>CM065173.1:17555616-18017711 GCA_033026295.1 Channa striata | reverse complement strand
GTCAAGAGAAATGGCAGAGAAGAGTCCGACGTGTGTCTTTGGAACATAAAAGATTTACTGTAAATGTCTGAAAAGTATGTGTATTGAAATTTGCTTTTGGTTGTTGCAATTAAGGTGTAAATCATTTGTTGTCTGAGTTTGTACGACTGTCTAAATGTACGTAAATAGATATAAAATTGTAACATGCTAAAATTAAGTTTGGTAGAAAGTTTGGATTAGTTAAAGTTGCAAGGGCTTTTATTTTGATAGTACAGGTCATGTGACTGGAGTTGACGAGGGGCATCACCATGGCATTATGGGTAAAAAGGTCAGCATGAATGCAGAGAAAGATGCGCTGTCCCTCTCACATGTCCAAACCATCTCAATCTGGCCTCTCTGACTTTGTTGCTAACACAGGCAACGTGCGCTGTCCCTCTGATGAGCTTGTTCCTAATTCTGTCCAACCTCGTCACTCCTAAGGAGAACCTCAACATCTTCATCTCTGCTGCTTCCATCTCTGCCTCTTGTCTCTTTCTCACTGCTACTGTCTCTAACCCATAGAGCAGAGCTGGTCTCACCACTGTCCTGTACACCTTTCCTTTGTGTCTTGCTGAAACTCTTCTGTCACACAACACTCCTGACACTTTCCTCCACCCACTCCAACCTGCCTGCACTCGCCTCTTCACCTCTTTTCCACACTCCCCATCACACTGAACTGTTGACCCCAAGTACTTAAACTCCTGCACCTTCTTCACCTCAGCCCCCTGTAACCTCACATTTCTACCTGGCTCCCTCTCGTTTACACACATGTATTCTGTCTTGCTACGACTGACTTTCATGCCTCTTCTTTCCAGAGCAAACCTCCACCTCTCCAGCTGTTCCTCCACCTGCTCTCTACTCTCACTGCAAATCACAATGTCATCTGCAAACATCATTGTCCAGGGAGATTTCTGTCTGACCTCATCTATCAACCTGTCCATCAGCATAGCAAACAAGAAGGGACTCAAAGCTGATCCTTGGTGTAGTCCCACCTCCACCTTGAATTCCTCTGTCTGACCTACGGCACATCTCACCACCGTCATGCTCCTCTCATACATGTCCTGAACTACTCTGATGTACTTCTCTGCCACTCCCGACATCCTCGTACAGTACCACAGCTCCTCCCTCGGCACCCTGTCAAACGCCTTCTCTAAATCCACAAAGACACAATGCAGCTCCTTCTGACCATCTCTGTACTTTTCCGTCAACAACCTCAAAGCAAAAATGGCATCAGTGATGCTCTTACGGGGCATGAAACCATACTGCTGCTCACAAATCTCCACCTCCTTCCTAGGCCTGGCTTCCACTACTCTTTTCCACAGCTTCATTGTGTGGCTCATCAGCTTTATCCCTCTGTAGTTGCAACAGTTCTGTGTGTCACCCTTGTTCTTAAAGATCGACACTAGAACGCTTCTCCTCCATTCCTCAGGCATCTTCTCAAAAAAAAAGAATGATACTATAACTGAGTAATCTCATATTGCTGTCATATTCATTTTGAAGGGGAGGCCACAGATACAGAGGCAACGCAATAAACTAAATATAGAAAACATGATTTGATGGTGTTAAAAGATAAACACATCTCATGCTCTAAGAATCTGATATAGTGTTAATTTTTTTTTAAACTAAACATACCTGCAATTGTAAAAAGTGGGAAGTGACTATTCCAAACTATTGACTATTTCAATTTTCAGGCAATTTTGAAATATATACTTTTACCAGTTAGGAAAAATGTTTTATATTATCTGAAGTGTGAAACCATTAATAGCTTTTGAATATGTTCCAATCTTTATAAAACTGCAAGAATAAGTGTTGCCCCAAATGTATCACTGCATTAATGACGTGTTCATGTGAACTGACTAATGGTTTGAACAATAATAAACAACTGATAAAAGTTGTGGCTTGAATAAAAGCTGAGGTATTAAAAAAACAGAAGTATTCACATCATGGAATCTAAAAAGAACTTCCTGAGAGAAAATGCTGTGATTCATGATTCATTTATATACCTCTATTGAATAATTACATTTAACTTATAAAATGCTAACTTTATTACCCTATACACTTTTAAGATCAGATGAGTTATATTACATATAATACAGAAGGTAAAATTCAGTGTAGATTTAAACTAAAAAGATTACATAAAGATATTTAATAAATCATTAATGAAATGAAAGCTAAACTAAAAAATAAAAAAGTCATCATGTAAAGATAAACAACAATAATTTCTAAAATATATTGGTTGATCAAATTATGTAAAATTATTTGTACCGTTGCTCAGTGGGGATGTTACTGTTAAGCCTGTGGGTCAGACTGAGTGATTTCAGGTTATAACTAAAAAGTAAAGCAAACAAACAACAATTATTCGTGAATGAACTTTCATGGTTTGTGTGTGAAATCACAATGAATTAAGGTAAAAGTCCTTGAGGTGTCTTGACAAACTCCTCCTTCCTCCATCTGCCTTCAGAGGTTCAGTCTTTGTAAACCCAACACTCACACTTATCTGTCTCTGCAGACCTTGGCGTACACACAATCATCTCCTGATGGTCTGACAGTCTGTCGAGGTCGCCCTGAAAACCGGACTTGGTCGTACTCCACCTCCACCTCTGCTGTCTGCTGCAGCTGCCTCTCCTGCCGCTGTGTGACCCTGACATCTGCATAGGTCAATTCTTCTTCATTATCCTCCTCTGCTCAATATAAACCAAAGTAAATAAGTACATAAAAAATTTAAAAAGTATTTAGACTTTATGACATGGCTACATATATTTAGTGACAACAGAGGCCTGTCCAATAAATTCTACAAACTATTCTTTTAATCTGTGAGAGGCCAAACAAATATTTCTGGTAATAAAGAAGAAATAAAGGAAAGATTAGTTTTGTACTTTTGGGTTTGATGTTTTTCTTCCTTGTCTGAGTGCAGATGACTGCGAGTCCAATCACTAACAGAAGAACCAGTGCGGAAAGGACACCAGCCAATATTGGCACATTGTCTGTTTAAAGAATAAAAGCCACAAGAAAGACAGATCAATAAATGTCAAACATCACATGGTGTTAGTGTGTAGACACATAAAAAAAACTGTAGAATGACATGAATGAATCCACTTGAACAGATTTAGTTTTCACTTACTGAAAAACCATGAGCCATCTGAATCAGTTTGATTCATGATATTATTGCTGATATTAGTGATGGGTTTACTTGACACTATGGTTTCAGTCTCCTTACACACAGTAGGAACAGTGGTTGTTGTAGGGTTTGTGTGTGTGTGTGTGTGTGTGTGTGTGTGTGTGTGTGTGTGTGTGTGTGTGTGTGTGGTGTTGGAAACATGGTGATGTTCTGTCTCATTACAATCATTTGTGTTTATATAATCAAACTGTTTTCTATCCATGTTCTCACTCACCACAGTCAGATATCGTCTCTTCTTTGGACACATGACTGACATGATTCCTGACTGAACACACCAGATTTCCTGAGACATGTTGTTTCAGAGTGATGTTGTTAGTCTCCTTATTTCCAGAGAGGAGCTCAGCATCTGTCAGTGTGTGTCCATCCAGAGTCCAGCTGTACTGAGGACTGTCCCCTCCTTCAGAGGAGCAAGACACCCTCATCAGTCCCTGGGACAGACACTCAGAGACCAGCAGGACAGAGGACACAGGAGCTGAAGGAAACATCACATGACTTTTGATAGTGAAATTATTGAGGCAGACACAGAATATAAATTTACATATGTAGGATATGAGATCTACTGTGGTGTGTGTCATTAAATTATGGGAAACATGTGGTTGATAAATAAATAAAGTTATTTACCTTGAATAGAAAACTGTTGAGACCGTTGTTGTAACATTTGTCCAGTTGAATTAAAGATTTCAAGCTTATATTCACCTCCATCATTCCTGTTCAGGTTATTGATCCTTAATGTTCCATCACTGGGAGTAAACAAGGATCTGTCCTGGATTTTATTTTCTATTAAAGAATTGTTTCTCCAATAAATTATGACTGCGTTGTTCCTCTTCCATTGGAATCTAGATATTTCTGAGGGTTTGATCAGCTGGAGAACCACAGTTCCTCCCAAAGCTCCATAACACTGAGCTCCATTCTGTCGGCCATCACAGTAGGTTTCCACACCTGCAGATTTGGACACAGAATTTGTAAATCAAGTCCACAGAAACAACTGGCTGCATGTTTCTCTCTGACACCACAGTTTGCAGTTTATCTTTACACAGACAGGTGACCAGTGGTGGCAAGTGCATGTACAAAAGTGTATGAAGGGTGAAGAAGTTATTTTAAATATTTTACTTTTAAATGTAACAGAAGGGAAAATACATAGATTACTAAAAAACTTACATAGATTAATAATTTATTCACTTAACAGACCCCTATTTCACAGTACCCTACATTAAGTTTTGCATTTTTTGGCTTTACCACTATTATTATTATTATTATTATTATTATTATTATTATTATTATTAGTTTGGTTTTGTTGTTGTTATTGTTGTTGTTGTTATTACTGATAAATCCTCAGTTTTAAAAGTCTGGTCTTGTCATGAGTCCACTCCGATCACTGTTGCCCTGGTTACCTTAGTTTGTTTCTCCGCGTTTTCTATCTCACACTGCTCCTCCCCGTGCTCCTAATCACCTAACTCTGGTCACCTGTTGCCTCCCTATCTTAAGCCCCTCTCACCTGTTTCTCGTCGCCGGATCAACTTGATTCATTCTCAGACACACGCTCTTGTTGTGAGCTTCCCTGTTGCCTGACTCCCTCATTGTCTTGTGTTTTTTGTGAGCAAGAAGATTTTGTTATTTTTGTGGAATTTTTGGTTTTGAGTTTTTGGCTCCCGGGTTATCTACTTTTTGGGTTTTGTTATGCCCGGTCGAGTTTGCGTTGTTTCCTCTGGTTATTGTTTTTCCAAGTCTGCAACACAAAGGTTTTTCGCTTGTCCTTTTTTCGGCTAGCCGCTTTCAGTTGATACTTTGTTTCTCCTAATTTGTTACTTTGGATTATTTTCTTCCTGTCGACAACCTTACCTGCTCCTGGCCGATTCCTCTCGAGACCGCCTTCTCCAAACCATCTATACCGTAAGCCCAAAAACAAGTTGCCTCAAATTCGTCATTTCTCTGCCTTCTCTCATCCTCTGTTTATCCCCTAGGCTACTGCTTATCCCTCTGTCGTTTCCTTCGGTCCTGGCCAGCAGCAGTCAACCACCACAACGCTCAATAAACTTGGTTCTGTGCTTCAATTTCTGCGTCCTCCAGTCTCTTTTCTGGGTCCTCAAAAAATACTAATAGTAGTCGTGATAGGTCTTGTCTCGATTCAGCCCCTCACTCCCACTTCCTCTGCTGGACTTTTATTTTGTAGCCTTCTTTGCCCACGTCCTGTTTCCTCTCCACAGTTAAACTTCACCAACTTCACCTCCATCACTGACCTTGATTCTTTTCATCTGTTTTTCCAGCCTGTTCATACCTGCCACATTCTCCTTATTGCTCCCTAAGGAAACTCCTGTTTTTGGGTCACTGGACCCCTGTTGTTGCTGGTTTGTGGTCTTGGGGTTCTTTGTTTAGTCGTCCTGTGAGCTCTAGTCTGTGTCTGTCCTCTCGTGGTTCCTGTCTGTCCTGTTTCTCGCTTTCTGGGCTTATTCTTTGTCTCCACCCATGACTCTGTTTGCCAGAACCTTTCAGTTTAGACCCATTCAGATCCACACTGTGATATTCAGCTTTGAGTTTATCATTAGAAGTTTTCAGGCCAGGTTGTTTGTGAATTTCTTTTGGATTATTGTTCTGTTTTCTTCTGGGGTTTTTGCCACCGGACAGTTTCTGTTTAAACCTTGTGGTTTGTTTTTACTTAGACTTTCATTAACTGTTACCTCGTGTTGCCGCCGTTTCAGCCCTGATATTTTCAGCACCCTTATGTTCTCCATTTTTCTTCCCCCGGTCTCAGTTTCATGGTTGGTTCCTGTAGTTTGTGTTGTTTTGGTTTTTCTACATATCTAGTAATTCTGTTTAGTTTTAATATAGTTAAGTGTTCATGTTATGTTCTCCCCGTCCCTTTTTCTTTCTGAATAAAGTTCACCCCTTTTATTCTCCCTCTCGTCCTGTTACCCTTTTTGGGTCCACTCAAATACATGTAAACCTGACAGGTCTTGGATGTGAAATTAACTTCTGAAACCTAATTTCGAAATGTTTTTCTCTGTATTAATTTACCAGTATCTTTGATTATAGCTGGTTTTCTGCCTATTTCAGTGAAAGTGTTCATGACACAATATCAGATCAAATATTAACTACATGTTTCTGATATATCAAATCCAGAATGACGAGCTCACCACTAGAGACTCCGAGGATCATCACCAATAGTCCAACCACAGCTTCCATGTCTCCTCACTGTCCAGTTGACCCAGTCAAACTTTATTTAACAAGCAAATACAAGCTACAGTGACCTGTATGAAATGTCTCCTGTTAGTGATCAGCATCAGAAGAGGAAATGTCAGAACTGCTTTGTGAGGAGAGAAAGAGGAAATTAATTCAACACTCATTTAATTACACAAGACAAAAAAAGAAACCCACAACTTTTCTTCTTCCTGTAGTTGTTTTCTTACCTTCATCGGCTACTGTCATTCCTTTAATTCTTAGTCATCTCTTGTTTATTTTCATATTTTTATGGTCACTGCTGCAGCACCACAGCCCTGAAACAACAATGATTTGAAGTGTAGATTAATGTCGTCAAAGTCAAAGGTGCTGCTGTTTTTAATTTCTCTGTTCATCATTTGACATATTAAAGAGGAAGAATATGACACAAAGCTCTACATAACTATAACTGTCACATAAGTGCTAAAATATATTTGAATGAACACCAAAATAATTGTATCAACAAACATGACATTTCTATTCATTTATATTAGCTTAGACAGTTTACTTTCAACAAAGAATAGAAAACAAAAGCTTTATTATAGCTACATTAGACCTGCACTGTCAGATGGAAATTTATTATCCTCAGAGTGATTTAAATCCTTGAATGTTTCAAACTTTTAATGCTTTAACTATAATGTTTGTTTATGTCAAATTGCTGTTATTGATGTTTGTGTCTTTCTTTTCATGGGTTTAGTTCCTCATTTATACAGGAAACTCTTATACTAAGTGCTGAAATATAAGACTTATTAAATGCTGCAGGAAGTTCTTGTTTGACACTTGAATTTACCCAGGTTGCTCAAAATTTTACTGTTTCATTCTCTTCAGTGCTTAACATACATAGTTTTTACATTTTTTATCGTACTAAAAAATTGAATCTAATTATTAGAGATATGCACTGTCACTGCGCTGATGCTGATCTGTATTCTCCTGGTAACCGGTTCTCTTCCTCTCCGCTCTGCCTGTTACTGTTATTTGTTCCACCTGTTCTACTCCCTTTATAAACTCACCTGTCTCTTCCTCCTCAGATCCAGCGTGTTGACCCGTACTCTGAGCACCTCAGTGTGTCCACGCGACCGAACCCTTCTCCTACTCCATTATTCACTAAACTGTCACTCCTTTCACTTGTGTACTGCATTTCCTGGTCCCTTTAAACCTAAACCATATTTGTAACTTTATTGTGCTGTTTAATAAACGTGTTAATAAAAATATATAAAAAATTCCAATTAAATTAAATATCACAGTTCTAAGAAAATGATCTAAGTCATAAATCTACTGGTGTAGATTCAGAGCTGGTAACAAAGTAACGTTTCCTGTTCATGCTGCAAAGTGGCACCTCAGACTGTTTCTCTGCGTGTTCTTCCTGCACACAGCTCAGCACTTTCTCATTTTGGCACCTTGGGTTAGTGCCGCATCTTCATTGTCCTCTGGGATATTTGCCCCAGCATGTGAGTTTTGCACCAGCTAAACATCCGCTGCAAATCACACAAAATAATTGACTGTGCAAAGAGATTAACTACTTTTCCTAATTAGTAAAAGTGACAGACTAACAAAGTCTGGTATTGCAGGATACTTTCTGAGCAGCAAATTAAATGTTGTCTGAATATTATGTAATGAACTTCAACTCTCCCATCACTTAGATTTGTCGTGGATTTCAAACAGCATGTAATAGTACAGGATTTTCACATTTTACAGTATTTTAAAAAGGCAACTGAAAGACACGATTTTCTTTCTGGATTTTCTCTGGCGACTGCCAATCAAGCTGAACACATGCCAAACTAAACATGCGAATCATGACTTTCAAACCAAATTGTTGATGAGAACATCATGGGCAGGTTTGGTCTCCAGGACAGGAACGCAGAAGGACATATGGTGGTTGACTTTGGAATGGAAATGCCTTGTAGTGAATAATTTCATCCAGAAGAGGCCGGAACATATGAGTGGAGGTCCAAGAACTCAGGTGGAATACATCTTTATTCAACATTGTAATCTGAAAGAGAGATGTTTCTGCAAAGTATTAGTAGGGGACAGTGTAGCCAGATAAGACAGGACGGTGGTTTGCTAAATGACTCTGGTGGTGAGGAAGAACAAGACGACTAAGGCAGAGCAGAGAATGAAGTGGTGGAACTTGAAAAAGGAAGAATGTTAAATAGTTTTCAGGGAGGAGTTGAGACAGGCTCTGGGTGGTCAGGAGAAGCTTCCAGGAAACTGGACAACTACAGCTAATGTGATCAGGGAGACAGGTAGGAGGTGTGTCATCGGGAAAGAGGAAAGGGGACAAGGAGACTTGGTGGAACAAGGATGTTCAGGAGTGTGTACAGAGAAAGAGGTTGGCTAAGAACAAGTGGGACACTGAGAGGACTGAAGAGATTAGACACGGGTGACTAAGGTAGGTGACAAAGACCGAACACAGAGCATCTGGGACTGGTAAGATATGTTGGACACTAGAGAAGGAGAGGTGGATCTGTACAGGTTGGTGAGGCAGAGAGTGATTAAAGACAGAGATGGAAATGGGTGAACAGGTGCCAGGAGTGTGATGGGAAGATGGAAGGAGAACCCTGAAGAATGGACGAATAAAAGAGAGAAAATGAAAGAGATCGAAGAGTAGAAGAGGTGACTGGTGTGGAGCAGGAAGTAGCAAAGATGAGTAAGAGTGAAGCAGGAGGTAAAAGCTGGTCAAAAATAACTCCAGGGTTGTTCACAGTAATACTGTCTTTTTTATGTCTTATGTTTGTGTCTTTATGTGTAATTTTTAGCATCTTCTGGTTTCTCAGATAAATATAGCTGGTTATCAACTGCATAGCAATGGAAGTGAACAGGATGTTTCCTAATAATATTGATCATTCATCATTAACATGAACAAATTGTCTGACAGATATGTTGAGATTTGTGGGAGTTAATCCAAATGAGACACAGTGAAAGGAAACAATAAAATACAGTGAATTACTGTAAATAACCAACCAGAGGAGAGCACTGACAAACCCCAACTGGAACTAGGATGAACAGGAAAAACTAAATAATGACACAAGCCTCACAACAAAGTCAACAAAGCCGAACACTGAGAGTCACACAGTGTCAGCAGACTGGGTGTTCACTCGGGGGAAGGAACGACGAGGAGCCAGGACGAGGATCTGGCAAAAAAATGAGTGGAGAGCGGAGTCGAAAGAGGCTTGGGAACAGGTGAAAATAATAACGGGCCGTGATGAGTGCTGAAGTTGCCAGTGTGAGATATGGAACAGGAAGTGGTGAAGAGAGCTACAAAATAAAAGGAAATGATGATAAAGGGTTGTATTATGACAAGATAAGATTTAAACCAACTCAGTGCGCTGTCCTAACTTACATTTTTAATTACTTTTAATATGCATTTAGTTTTCATCACGTTAGAGGTAATTTTAGGGTGGACAAACCCATTTACTCGTTGTTTTTGGATGTTACTAACTTATGACAATCATGTACAGTAGCAACAAATTAGGCTATGACACTAGTTCACCAGTAGGAGGCAGCAATTCACAGGAAATGGTGGTTAGTCTGAAAAGACAAGGTCATGTGGTGCAGGTAAGTAGCAATGGGGGCGAATCATCCTGGTGAAATTCAGTAACTACAAACTAACTGTCCGTTGATCTGAGCACTAGATACTTACAACTGACAAAAGAAGCTCTCGTACTCACAGTACCTGAGTTGTATAGTGTTAAATCCTCAGAGGTCCAGGGTATATCTGGTCATTTTTGAAACCTTTTGATTCCACCTTTATGTTTTACCATGGCAAACTTTGGTGTAATTATTGAACACAACAACACCAATGTTATTTTTTCCATTTGTACATATAAAACTGACCGAGAGTTTGACGTTTTGTATGCAATAAATCAAGTGTCCACAGCAGCTTTGTCTGAACCGGTGCTTTTCAAATCATGGCTGAAGACGCTGTGACCAAAGTAGAAAATAATGTTTGATTGACTTTTAGAATAATGAAGATAAACAGACATTACTAGATATGTTTGAGGTAATTGGTTTGCGTAGATTTAACAGGTTTTAAGACAGAACACAGCACAGTAAACCTGGAAGGATTTTGTTGTTTCTAATAATAATACAGAGGACTCCATAGGAAGTTACAAGTACGACCATGTAAAATGTTAAATACTGTACACAGTTTTTTTAGTTGTACATTTGTAAGTTACATTACAAATACTGGAATAAGCTGCCAAACTCTGCGTTCTCAGTGACCTCACTCTCTACATTTAAAACACTGTTGAAAACAGAACTCTTTCGTATCCTCCTTTAAAAAAAAACGTCCTGTTTTTTCTTGCACTTGCGTCTCATGAAACAGAAACACTTCTTTGAAAGCACTTTACTTCGATGTTTTTCTCCTTAACTTAGATTTTATTGCTTGCCTGTTCCTAACTTGTAAGTCACTTTGGATAAAAGCATCTGCCAAATGACTAAATGTAAATGTAAATGTAAATGTAAATGTAAATGTAAATAGATTCCAGTTTACTCTACTTTTCTAAAGTCAGTTTAAATGGTTTAGTAAGATTAAATACCTAGAATTTACAGTGAAAAACAAACAATATTTTAACCTACTTTGTAAAGAACATTCACAAAGGTGAAAAGAATTTATCTCCAAACATCAACTTGAAACATATTTCAGTTTTGTTACATTTACTTTTGCAGTTCTATAATTCCAAAAAAGCTCAAAATGGATGACACTGCATATATGAGTATGTATTTAACTGTAATATCTTTAAATATTTCAATATAACATATGCTTTATTTAGAGTGTTACATTTTGCTTTAGGATAAACATATTTTTACATCATGAAATTAACACTATACACATATTACTTACCATTAAATGTAATTAGCTGTAATTAACCAACATTATTAACCAATCAGCTTCAACAGGAAAAACATCAGCATGAGAGAAATGTACAACTGCCATGATCCACAAGTGTCAGAACACAGTCTGTCCCAGATTGTCAAGTGTCCACACTGTCCTTCGTCCTCACCACTATGTGGTGAAAATCTGTAGACTTGACATTTTGCACAAATACCTTTTCTGTTCTGCTGTTTTCTTACGACACAGTCTGTTCACTTTTATTAACAGTACATAAGTAACAGTATTAACATTTTCAATTAAAATAAAAATGTTGATTTTAGAAAATAAAAGTTCAGATGCAGAACTCCAAAAAAGTAGAAAATATTCCCAGTTAATATCAAAATCACAACAGCAGCTTGCAAACGAAAGACAGAAAAATCACAATAAGCTTTGGCAGAACAGCAAAAGATTTTAGTAACTAAAGAACCAAACATCATCTCTACAGGAGAAATACACAGTTTAATAGCTAATATAATATTAGAGAGAGATTTGAGTTACACTATGGTTTCAGTCTCCTTACACACAGTAATAACAGTGGTTGTTGTTGATCCAACACACAGTGTGTTGTTGATATTAGTGGTGGGTAAGAAATTTGTATTAAGTCAAAAACATATTAAAATTATTTTGTTGGTCATTGTTCTGCCTAAAATGATTTACAACATTTAAAATTATCTTTAGGAAACACAAATGCCTTTGGAAATCAGTATATGAAAGCTTAAGAGCAGATAGATGTTGCGCCTCAAAGTTTGAAACTGTGCCCCGGTGAAATTTGAAGAGATGATCCTATGTGTCACATGACTGAGACATGTCAACAAAATGGTAACTGATCCAAACTTACTTATGACTTATTACACATGACTGGTATATTAGAACATAATGAAACCAGAAAGTGACTAAATTAAAAACTAACATTTTAATGCTTTGTTTGATATTATTGTAAAAATTTAAAAGGTTTACTTTTACTTCTGGGGAATCATGTTCTAAACTTAAAAAAAAAATAAAAATGCTTTGTCAGAGGAAATAATCATATAAACACATTTGCAGATACACTGCATTCCAGATAGCATAAAAATGATCTGTGCTGCTGAAATCTGTAAATATTAATCGCTATACACTGTGCATGTAGAACTCTATGCTTCTGCTGACCCCTGTCCATCATGATATGATATTAATTCTGACTGATTGGTCTGTTAAACAACACACTGGACTTCCCCAACTAATATGTTTTCTATTCTACAATCACAGTTTGAAGATTTATTATTCTTCAAAGACTGATGTTTAAACTTTTACAAAGTCTTTTCACTTTAATTAGAAATTCTGTTTTAATAAGGAGAGGTGTCTCTTACTGTATGTTGATTAAAATATTTTTTGGTTTGTTTGTTTGTTTTGTCAGAGCTGCAAAAATTATATTAATTCAGTAATACAGAATTATTGAAGGGATTCTAAGATGTGCAGATTTTTCTGTAAAGTTCAGACCAACTCACTCTAAAAATATTTTCACACCCATTAAAGTAAAAGACGAAGTGCAGAATATTAGTCAAAAAGTTAAAGTTCAGATGCAGAACTTCTCATTTCAACCATTAACACAGAGTTCTCCTGAACAGCAGAACCTCCAGCTTTTTTGGATTGTTTTTTCCAAGCAAAATAGACGATAATTATAATTAATAAGAGAGTCAAACCAGCAGTTCTCGAACCACATATGAGCAGGGAGTGATCTGTTAGGATAAAGATAGAAACATTATGTTAAATATGGCCTGTGAGAGCAGAGTTACAGTTTCAGGAAATATTAATCCAGGAGGATGTGACAGAAAAAAGGGAAAATAAAATTAATTAATCCACCACAGCAGATTTTTATTTACTAAAAAACCTTGGGACATCTGTGTAAGTTTGAATTGTGATATTATTGCTGATATTAGTGGTGGGTTTACTTGACACTATGGTTTCAGTCTCCTTACCCACAGATGGAACAGTGGTTGTTGTAGGTTCAACACACAGTGTGTTGTTGGCTGCAAACACCCACTGTGATATGTGTGTCCCATCACATAAGATGCAGTTAATGAATATGAAACCTGTGAGAAAACAAACAGATCACACATGATGATGTTCAGTCTGATTATGATCATCAGTGTCAACATCATCAAACTGTTTTCTATCCATGTTCTCACTCACCACAGTCAGATATCGTCTCTTCTTTGGACACATGACTGACATGATTCCTGACTGAACACACCAGATTTCCTGAGACGTGTTGTTTCAGAGTGATGTTGTTAGTCTCCTTATTTCCAGAGAGGAGCTCAGCATCTGTCAGTGTGTGTCCATCCAGAGTCCAGCTGTACTGAGGACTGTCCCCTCCTTCAGAGGAGCAGGACACCCTCATCTGTCCCTGGGACAGACACTCAGAGACCAGCAGGACAGAGGACACAGGAGCTGAAGGAAACATCACATGACTTTTGATACTGAGGTTCTTGAGGCAGACACAGAATATAAATTTACATATGCAGGATATGAGATCTACTGTGGTGTGTATCATTAGATTATGAGAAACATGTGGTTGATCTGTGATAGGTAAAAAATAAAATTTTTTAAAGTTATTTACCTTCAAAAGACAACTGTAGATATCGGGGATATAATCGTCCATTTGAATCAATGATTTCAAGCATATATTTGCCTCCATCATTCCTGGTCAGGTTATTGATCCTTAATGTTCCATCACTGGGAGTAAACAAGGATCTGTCCTGGATTTGATTTTCTATAAAATAATTCTTTCTCCAATGAATTATGACTCTGTTGTTTTTACTCCATTGGAATCTATATATTTCTGAGGTTTTTTCCGTCAGCTGGAGAACCACAGTTCCTCCCAAAGCTCCATAACACTGAGCTCCATTCTGTCGGCCATCACAGTAGGTTTCCACACCTGCAGATTTGGACACAGAATTTGTCGTCAAGTCCACAGAAACAACTGGCTGCATGTTTCTCTCTGACACCACAGTTTGCAGTTTATCTTTACACAGACAGGTGACCAGTGGTGGCAAGTCCATGTACAAAAGTGTATGAAGGGTGAAGAAGTTATTTTAGTTTTAAATGTCAAAGAAGAGTATAATGACCAAGATAAAACTGTGATGGAAATACATATGTTTCATATTAATAATTTATTCACTCAACAAACCATGATTTCACATTAACTTACATTAAGTTTTGCAGTTTATGCAAAATGTAAACTTTTCAATGGCTTAACCACTATAAATCCAGAATGACGAGCTCACCACTAGAGACTCCGAGGAGCATCACCAACAGTCCAACCACAGCTTCCATGTCTCCTCACTGTCCAGTTGACCCAGTCAAACTTTATTTAACAAGCAAGTACAAGCTACAGTGACCTGTATGAAATGTCTCCTGTTAGTGATCAGCCTCAGAAGAGGAAATGTCAGAACTGCTCTGTGAGGAGGGAAAGAGGAAATATAAGACCAAAAAGAAACACACAAGTTTTGTTCTTCCTGTACTTATCTTTTTTACTTGCGGTCCTTTTATCATTATTTATTTCTTGTTTATTCCTGCCCCAACATGCGTGTAGTATGTCTGTGTCAAACATACATCTTATAAAATTCTACTGTAGCTTAAGTGGCCACTGCTGTAACTTAACAGCCCTGAAACAACAATGATTTTAAGGTTAAATTACCAAGGACATAGTTAAAGGTTCTGAACATAACTGGTGTTATGTCCAGTACAACACCATCACTAACTATGACGTCAGTGCTAATATCTATATTTGAATTAAACACCAACATAATAGTATCAACAAACACAATGATGACATTTGTGTTCATTTATATGATCTTATACTGTTTAATTTCAACCAAGATTAACAAAAAGAACCTTTGTTGTAGCTGCTGTAGACCTGCACTGTCACATAGAAATGTATCATCGTTATTTAAACTTCACTGTTTCAGACTTTTAAACTGATATTTAACTTTTTTTATAATTTTGATTTATGTAAAATTGATGTCTGTGTCATTCTGATCATGAGTTTAGTTCCTCATTTATACAGGAAGCTTGTATATAAGTGTTGAAAAATAACACTTAAGTAATAAAATGCTTCAGGAAGTTCTTGTTTGACACTTGAATTTACCCAGGTTGCTCAACATTTAACGGTTCCATTCTCCTCTGTACTTAATATACTTAATGTTTATAATTCTTAAATAATAATTTTAAAAAATAATAAATTACCAATGTTGGAGACCCTTAATTTTCAAATAGCATCATGAGTTGTATATATATCCATACACAAATGAAATTTTGAGACCCTTAATTTTCAAATAAAATCATGAGTTGTATATATCCATTCATACATCAAATTTAGCTATTTCACAAAAGCTATCTCTGCCATAAACAAGAAAAAACATTATACAAATAAGAAGTATATCCTTTTCTATTTATCCAATACAGAGGACACAGGAGCTGAGGGAAACAAACTCAGATGACTGTATATTATTTCTGTTAGATTTGTTCTTCTATATTACAAAATATATATACAAAAATGTTTAGCTAATTTGTGGGGACTGGATTTAAAGATTTCTAAATTAACCCATGGACTGCAAATTACAAAAAAAATAAAACACAATTTGTACCTTGATGTTGAGTCACTATGAAATTCATATTCTTTCATACTTATTCCTTCTTTCCCTTTTGACTCTTCTTGTCCTCTGCTCTCTTTTGTTGCTGTAAGCTGCTGAGTTTTCATTCTGCCTGATACAAATTGAAAACTCTGTGTATTATTGTGCATAGATTTATTGTCATATTTAATGGACTTGTCGTTTGAGTAGCCACAATGTAAAAACTTCTGCAAAATTTAAGAGATCCTCTGGGCTGGGCTTTGTAAGACCATCAAAAACTATAATAACTAAGTGTGTGAATGTTCAGTGTGTGTGTGAAAAGTTGCATGTCATATGTACTTAAATATGTAAATACATACATACAAGTGTGCTTCTGTATATTTGAAGCTGTGTGTCAAGACGTGTGAAGTGGCTGTGAGATTACGTGTCAGATTACAGGCCTTTGCGTGTGAATGAAACAGTTACATGTGCATATGTGCTGTATGAGGGTTCATGTGTTTATGACTATAACCCACTGACTGAAGTGGTGGTTTTTCTCTGACAGTGGTTGACTGCATCTCTAGAGTTTGTGCTGCTCTGTTGGGCCCATTTGCTAAAACGTTGGTTCCTTGTTTGAAGAGGAGCAGTGCAGACTGAATATTGAGTGAACCAGCGCCTGGGCAGGTCAAAGCTGTTTTTGTGCACTTTCTGCCATTTAAAACTCGTTTTATTTATTTAGTTTCCATGTATGGTTTGATAATTGTTCTCCTGCCCGGGTTTAAGATTCTGTTCGGTTTATTTGTTATCCCATTTCTCTGTCGCTGTATAGCACTGGTTTTGGTTTATTGGTTCTTTGTTTCACCCCCGTTTATCACTATAGGTAATTTGTCCTGTCTGTCAGCCTTTGCTTTATGCTCAGTTTGTTTGTTCATCCTTTGCTTTGTTCTCACCCTCGGTCCATTTCAATAAATTTAAGTTTGCCTACAAACACTGAGTGTTTCTTCATTTTCAGCTAATTGTGCTTTGTTAATCATGATACTGCTCTCTTGTGACACATACATCTGCTGTGCAAGTATGAAAGGAACACGTGTGCGTTTACATGCATCAACAGATTAGTAAAAAAAGCCTTTAGCAACTTCGTTGCTATATTTAGTGAGTATTCAGACCCTCTATTGAGGATCTGGTGCATAACAACCACGTTCAGTTCGTCCCCCATCAAACCTCTGTCGTATATTTCAAGCTACTGAACAACAATAGTGGATGATGCACAAACGGGCCGATAGGCTGAACAGTCCTGATCCTGAAGGACCCCCAGAAGGGAGCAGTCCCATCCAACTACCGCCCAATAACCTGCCTCTGGACAACATGGAAGCTCCTCTCAGGCATCATAGTGGCTACGATGAGCAAACGTATGGATAAATACATGAGCAGAACCCAGGAAGGATGTGGCAGTAACACCAGAAGAGCAAAGCACCAGCTACTGGTAGATAAAGCAGTTGCCCGGGACAATAAGACCAGACACACCAACCTGTGAACTGCCTGAAGTGACTACAAGAAAGTCTGTGACTCAATGCATCACACATGGATCGAGGAATGATTGGAACTGTACAAGATTAATCATCGAAAACTAAATAGTTTTACACACAAAAACATTTCAGTCTGGTGAAAGACATTTATCAATGTATATGACTTAATGTAATGCTAAAAAAAGCAGTAAAAATGTAATGGTAATTACAATATTATGTTATATTCTTCTTATACGTGGTCTGGTGGCTCAATTGCTAGAGCATCAGGTTCGTATGCAGAAGGCCACAAAATCGAATCCCCCCCACCAGGTGTAGCCCCCCAAAGGCCGCCTTGTCCCAAGCTCAGATAAAATGTGAGGGTTGCAGCAGGAAGAACATGCGGCATAAAAAACTTGTCGCCAATCAGTTTATGGAGTATGTGACATGGAAAAAATCTATTGACAACTGCTGGTTCCAGACACCTCGAGTGTTGTCAGTAAAGAAGCTTGCATCCAGGATGTCTTTTAAGGGTTTTATTATCTTGCAAGAGAGAAGTTCACAGACAGAGTTTCACCCCCTGTCTAGTGCCGTTCTAAAAACTGATGCATCACACAAATGTTTTATTCCCCTCTGCTGCTGGGCAGAACATGTTTGTCGTATGTCTCCAGGTCACCACAGTTTACTGTCAGATAGCAGACAACCTTGGGACGGTTATGCCAACACTTCGTAGACTTTTATACAAGACTATATTCTAATTTCATACTTTGTTGGTCGAGTGGTTAGCACTGATTATTATCAATGGTCTGAACAGCTGTCAGTCACTTTTGACATGTATATTATGTCGAGTTGATTGTCATGTAAAGTTTCATCAAGAACACACAGGCTTTGAAGTTCACAGTTTTTTGTAACGTTCCTCCACAGGTCACTTCAATAAATACACAAATTCAAAGTATAAAATCATCTTTAAGAAACAGAAATGCTTTCTTTGGCCTTTCAGCTATAAATTCCCCACTTGAAATCTGCGGCCAGCTGCAGCCTTTATTGCTTCTGTGGGTTTTCTCTGCGTGCTGCAATTAAAGCTCTTTTTTATTACTTTTGTTATTTTGAAATACTTTTTAATTCAGTCCTGTTTGCAAACATGGGAACAAAATAGACTTATAGACTGTTTGGATTTATAATCAGATGACATAATGATTTTTCATTGAACTTTTCATCAAACTTCATGTAAACACACCTGTATTTATGTTTATGTAAAATTGCAGGTCTGAACCATTACAATAGTAAAACAACCAAGATATAACACAAACCTACTGAATCTAAAATCTATAAAATCATTTAATCCCCCAGTGTATTAGAATATTTCAATGGATGGTATTAATCTGCTAAATAATTATTTCCAGAAAGCATCAAAAATGTCTTTGCACTGCTAGTTTGAGTATACATCATATTTGTGTAACTTTGAGTGTAACTTCACCTTCATTTATAATTTTCTACTTTAATTTAGGATAAAATATTTTTTGGATCAGACATTTGACAGAATACACACCGTATAAATGTATCTCTCTCTGTGTAATTTGAATAAATTCACCTGTAATGAAAAATAATCTAGTGATGAGCCACAACATTAAAAGCATGAAAATAAAATGTGATTCTGCCTTTACAGCTTATTGTGTGTAAGGTTGTGTCGCCACAGACTGTTCAGACTCATGCTGACTCCATTCAGAACATCCTGGTGTTTCTGTTGTCCCAGTCCAGTCTA
Organism: Channa striata; assembly: GCA_033026295.1. NCBI lineage: Eukaryota > Metazoa > Chordata > Actinopteri > Anabantiformes > Channidae > Channa > Channa striata. The sequence goes on along the minus strand of CM065173.1, from coordinate 17,998,576 downwards.
TTACACAGACACATTATTTAAAACAGTGACTGGACTTTCCCTACAAATACTGAGTTTGGATGATTTATCACACTCCAAAGGCTTCATTGTCAGGTTATTGTTTATTAATTAATAATATGTATAGATGTAAACTATTCTCTCTCTCCTTTCCGTGAAGGCTTTAAACGGTACATCACTATGTTTGGAGAGGTCCGTGGTAAGTCTGCATAGATGTTGTCTTTTTGTATTTATGACAAAAAATGAATTTTTCACTTTAATTAATGGCACTACTACTTTCACTTCTGTCAGAAAAGAGTCAGACAGATTTACCAGAAAAGATTTTACACAAATGTCGAGATACTTTCCTGTTGTGATCACAGATAGAGGCACAGCAAAACTGTCAGAATCAACTAAAGTTACAAAAAGTTACAGTTGAGATGTTGAACTTCTCATTTCAACCATCAAAACGGAGTCTTCAGCTTTCTTTGTTTTATTCTTCTTGAAAGCAAAACAGACGAAAATCCCAGTTAATATGAGAAAGGCAACAGCAGCTCGCAAAGCAAATATGAACAGGGACTGATCTGTAGGACAAGGACAGAAAATCCTATCAGGTTTGTGCTGTGACAGCAGAGGTAGTTTTCACTAACTAATGAAGCATCTCTACAGGAGATATTTCAATGAGCAAATATTCCAGATGTTTGTACAGTATGAAAACTTATAAAGATTAAAGTAATCAGAGCACTACAATAGATTTAGTTTTCACTTACTGAAAAACCATGAGCCATCTGAATCAGTTTGATTGGTGATATTATTGCTGATATTAGTGGTGGGTTTACTTGACACTATGGTTTCAGTCTCCTTACACACAGTAGGAACAGTGGTTGTTGTAGGTTCAACACACAGTGTGTAGTTGGCTGCAAACACCCACTGTGATATGTGTGTCCCATCACATAAGGTGCAGTTAATGAATATGAAACCTGTGAGAAAACAAACAGATCAGACATGATGATGTTCTGTCTGATTATGATCATCAGTGTCAAAATCATCAAACTGTTTTCTATTCATGTTCTCACTCACCACAGTCAGATATCGTCTTTTTTTTGGACACATGACTGACATGATTCCTGACTGAACACACCAGATTTCCTGAGACGTGTTGTTTCAGAGTGATGTTGTTAGTCTCCTTATTTCCAGAGAGGAGCTCAGCATCTGTCAGTGTGTGTCCATCCAGAGTCCAGCTGTACTGAGGACTGTCCCCTCCTTCAGAGGAGCAGGACACCCTCATCTGTCCCTGGGACAGACACTCAGAGACCAGCAGGACAGAGGACACAGGAGCTGAAGGAAACATCACATGACTTTTGATTATGAAGTTAGAATATGAAAAATGTGTTTTTATCTCTGATAGGTAAAAAATAACATTTAAAAGAGTTATTTACCTTGAATAGAAAACTGTAGATATCGGGAAGATAATGTTTGTCCATTTGAATCATGGATTTCAAGCTTATATTCACCTCCATCATTCCTGCTCAGGTTATTGATCCTTAATGTTCCATCACTGGGAGTAAACAAGGATCTGTCCTGGATTTTATTTTCTATAAAAGTATTGTTTCTCCAATAAATTATTACTATGTTGTTCTTAGTCCATTTGAATCTATGTATTTCTGAGGGGTTGATCAGCTGTAGAACCACAGTTCCTCCCAAAGCTCCATAACACTGAGCTCCATTCTGTCGGCCATCACAGTTGGTTTCCACACCTGCAGATTTGGACACAGAATTTGTCGTCAAGTCCACAGAAACAACTGGCTGCATGTTTCTCTCTGACACCACAGTTTGCAGTTTATCTTTACACAGACAGGTGACCAGTGGTGGCAAGTACGTGTAAAAAAGTGTATGAAGGGTGAAGAAGGTTTTTTTAAATATTTTAGTTTAAAATGTCAAAGAAGAGTTTATTGACCAAGATAAAACTGTGATGGAAATACATATAATTCATATTAATAATTTATTCACTCAAAAAAACATGATTCTACTTTGAAAAGTAACCTTTTTATGGCCTAACCACTAAAATTATTATTTTTTGTTTTGTCTTGTTTTTTTTTGTTTTGTTTTTGGGTCACTGGACCCCTGTTGTTGCTGGTTTGTGGTCTTGTGGTTCTTTGTTTAGTCGTCCTGTGAGCTCTAGTCTGTGTCTGTCCTCTCGTGGTTCCTGTCTGTCCTGTTTCTCGCTTTCTCGGTTTATTCTTTGTCTCCACCCATGACTCTGTTTGCCAGAACCTTTCAGTTTAGACCCATTCAGATCCACACTGTGATATTCACCTTTGAGTTTATAATTTTAAAAAGTTTTGTGAATTTCTTTTGGATCATTGTTCTAATTCCTACTAATTTACAAGTGTCTTTTATTAAAGCCTGTTTTTTCTGCCTATTTCAGTGAAGATGTTTATGACACAATATCAGATCAAATATTAACTACATGTTTTTGATCTATCAAATCCAGAATGACGAGCTCACCACTAGAGACTCCGAGGAGCATCACCAACAGTCCAACCACAGCTTCCATGTCTCCTCACTGTCCAGTTGAACCAGTCAAACTTTATTTAACAAGCAAGTACAAGCTACAGTGACCTGTATGAAATGTCTCCTGTTAGTGATCAGCCTCAGAAGAGGAAATGTCAGAACTGCTCTGTGAGGAGAGAAAGAGGAAATATAAGACCAAAAAGAAACCCACAACTTTTCTTCTTCCTGTAGTTGTTTTCTTACCTTCATCAGCTACTGTCATTCCTTTAATTCTTATTAATCTCTTGTTTATTTTCACGTTTTTATGGCCACTGCTGCAGCACCACAGCCCTGAAACAACAATGATTTGAAGTGTAGATTAATGTCGTCAAAGTCAAAGGTGCTGCTGTTTTTAATTTCTCTGTTCATCGTTTGACAAATTAAAGAGAAAGAATATGACACAAAGCTCTACATAACTATAACTGTCACATAAGTGCTAAAATAATTGTATCAACAAACATGACATTTCTATTAATTTATATTAGCTTAGACAGTTTACTTTCAACAAAGAATAGAAAACAAATAAAAGCTTTATTATAGCTACAGTAGACCTGCACTGTCAGATGTAAATTTATTATCCTCAGAGTGATTTAAATCCTTGAATGTTTCAAACTTTTAATGCTTTAACTATAATGTTTGTTTATGTAAAATTGTTGTTATTGATGTTTGTGTCTTTCTGATCATGGGTTTAGTTCCTCATTTATACAGGAAGCTCTCATACTAAGTGCTGAAAAATAACACTTATTAAATGCTGCAGGAAGTTCTTGTTTGACACTTGAATTTACCCAGGTTGCTCAAAATTTGACTGTTTAGTTCTCCTCAGTGCTTCACATACATAATGTTTACATTTTTATTGTAATAAAAAATAAAATCTAATTATTAGAGATATGCACTGTCACTGCGCTGATGCTGATCTGTATTCTCCTGGTAACTGGTTCTCTTCCTCTCCGCTCTGCCTTTTACTGTTATTTGTTCCACCTGTTCTACTCCCTTTATAAACTCACCTGTCTCTTCCTCCTCAGATCCAGCGTGTTGACTCGTACTCTGAGCACCTCAGTGTGTCCACGCGACCGAACCCTTCTCCTACTCCATTATTCACTAAACTGTCACTCCTTTCATTTGTGTACTGCATTTCCTGGTTCCTTTAAACCTAAACCATATTTGTAACTTTATTGTGCTGTTTAATAAACGTGTTAATAAAAATATATTAAAAATTCCAATTAAATTAAATATCACAGTTCTAAGAAAATGATCTAAGTCATGAATCTACTGGTGTAGATTCAGTGCTGGTAACAAAGCAAAGTTTCCTGTTCATGCTGCAAAGTGGCACCTCAGACTGTTTCTCTGCGTGTTCTTCCTGCACACAGCTCAGCACTTGGTCATTTTGGCACCTTGGGTTAGTGCCGCATCTTCATTGTCCTCTGGAATATTTGCCCCGGCATGTGAGTTTTGCACCAGTTAAACATCCGCTGCAAATCACACGAAATATTTCACTGTGCAAACAGATGAACTACTTTTCATAATTAGTAAAAGTGACAGACTGACAAAGTCTGGTATTGCAGGATACTTTCTGAGCAGCAAATTAATTGTTGTCTGAATATTATGTAATTAAATTGAACTCTTCCATCACTTAGATTTGTCGTGGATTTCAAACAGCATGTAATAGCACAGGATTTTCACATTTTACAGTATTTTAAAAAGGCAACTGAAAGACACAACTGTCTTTCTGGTGTTCTCTGGCAACTACCAATCAAGCTGAACACATGCCAAACTAAACATGCGAATCATGACTTTCAAACCAAATTGTTGATGAGAACATCATGGGCAGGTTTGGTCTCCAGGACAGGAACGCAGAAGGACATATGGTGGTTGACTTTGGAATGGAAATGCCTTGTAGTGAATAATTTCATCATGTGAGTGGACGTCGAAGAACTCAGGTGGAATACATCTTTAGTCAACATTGTAATGTGAAAGAGTGATGTTTCTGCAAAGTATTAGTCTTATCTGGACAGTGTAGCCAGATAAGACAGGACGGTGGTTTGCTAAATGACTCTGGTGGTGGGGAAGAACAAGGCGACTAAGGCAGAGCAGAGAATGAAGTGGTGGAACTTGAAAAAGGAAGAATGTTAAATAGTTTTCAGGGAGGAGTTGAAACAGGCTCTGGGTGGTTGAGGAGAGGCTTCCAGGCGACTGGACAACTACAGCTAATGTGATCAGGGAGACAGGTAGGAGGAGTGTCATCGGGAAAGAGGAAAGGGGACAAGGAGACTTGGTGGAACAAGGATGTTCAGGAGTGTGTACAGAGAAAGAGGTTGGCTAAGAAGAAGTGGGACACTGAGAGGACTGAAGAGATTAGACACGGGTGACAAAGGTAGGTGACAAAGACCGAACACAGAGCATCTGGGACTGGTAAGATATGTTGGACACTAGAGAAGGAGAGGTGGATCTGCAGAGGTTGGTGAGGCAGAGAGTGATTAAAGACAGAGATGGAAATGTGTGAACAGGTGCCAGGAGTGTGATGGGAAGATGGAAGGAGAACCCTGAAGAATGGACGAATGAAAGAGAGAAAATGAAAGAGATCGAAGAGTATAAGAGGTGACTGGTCTGGAGCAGGAAGTAGCAAAGATGAGTAAGAGTGAAGCAGGAGGTAAAAGCTGGTCAAAAATAACTCCAGGGTTGTTCACAGTAATACTGGAGGCCAAAGTCACGCCATCTAAAGTAACTATATTATTAGACAGCATATTTCTCATATTGTTGGGCCAAATACAACAATTTTAGTTTGTCTAAGTTTAGAAGTAGGAAACGTTCAGGCCTTTATCTTTTTTATTTCTTATGTCTCATGTTTATGTCTTTATGTCTAATTGTTAGCATCTTCTGGTTTCACAGATAAATATAGCTGCTTATCAACTGTATAGCAATGGAAGTTAACAGGATGTTTCCTAATAATGTTGATCATTCATCATTAACATGAACTAATTGTCTGACAGATATGTTGAGATTTGTGAGAGTTAATCCAAATGAGACACAGTGAAAGGAAACAATAAAATACAGTAAATTACCGTAAATAACCAAGCAACTGGAACTAGGATGAACGGGAAAAACGTAATAATGACGCAAACCTCAGAACAAAGTCAACAAAGCCCAAACACTGAGAGTCACACAGTGTCAGCAGACTGGGTGTTCACTCAGGGGAAGGAACGACGAAGAGCCAGGACGAGGATCTGGCAAAAAAAATGAGTGGAGAGCGGAGTCAAAAGAGGCTTGGAAACAGGTGAATAATAACGGGCCGGGATGAGTGATGAAGTTGCCAGAGTGAGATATGGAACAGGAAGTGGTAAAGAGAGCTACAAAATAAAAGGAAGTGATTATAAAGGGTTGTTTTATGACAAGATAAGACTTAAACCAACTCAGTGCGCTGTCCCAACTTACATTTTAAATTACTTTTAATATGCATTTAGTTTTCATCACGTTAGAGGTAATTGTGGGTTGGACAAACCCATTTACTCGTTGTTTTTGGATATTACTAACTTATAACAATCATGTACAGTAGCAACAAATGACACTATTTCACCAGTAGGAGGCAGCAATTCACAGGAAATGGTGGTTAGTCTGAAAAGACAAGGTCATGTGGTGCAGGTAAGTATCAATGGGGGCGAATCATCCTGGTGAAATTCACTAACTACTAACTAACTTTCCGTTGATCTGAGCATTAGATACTTACAACTGACAAAAGAAGCTCTCGTACTCACAGTACCTGAGTTGTATAGTGTTAAACCCTCAGAGGTCCAGGGTATATCTGGTCATTTTTGAAACCTTTTGATTCCACCTTTATATTTTACCATGGCAAAATTTGGTGTAATTATTGAACACAACCACACCTATGTTATTTCTTCCATATGGACATATAAAACTGCCACAGAGTTTGACGTTTTGTATGCAATAAATCAAGTGTCCACAGCAGCTTTGTCTGAACCGGTGCTTTTCAAATCATGGCTGAAGACGCTGTGACCAAAGTAGAAAATAATGTTTGATTGACTTTTAGAATAATGAAGATAAACAGACATTACTAGATATGTTTGAGGTAATTGGTTTGTGTAGATTTAACAGGTTTTAAGAGAGAACACAGCACAGTAAACCTGGAAGGATTTTGTTGTTTCTAATAATAATTCAGAGGACTCCATAGGAAGTTACAAGTACGACCATGTAAAATGTTAAATACTGTACACAGTTTTTTTAGTTGTACATTTGTAAGTTACATTACAAATACTGGAATGAGCTGCCAGACTCTGCGTTCTCAACGACGTCACTCTCTACATTTAAAACACTGCTGAAAACAGAACTCTTTCGTATCCTCCTTTAAAAAAAAACGTCCTGCTTTTTCTTGCACTTGCGTCTCATGAAACTGAAACACTTGTTTGAAAGCACTTTACTTCGATGTTTTTCTCCTTAACTTAGATTTTATTGCTTGCCTGTTCCTCACTTGTAAGTCACTTTGGATAAAAGCATCTGCCAAATGACTAAATGTAAATGTAAATGTAAATGTAAATGTAAATGTAAATGTAAATGTAAATGTAAATGTAAATAGATTCCAGTTTACTCTACTTTTCTAAAGTCAGTTTAAATGCTTTAGTAAGATTAAATACCTAGAATTTACAGTGAAAAACAACCAATATTTTAACCTACTTTGTAAAGAACATTCACAAAAGTGAAAAGAGTGTCTCCAAACATCACCTTTTCTCTTTTAGAACATATTTCAGTTTTGTTACATTTACTTTTGCAGTTCTATAAAAAGCTCAAAATGGATGACACTGCATATATGAGTATGTATTTAACTGTAATATCTTTAAATATTTCAATATAACATATGCTTTATTTAGAGTGTTACATTTTGCTTTAGGATAAACATATTTTTACATCATGAATTTAACACTATACACACAATACACAATCAGCATAAACAGGAAAAAGATCAGCATGAGAGAAATGTACAACTGCCATGATCCACAGGAGTCAGAACACAGTCTGTCCCAGATTGTCAAGTGTCCACACTGTCCCTCGTCCTCACCACTATGTGGTGAAAATCTGCAGACTCGGCATTTTGCACAAATACCTTTTCTGTTCTGCTGTTTTCTTAAAACACAGTCTGTTCACTTTTATTAACAGTACTCTGATCTACTTTCACTTCTGTCAAGAGAAATATCAGAAAAGAGTCAGACGGTGGAAGTTTAACAATGGCTCTAATTCAGAAAACAGCTGTAAACGAAAGTTCTTCATACTCAGCTGCTAAGATGTGGCAACAACATACAGAAGCTGTTCTGTAAAGTTCACAAAAAATAATACTCTGATCAACATTTTCAATTAAAATAAAAATGTTGACTTTAGAAAATAAAAGTTCAGATGCAGAACTCCAAAAAAATAGAAAATATTCCCAGTAAATATCAAAATCACAACAGCAGCTCGCAAACCAAAGACAGAAAAATCACAATAAGCTTTGGCAGAACAGCAAAAGATTTTAGTAACTAAAGAACCAAACATCATCTCTACAGGAGAAATACACAGTTTAATAGCTAATATAATATTAGAGAGAGATTTGAGTTACACTATGGTTTCAGTCTCCTTACACACAGTAATAACAGTGGTTGTTGTTGATCCAACACGCAGTGTGTTGTTGATATTAGTGGTGGGTAAGAAATTTGTATTAAGTCAGAAACATATTAAAATTATTTTGTTGGTCATTATTTTGCCTAAAATGATTTACAACATTTAAATTATCTTTAGGAAACACAAATGCCTTTGGAAATCAGTATATGAAAGCTTAAGAGCAGATAGATGTTGCGCCTCAAAGTTTGAAACTGTGCCCCTGTGAAATTTGAAGAGATGATCCTATGTGTCACATGACTGAGACATGTCAACAAAATAGTAACTGATCCAAACTTACTTATGACTTATTACACATGACTGGTATATTATTATTACTAAATTAAACACTAACATTTTAATGCTTTGTTTGATATTATTGTAAAATTTTAAAAGGTTTACTTTTACTTCTGGGGAATCATGTTCTAAACTTAAAAACAAACATAAAAATGCTTTATCAGAGGAAATAATCATATAAACGCATTTGCAGATACACTGCATTCCAGATAGCATAAAAATGATCTGTGCTGCTGAAATCTGTAAATATTAATCACTATACACTGTGCATGTAGAACTTTATGCTCCTGCTGACCCCTGTCCTCCAAGAGTGATGTTAATTCTGAGTGATTGGTCTGTTAAACAACACATTGGACTTTCCCAAATAATATTTTTTCTATTCTACAATCACAGGTCAACAGTGAACATATTTATAATTTATTATTGTTCAAAGATTGATGTTTAAACTTTTAAAAGTCTTTTCACTTTAATTAGAAATTCTGTTTTAATAAGGAGAGACAGTTGGTGTCTCTTACTGTATGTTGATTAAAATATTTATTGGTTTGTTTGTTTGTTTTGTCAGAGCTGCAAAAATTATATTAATTCAGTAATACAGAATTATTGAAGGGATTCTAAGATGTGCAGATTTTTCTGTAAAGTTCAGACCAACTCACTCTAAAAAATATTTTCACACCCATTAAGGTAAAAGACAAAGTGCAGAAAATTAGTCAGAAAGTTAAAGTTCAGATGCAGAACTTCTCATTTCAACCATTAACACAGAGTTCTCCTGAACAGCAGAGCCTCCAGCTGTTTTGGATTGTTTTTTCCAAGCAAAATAGACGATAATTCCAATTAATAAGAGAGTCAAACCAGCAGTTCTCGAACCACATATGAGCAGGGAGTGATCTGTTAGGATAAAGACAGAAACATCATGTTAAATTTGGGCTGTGAGAGCAGAGTTAGAGTTTCAGGAAATATTGATCCAGGAGGAAGTGACAAAAAGGAAAATAAAATAAATTAATCCACCACAGCAGATTTTTATTTACTAAAAAAACTTAGGACATCTGTGTAAGTTTGATTCATGATAATATTACTGATATTAGTGATGGGTTTACTTGACACTATGGTTTCAGTCTCCTTACCCACAGTAGGAACAGTGGTTGTTGTAGGTTCAACACACAGTGTGTTGTTGGCTGCAAACACCCACTGTGATATGTGTGTCCCATTGGATGAGGTGCAGGTAATGAATATGAAACCTGTGAGAAAACAAACAGATCAGACATGATGATGTTCAGTCTGATTATGATCATCAGTATCAACATCATCAAACTGTTTTCTATTCATGTTCTCACTCACCACAGTCAGATATCGTCTCTTCTTTGGACACATGATTGACATGATTCCTGACTGAACACACCAGATTTCCTGAGACGTGTTGTTTCAGAGTGATGTTGTTAGTCTCCTTATTTCCAGAGAGGAGCTCAGCATCTGTCAGTGTGTGTCCATCCAGAGTCCAGCTGTACTGAGGACTGTCCCCTCCTTCAGAGGAGCAGGACACCCTCATCTCTCCCTGGGACAGACACTCAGAGACCAGCAGGACAGAGGACACAGGAGCTGAAGGAAACATCACATGACTTTTGATACTGAGATTCTTGAGGCAGACACAGAAAATACATTTACATATGCAGGATATGAGATCTACTGTGGTGTGTATCATTAGAATATGAGAAACATGTGGTTGATCTCTGATAGGTAATAAAGTTATTTACCTTGAATAGAAAACTGTAGATATCGTGGATATAATTTTTGTCCATTTGAATCAAAGTTTTCAAGCTTATATTCGCCTCCATCATTCCTGCTCAGGTTATTGATCCTTAATGTTCCATCACTGGGAGTAAACAAGGATCTGTCCTGGATTTGATTTTCTATAAAAGAATTGTTTCTCCAATAAATTATGACTGTGTTCTTCTTAGTCCATAGGAATCTATATATTTCTGAGGGTTTGATCAGCTGGAGAACCACAGTTCCTCCCAAAGCTCCATAACACTGAGTTTCGATCTGTCGGCCATCACAGTTGGTTTCCACACCTGCAGATTTGGACACAGAATTTGTCGTCAAGTCCACAGAAACAACTGGCTGCATGTTTCTCTCTGACACCACAGTTTGCAGTTTATCTTTACACAGACAGGTGACCAGTGGTGGCAAGTACATGTACAAAAGTGTATGAAGGGTGAAGAAGTTATTTTTAATGTTTTAGTTTTAAATGTAACAGAAGGGAAAATACATAGATTATGAAAAAAAATACATAGATTAATAATTTATTCACTTAACAGACCCTGATTTCACGTTACCTTACGTTAAGTTTTCATTTTTTTTGCTAAGGAAACTCCTGTTTTTGGGTCACTGGACCCCTGTTGTTGCTGGTTTGTGGTCTTGGGGTTCTTTGTTTAGTCGTCCTGTGAGCTCTAGTCTGTGTCTGTCCTCTCGTGGTTCCTGTCTGTCCTGTTACTCGCTTTCTCGGCTTATTCTTTGTCTCCACCCATGACTCTGTTTGCCAGAACCTTTCAGTTTAGACCCATTCAGATCCACACTGTGATATTCACCTTTGAGTTTATCATTAGAAAAGTTTTCAGGCCAGGTTGTTTGTGAATTTCTTTTGGATTATTGTTCTGTTTCCTCTGGGGTTTTTTGGGTTTTAAACCTTGTCGTTTGTTTTTACTTAGACTTTCATTAACTGTTATCTTCTGTTGCCGCCGTTTCAGCCCTGATATTTTCAGCCGCCTTTAGTTCTCCATTTTTCTTCCCCTTTTCTCATTTTCATATTATGTTCCTGTAGTTTGTGTTGTATTGGTTCTTCTACATATCTAGTAATTCTGTTTAGTTTTAATATAGTTAAGTGTACATGTTATGTTCTCCCCGTCCCTTTTTGCTTTCTGAATAAAGTTCACCCCTTTTATTCTCCCTCTCATCCTGTTGCCCTTTTTGGGTCCACTCAAATACATGCAAACCTGACAGGTCTTGGATGTGAAATTAGCTCCACTTAATTTAGACAAATTTTTCTTTGTATTAATTTACCAATATATTTGATTATATCTGGTTTTCTGCCTATTTCAGTAAAGATGTTCATGACACAATCTCAGATCAAATATTAATTACATGTTTCTGATCTATCCAATCCAGAATGACGAGCTCACCACTAGAGACTCCGAGGATCATCACCAACAGTCCAACCACAGCTTCCATGTCTCCTCACTGTCCAGTTGACCCAGTCAGACTTTATTTAACAAGCAAGTACAAGCTACAGTGACCTGTATGAAATGTCTCCTGTTAGTGATCAGCCTCAGAAGAGGAAATGTCAGAACTGCTCTGTGAGGAGAGAAAGAGGAAACTAATTCAACATTTCTTGGTTTTGTGTAATTCATTTTATTACACAAAACCAAAAGAAACCCCACAAGTTTTCTTCTTCCTGTACTCATCGTTTTCACTTACTGTCATTTAATCAGTATTTATCTCTTGTTTTTTCTGACCCAACATGCGTGTAGTATGTCTGTGTCAAACATTCATCTTATAAAATTCTACTGTAGCTTAAGTGGCCACTGCTGTAACTTAACAGCCCTGAAACAACAATGATTTTAAGGTTAAATTACCAAGGACATGATTAAAGGTATTAAACAGAACTGGTGTTATGTCCAGTACAACACCATCACTAACTATGACATCAGTGCTAATATCTATATTTGACACCAATATTAGCACCAATATAATAGTATCAAGAAACATAATGATGACATTTGTGTTCATTTATATGATCTTATACTGTTTTAATTTTACTGTTTAAGATTAACAAAAAGAACCTTTGTTGTAGCTGCTGTAGACCTGCACTGTCACACAGAAATGTATCAGTGTTATTTAAACTTCACTGTTTCAGACTTTTAAACTTTTTTCTTTAACTTTTTTAAAAATTTTGGTTTATGTAAAATTGATGTCTGTCATTCTGTAGATGGGTTTAGTTCCTCATTTATACAGGAAGCTTGTATACTAAGTGCTAAAAAATAACACTTATAAAATGCTTTAGGAAGTTCTTGTTTGATGCATGAATTTATCCAGGTTGCTATACGGTGTCATTCTCAATCGTATTTAATATGCTTAATTTAAAATTTTTAAACAGTAATAAAACAATTAAGTTATATTAGAGATCTACCCTTAATTGTATATTTATAAAAGCTATCTTATATAAACAAGTAAAAATATTATAAAAATAAGAAGTATATAAGAAGTATATAATTTGCTTATTTATCCAATATGTTGGTCAAATTACTTGGTCCATGCGCACTCTGCTGACTCCAAGTCAATGGAATCACCTGGGTCTTTCTGGCCACTCTTCGAAATTTGGTCCAATATAAAAAAATGTTCAGCTAATTTGTGGGGACTAGATTTAAAGATTTCAAAATTAACCCATGGACTGTAAATTACAAATAAAATAAAACAGAATTTGTACCTTGATGTTGAGTCACTATGAAATTCATATTGTTTCATACTTATTCCTTCTATCCCTTTTGACTCTTCTTGTCCTCTGCTCTCTTTTGTTGCTGCAAGCTGCTGAGTTTTCATCCTGCCTGATACAAATTGGAACCTCTGTGTGTATTATTGTGCATACATTTCTTTTCATAATTTATAGACTTGTCGTTTGAGTGGCCACAAGGTAAAAACTTGTCTTTCGAAAAATTGAGAGATCCTCTGGGCTGGGAGATGTAAGACCATCAAAAACTGGCTGTCATCCAAGAACCTATTGCAGTTGTCTATGTTTAGGATGTGAGATGACGTAATTGCTGTTAATATGCTGATACTTATGTTACCATGGCTGTGAACGTAATAACTGCATGTGATTGTCTTTAGTTTAAGTGTATAACTGGTTCAACCTATTGGATTCTGAATCATCGTCTCTCTGACAGCAGCTTATATGCCTGATGTTCATATGTTCATGTTCAGCGTCTTTCATGCTGGTGAAGAAACTTTTTCCTTTTCTCCCCCCGGCAGAGTGTGTGTGCTTGTGAGTGTGTGTGTGTGCCAAGTGTGTGTGCTCTCTGTGCTCCGGAGCAACGTGTGTCTGGGCAGAGCGACGGGTGTAATGAGGAAAGAGCGTGTGTTAAAGTGTGTTAAAGTGTGTTAAAGTGTGTTAAAGTGTGTTAATGTGTGTGAAAGTGTGTTAAAGTGTGTGTCGTGAAAAGAGAGAGAGACGTGTACATGTGTGTTTGAAATATGGAGGAGCAAGTTATGTGGAGAATTGTGTGTTTAAGTGAGAGATGTTTGAGTGAAGCTGAAAGACTAAAATACATTGACTATAATAACTAAGTGTGTGAATGTTCAGTGTGTGTGTGAAAAGTCGCATGTCATATGTACTTAAATATGTAAATACATACATACAAGTGTGTTTCTGTATATTTGAATCTGTGTGTCAAGACGTGTGAAGTGGCTATGAGGTTACGTGTCAGATTACAGGCCTTTGTGTGTGAATGAAACAGTTACATGTGCATATGTGCTGTATGAGGGTTCATGTGTTTATGACTATAACCCACTGACTGAAGTGGTGGTTTTTCTCTGACAGTGGTTGACTGCATCTCTAGAGTTTGTGCTGCTCTGTTGGGCCCATTTGCTAAAACGTTGGTTCGTTGTTTGAAAAGGACCAGTGCAGACTGAATATTGAGTGAACCAGCGCCTGGGCAGGTCAAAGCTATAGTGGAAGTGAGACGAGTCAATTTTGCTGAAGCAGTTAAATCTGTTGTTGTAAATTTCTACATTAACTGGATTTTAGTCTGATTGTTTTGAAGGAGTTTGTTCGGGGCCTTACCGAACACAGTCACAGGAGGGAAAAGATGACAGACAGTTTTAAAAATCACTGATCATCCCCAGTGACTTTTAAATTATGCTGAATTGATCACAGTGAAAGAAATACAGGCCTTTTTGGGGAATGACTGGGGTGAAAGTAGAAGTTGCTGAGACTATTAAAACATTGTCAGGTTCAACTGGGTAATAACATGGAATGTCAGACATGAGGTGGCATGATTTTTTGATTTGGGTCCGAACATTAAATTTCTGGGGGTTAATACATTATGTGGCCCGGGTTTTTATGATTCTCATGTGTGTTTTGTTTTGCAGTCAAATTCACTGCAAGCAATGAGTGCTGATCGTGCACATGAAGATCATGAAGATGTTTTTCCCGGCAACTGGCATAATGGTTTTTTTTTTACCTCTGTGTTCTCTGTGTGAAATTGTACAGGATTTGAAGTGAAAATGAAATAAAATGAGGTGAACTCAAATGATGGTTATTGAGCTGTAAGGTTTTGACTTTGCATACAGAGATTATGAACACCCACTATTTGACACCTTAATGTTATTAGGTTTCATTTGTTTTAAGCTGCTTCTTTTAACTGAGTATTTTTCATCCTGTCTGATACAAATTAGAATTAGAATATTGTATTATTTCCTAATATATGGACTTATGTGATCTGAGTTTCAGCAGTAGCCTGTTGCTGGTCATATATAGAACTCTCCTAGAGCTCCTCCTGATCCTCATTGCATAAAGGAGCAGCTACGAGACTTTCTGCTCGGTTCCTGCCTTTCTATGGTGTATCAGCCAGTCCTTATAGTGATCTGAGTCTGAGGTGATTGAGCAACGTTGACTCTCATCTTTTTAAAGGCAAAAAGGAGGAAAGGAAGTGGTATCAGCTTCACTTTGCACTTTACAGTTTTTCTCTTTTGCTTGGACACTTTCAATTCAACTTTCAATTCAACTTTATTCATATAGCGCCAATTTACAACAAGGTCATCTCAGGGCACTTTACATAATAAAGTCAAGACTATACAAACATGTAGAGAAAACCCAACAATTCCCCCTTGAGCAAGCCATAGGCAACAGTGGAGAGGAAAAACTCCCTTTAACGGAAGAAACCTCCAGCAGAACCAGGCTCAGGGAGGACGGCCATCTGCCTTGACCGGTTGGGCAGAGTGGAAAGTGGAGAGAGAAAAGAACAGAGCAACAAAAGCAACAACAAAACATTGAGCAGGTTAATAGGACCAGTAGCTGCACACTGGAGGACACACAGCACCAAATCCGGGGACACCTGTGGACAGGGAGAGAGAGAGGGGGAAAGAGAGGGAGAGAGACGACTACGGGACAAAGAAGACACAGAGTTAATGTCATACAGTGGTGACATTATAGATGTGGGGTGAGAGGAGAGAATGAAGAGAAGAGGAAGTGGCACAGTGCAGAGTCCCCCAGCAGTCTAAGCCTATAGCAGCATGACTATAACCAACTATAAGCTTTATCAAAAAGGAAGGTTTTGAGCCTAGTCTTAAAAGTAGGGAGGGTGTCTGCTTCCCGAATCTGGACTGGGAGCTGGTTCCACAGAAGAGGAGCTTGATAGCTAAAGGCTCTGCCTCCCATTCTATTTTTGGAAATTCTGGGAACCACAAGTAGACCTGCATTTTGGGACCGAAGTGGTCTAGTAGGATGATATGGTACTAAGAGATCTTTTAAATATGATGGGGCTTGGCCGTTTAAAGCTCTATAGGTGAGAAGAAGGGTTTTAAATTCTATTCTGCATTTAATTGGAAGCCAATGGAGAGAAGCTAATGAAGGTGAAATATGATCTCTCTTACCAATCCCAGTCAGTAATCTTGCTGCAGCATTTTGGATTAATTGGAGGCTTTTTAGAGAGTTACTAGGGCAGCCTGAAAGTAGAGAATTACAATAGTCCAATCTAGAAGTAACAAATGCATGAACCAATTTTTCAGCATCGCTTTGGGATATGATGGTCCTAATTTTGGCAATGTTCCGTAGGTGGAAGAAGGCTGTTCTAGAGATTTGCTTTACTTGTATCCACTCTGAAGTCAGACATATTTTTTCATTCTGAAATTATAAATATACATTTGGTACTGACTATTATTTGTAATTAGATGTAGTTATAGAACAATATTAATCAATCATCATTAACAGGAAAAGCACCTGCATCAGAGAAATGTACAACTGCCACGATCCACAGGTGTCAGAACAACGGAGCAGTCAGGGTGTCCACACTGACCCTCGTCCTCAGCAACATTCAAACCAACGTTACTCTGATCTACTTTCACGTCTGTCAAGAGAAATGGCAGAGAAGAGTCAGACAGTTTGACTTTGGAACATAAAAATAGATTTACTAAATATACTCTTTGCTTTGTGGAAGGTTCAACAATGGTAATAATTCAGAACCTGTTAAAGACAGAAAAATCACAATAAGCAGCGAGAAATTCCAATAACTAAAGTACCAAACATCATCTCCACACGTCAAAGACACAGTTTAATGGCTAATATGATGTTAGCGAGAGATTTGATTTGCACTATTTTGTCACTCAAAATTGCTGAATAAAGGCAGATTGTCATGATCCTTGCACTCGTGTGTCGTTGTTCTTTAGTTTACATGTCTGCCCGAACCCTTCTCCCCTCTTCTGTATCTTGGTTATTGTCCTGGTTTAGAGTTTAATCTGTTATGTTTTTCTGTGCTGTCTGTCATTCTGGTTGAATGATTTTCACTTTGTTTTCACCCTCGGTCCATTTCAATAAATTTCAGTTTGCCTTTACAAATGCAGAGTGTTTCTTCATTTTCAGCTAATTTTGGTTTATTAAACACGATACTGCTCTCTTGTGGACACATACATCTGCTGTGCAAGTATGAAAGGAACACGTGCGTTTACGTGTATCAACAGATAAGTAAAAAATAGCCCATCCAGTCCCATCCAACTACGGCCCAATAACCTGCCTCTGGACAACATGGAAGCTCCTCTCAGGCATCATAGTGGCTACGATGAGCAAACGTATGGATAAATACATGAGCAGAACCCAGGAAGGATGTGGCAGTAACACCAGAAGACCAAAGCACCAGCTACTGGTAGATAAAGCAGTTACTTGGGACTAAATTAAAATTGTTTTACACACAAAACAATTTCAGACTGGTGAAAGACATTTATCAATGTGTATGACTTAAATTTAATGTAATGCTAAACAAAGCAGTAATAGTCTACTACTACTCTTTCGGCTTTTCCCATCAGGGGTCGCCACAGCGAATGATCCGTTTCCACTTCACTCTATCCTGGGCATCTTCCTCTCTGACACCAGCTAACCTCATGTCCTCTGTTAGAACATCCATATATCTCCTCCTTGGTCGTCCTCTCGCCCTCTTGCCTGGCAGCTCCATCTCCAACATCCTTCTATCAATATATTCACTATCCCTCCTCTGCACATGTCCAAACCATCTCAATCTGGCCTCTCTGACTTTGTTGCTAACACAGGCAACGTGCGCTGTCCCTCTGATGAGCTTGTTCCTTATTCTGTCCAACCTCGTCACTCCTAAGGAGAACCTCAACATCTTCATCTCTGCTGCTTCCATCTCTGCCTCTTGTCTCTTTCTCACTGCTACTGTCTCTAACCCATAGAGCAGAGCTGGTCTCACCACTGTCTTTTACACCTTTCCTTTGAGTCTTGCTGACACTCTTCTGTCACACAACACTCCTGACACTTTCCTCCACCCACTCCAACCCGGCTGCACTCGCCTCTTCACCTCTTTTCCACACTCCCCATCACACTGAACTGTTGACCCCAAGTACTTAAACTCCTGCACCTTCTTCACCTCAGCCCCCTGTAACCTCACGCTTCTACCTGGCTCCCTCTCGTTTACACACATGTAATGTGTCTTGCTACGACTGACTTTCATATCTTTTCTTTCCAGAGCAAACCTCCACCTCTCCAGCTGTTCCTCCACCTGCTCCCTACTCTCACTGCAAATCACAATGTCATCTGCAAACATCATTGTCAAGGGAGATTTCTGTCTGACCTCATCTGTCAACCTGTCCATCAGCATAGCAAACAAGAAGGGACTCAAGGCCGATCCTTGGTGTAGTCCCACCTCCACCTTGAGCTCCTCTGTCTGACCTACGGCACATCTCACCACCGTCATGCTTCTCTCATACATGTCCTGAACTACTCTGACGTACTTCTCTGCCACTCCCGACATCCTCATACAGTACCAAAGCTCCTCCCTCGGCACCCTGTCATACGCCTTCTCTAAATCCACAAAGACACAATGCAGCTCCTTCTGACCATCTCTGTACTTTTCCATCAACAACCTCAAAGCGAAAATGGCATCAGTGGTGCTCTTACGGGGCATGAAACCATACTGCTGCTCACAAATCTCCACCTCCTTCCTAGGCCTGGCTTCCACTACTCTTTCCCACAGCTTCATTGTGTGGCTCATCAGCTTTATCCCTCTGTAGTTGCTGCAGTTCTGCGTGTCACCCTTGTTCTTAAAGATCGGCACCAGAATGCTTCTCCTCCATTCCTCAGGCATCTTCTCACTCTCTAAAATCCTGTTAAACAGACTTGTCAGAAACTTCACTGCTGTCTCTCCTGGACATTTCCACACCTCCACAGGTACATCATCAGGACCTACAGCCTTTCCGCTCTTCATCCTTTTCAGAGCCTTCCTCACCTCATCCTTTCTAATCTCTGCTATTTCCTGCTCCACAACATCCACATCTTCCTCCCTTCTTTCCCTGTCATTTTCCACATTCATCAGCTCCTCAAAATACTCCTTCCATCTTCTCTGCACACTCTCCTGGCTTGTTAGCACCTTTCCATCTCTGTCTTTAATCACCCTTATCTGTTGCACATCTTTCCCATCCCTATCTCTCTGTCTGGCTATCCTGTACAAGTCCTTCTCTCTTTCCTTCGTGTCTAACCTATCATACAGCTCATCGTAAGCTTTCTGTTTGGCCTTTGCCACCTCCCTCTTCACTCTGTGCTGCACTTCCTTGTACTCCTGTCTACTTTCCTCAGTCCTTTCTACATCCCACTTCCTTTTAGCTAACCTCTTCCTCTGGATGCAGTCCTGTACTTCCTCATTCCACCACCAAGTGTCTTGATCTTCTTTCCTCCTTCCAGATGACACACCAAGCACCTTCCTACCTGTTTCCCTGATTACCTCTGCTGTAGTTTCCCAGTCATCTGGAAGCTCTTCCTAACCACCCAGAGCTTGTCTCAACTTCTGCCTGAATTCCTCACAAGTTTCTTCATTCTTTAGCTTTCACCACTTGGTCTTCTTTTCTCTCTTTCCTCTCTTCTTCTTCCTGACCACCAGAGTCATCTTACACACCACCATGCGGTGCTGTCTGGCTACACTTTCTCCTACCCCCACTTTACAGTCACTAACCTCTCTCAAATGACCTCGTCTACATAGAATGTAGTCCACCTGTGTACTCCTACCTCCACTCTTGTATGTCACTCTGTGTTCCTCTCTCTTCTGGAAGTAAGTGTTGATGACCATTTCCATCCTCTTAGCAAAGTCCACTACCATCTTTCCTTCTGGGTTATTTTCCTTTACACCAAACCTGCCCATCACCTCCTCATCACCTCTGTTCCCCTCACCAACATGCCCATTGAAGTCTGCTCCAACAACTACTCTCTCTCCTCTGGGGATACTCTCTACAACCTCATCAAACTCACTCCAGAATCTCTCCTTATCTTCTAACTCACAGCCAACTTGTGGAGCACACCCACTGACTACGTTCACAATCACCCTTTCGATTTCTAGCTTTAGGCTCATCACCCTGTCTGAGACTCTTTTCAACTCTAGAACATTGTTCACAAACTCCCCCTTCAGGATCACTCCTACTCCGTTTCTATTCCTATCCACACCATGGTAGAACAGTTTGTATCCTCCTCCAATACTACGTGCTTTGCTGCCCTTTCACCTCGTCTCCTGCACACACAGTTCATCTACCTTCCTTCTCTCCATCATGTCTGCCAGCTCTCTACCTTTCCCTGTCATTGTGCCAACATTAAGAGTCCCTACTCTCAGATCTAAGCTCCTGCCTTTCCCCTTCTCTCTCTGACCACGAACCCTTCTGCCTCCTCTCCTTCTTCGACCAACAGTAGTCCAATTTCCACCGGCACCCTGTAGGTTAACAGCACCGGTGGCGGTCGTTTTTAACCCGGGCCTCGACCGATCTGGTATGAAAGTGGTATGGATGACTCACATGGTTGTACTTGGAAAATTTTACGCCGGATGCCCTTCCTGACGCAATCCTCTCTATTTATCCGGGCTTGGGACCGGCACAGAAGTTACTGGCTTGCAACCCCTGTGGCTAGATTAAAGCAGTAATAGTGTAATGGTAACTATTACAATATTCTGTTATTATATTGTTTTTATATTTGGTATGGTGGCTCAATTGGTAGAGCATGAGGTTCGGATGTAGAAGGCCACGAAATTGAATCCCACCCCACCAGGTGTAGCCCCCCAAAGGCCGCCTTGTCCCAAGCC
The DNA here is from genome assembly GCA_033026295.1 of Channa striata. NCBI lineage: Eukaryota > Metazoa > Chordata > Actinopteri > Anabantiformes > Channidae > Channa > Channa striata. Next base: position 17,977,784 of record CM065173.1, on the reverse strand, counting down.
CAGATAAAATGTGGGGGTTGCAGTAGGAAGAACATTCGGCATAAAAAACTTGTGGCAAATCACTTTATGTTCCACTATGGTGACCCCTGAAGGGACAAGTGGAAAGATCTTGATATAATGAAAAATGACTTTTTATACAAGACTATATTCTAATGTCATACTTTGTTGGTGTAGCACTGGTGCCTCACAGTTCCAAGTTCCAAGTTCAAACCTCCAGTCAGCTGCAGCGTTTCTCCTCGTTGTCGTGTTTGTTTAATGTGTGATTCACAGGCGAGTCTCTGGATTATCAATAGTCTAAAGAGCTGTCAGTCACTTTTGACATGTATATTATGTCGAGTTGATTGTCATGTAAAGTTTTATCAAGAACACACAGGCTTTGAAGTTCACATTTTTTTGTAACGTTCCTCCACAGGCCACTTTATTAAATACTCAAATTCAAAGAATAAAATCATCTTTAAAAAACAGAAATGCTTTCTTTGGCCTCAGCTATAAATTCCCCACTTGAAATCTGCGGCCAGCTGCAGCCTTTCTTGCTTCTGTGGGTTTTCTCTGCGTGCTGCAATTAAAGCTCTTTTTTAATTACTTAAAATTTTTTAAAATACTTTTTAATTCAGTACTATTTGTAAACATGGGAGCAAATTGACTTATGTTTGGATTTATAGTTAGATCATATCAAAATTTTTTTTCATTAAACATTCATTTCATCATACTGCATGTAAACACACTTGTAATTTATGTTTATGTAAATTTGCAGGTCTGAACCATTACAATAGTAAAACAACCAAAATATCATGCAAACCTACTGAATCTAAAATCAAAAATCTATAAAAAACCCTTAATCCCCAGTTTTTTATAATATTACAATGGACGGTATTAAACTGCTAAATAATTATTTCCAGAAAGCATCTAAACTTTCTTGCACTGCTCGTTTGAGTATATATCATATTTATGTAACTTTGAGTATAACTTAAGCTTCATTTATAATTTTCTACTTTAATTTTAGATAAAATATTTGTTTGGATCAGACATTTGACAAAATACATACACTAATAAATGTATCTAGGCTGTTTAGGCTGTTGTACAAATTACTAAACTAAAATTAAAACTTTTTCACTTTAATTAATGGTACTACGACTTTACCTTCTGTCAGAAACGAGTCAGACAGTTTCACTTATAATGTCTATAAAAACAGATTTACCATAAAAATCTTTTTGCCAGAGCTTCTACAAAGAAAAACACTGGGATTTTACACAAATGTCGTGATACTTTCCTATTGTGATCACAGATAGAGGCACAGCAAAACTGTCAAAATGAACTAAACTTACAAAACGTTACAGTTGAGATGTTGAACTTCTCATTTCAACCATCAAAACTGAGTCTTCAACTTTCTTTGTTTTATTTTTCTTCAAAGCAAAACAGACGAAAATCCCAGTTAATATGAGAAAGGCAACAACAGCTCGCAAACCAAATATGAGCAGGGACTGATCTGTAGGACAAAGACAGAAAATCCTATTAGGTTTGTGCTGTGACAGCAGAGGTAGTTTTCACTAACTAATGAAGCATCTCTACAGGAGATATTTCAATGAGCAAATATTCCATGTGTTTGTACAGTATGAAAATTAATAAAGATTAAAATAATCAGAGCACTACAATAGATTTAGTTTTCATTTACTGAAAAACCATGAGCCATCTGAATCAGTTTGATCGGTGATATTATTGCTGATATTAGTGGTGGGTTTACTTGACACTATGGTTTCAGTCTCCTTACCCACAGTAGGAACAGTGGTTGTTGTAGGTTCAACACACAGTGTGTTGTTGGCTGCAAACACCCACTGTGATATGTGTGTCCCATCACATAAGATGCAGTTAATGAATATGAAACCTGTGAGAAAACAAACAGATCAGACATGATGATGTTCAGTCTCATTATGATCATCAGTGTCAACATCATCAAACTGTTTTCTATTCATGTTCTCACTCACCACAGTCAGATATCGTCTCTTCTTTGGACACATGACTGACATGATTCCTGACTGAACACACCAGATTTCCTGAGACGTGTTGTTTCAGAGTGATGTTGTTAGTCTCCTTATTTCCAGAGAGGAGCTCAGCATCTGTCAGTGTGTGTCCATCCAGAGTCCAGCTGTACTGAGGACTGTCCCCTCCTTCAGAGGAGCAGGACACCCTCATCTGTCCCTGGGACAGACACTCAGAGACATGCAGGACAGAGGACACAGGAGCTGAAGGAAACATCACATGACTTTTGATACTGAGATTATTGAGGCAGACACAGAATGTAAATTTACATATGCAGGATATGAGATCTACTGTGGTGTGTATCATTAGATTATGAGGAACATTTATTTTCATCTCTGATAGGTAATAAAGTTGTTTACCTTGAATAGAAAACTGTAGATATCGTTGAGATAATGTTTGTCCAATTAAATTGTGTTTTTCAAGCTTATATTCTCCTGCATCATTCCTGCTCAGCTTATTGATCCTAAATGTTCCATTACTGGGAGTAAACAAGGATCTGTCCTGGATTTTATTTTCTATAAAAGAATTATCTCTCCAAAGAATTATGGTTGTGTTGTTCTTAATCCATTGGAATCTATATATTTCTGAGGGTTTGATCAGCTGGAGAACCACAGTTCCTCCCAAAGCTCCATAACACTGAGCTCCATTCTGTCGGCCATCACAGTTGGTTTCCACACCTGCAGATTTGGACACAGAATTTGTCGTCAAGTCCACAGAAACAACTGGCTGCATGTTTCTCTCTGACACCACAGTTTGCAGTTTATCTTTACACAGACAGGTGACCAGTGGTGGCAAGTACATGTACAAAAGTGTATGAAGGATGAAGAAGGTATTTTAAATATTTTACTTTTAAATGTAACAGAAGGGAAAATACATAGATTAATAATTTATTCACTTAACAGACCCTGATTTCACATTACCTTACATTAAGTTTTCAGTTTATGCATTTTTTTGGCTTAACCACTATTATTATTATTATTAGTAGTAGTAGTAGTAGTAGTAGTAGTAGTAGTAGTAGTAGTATTAGTATTATTATTATTTGTTTGGTTTTTGTTGCTTTGGTCATCTTTTTGAAGGCAGAAAGGAGGAAAGGAAGTGGTATCAGCTTCAATTTGCACTTTACAGTTTGAAGTCAGATTTTCTGTGTTTTCACTGATAAACATATTTTCACATTCTGAAATTAAAAATAGACATTTGCTACTGACTATTATTTGTGATTAGCTGTAGTTATAGAACAATATTAACCAATCACCATTAACAGGAAAAGCACCTGCATCAGAGAAATGTACAACTGCCACGATCCACAGGTGTCAGAACAACGGAGCAGTCAGGGTGTCCACACTGACCCTCGTCCTCAGCAACATTCAAACCAACGTTACTCTGATCTACTTTCACGTCTGTCAAGAGAAATGGCAGAGAAGAGTCCGACGGTGTGACTTTGGAACATAAAAATAGATTTACTAAATATACTCTTTGTTTTGTGGAAGGTTCAACAATGGTAATAATTCCTGTTAAAGACAGAAAAAAGTACCAAACATCATCTCCACATGTCAAATACAGAGTTTAATGGCTAATATGATGTTAGCTGGAGCTTTGATTGACATTTGATTAATTTCTGTATAAACTGTTTCATCCTCTGCCGTCTCTGTGTCTCCTCGTTAGATTTTGTCATTCAAAGCTGTTGAATAACGGCAGATTGTCACAATCCTTTCCTGTCATTTTGGTTTGTCCATTTTTCCCTGCCTCACTTCCTGTTTTCAGTTTTTAGTTTGAAGCCTGTCGGCTCCACGTCCTCAGTTCCTGCCAGTTTGTAGCTGCGTTCCCTCCAGGCTGTGGGACTTTGACACTCTGGATTATTCCACTGTTTTGGTCTTTGGTTTTTCTGCCCTGGCTGATGCCTTGTTTTGGACGTTGTCTCTGTCTTTTGTTCTTTTGTATTTGTTGTTCTCCACTTTCTGCCATTTAAAACTCGTTTTATTTATTAGTTTCCATGTATGGTTTAATAATTGGTCACTGTTCTCCTGCCCTGGTTTTAGATTCTGTTCGGTTTATTTTTTATCCCATTTCTCTGTCCCTGTATAGCACTGGTTTTGGTTTATTGGTTCTTTGTTTCACCCCCCCGCCCGTTTATCACTATTGATAATTTGTCCTGTCTATCAGCCTTTGCTTTATGCTCAGTTTGTTTGTTCATCCTTTGCTTTGTTCTCATCCTCGGTCCATTTCAATAAATTTAAGTTTGCCTACAAACGCTGAGGGTTTCTTCATTCTCAGCTCATTTTGGTTTGTTAATCATGATACTGCTCTCTTGTGGACACATACATCTGCTGTGCAAGTATGAAAGGAACATGTGCGTTTACATGCATCAACAGATAAGTAAAAAATAGCCTGTAGCAACTTCGTTGCTATATTTAGCGAGTATTCAGACCCTCATTTGAGGATCTGGTGCATAACAACCACGTTGGATTCGCCCCCCATCAAAAATCTGTCGTATATTCCAAGCTACTAAGCAACAATAGTGGATGATGCACAAACGGGCCGATAGGCTGAACAGTCCTGATCCTGAATGACACCCAGAAGGGAGCAGTCTCATCCAACTACCGCCCAATAACCTGCCTCTGGACAACATGGAAGCTCCTCTCAGGCATCATAGTGGCTACGATGAGCAAACGTATGGATAAATACATGAGCAGAACCCAGGAAGGATGTGGCAGTAACACCAGAAGAGCAAAGCACCAGCTACTGGGAGATAAAGCAGTTGTCCGGGACAATAAGACCAGACACACCAACCTGTGCACTGCCTGAAGTGACCACAAGAAAGTCTATGACTCAATCACACATGGATCGAGGAATGTTTGGAACTATACAAGATCAATCATCGAGAACTAAATTAAAAACAATTTCAGTCTGGAGAAAGACATTTATCAATGTATATGACTTAAATTTAATGTAATGCTAAACAAAGCAGTAATAATGTAATGGTAATTATTACAATATTCTGTTGTTATATTTTTCTTATACGTGGTCTGGTGGCTCAATTGGTAGAGCATCAGGTTCGGATGCAGAAGGCCACGTGAGGGTTGCAGCAGGAAGAACATGCGGCATGAAAAACTTGTGGCCGATCAGTTTATGGAGTATGTGACATGGAAAAATATATTGACAACAGCTGGTTCCAGACACCTCGAGTGTTGTCAGTAAAGAAGCTTGCATCCAGGATGTCTTTTAAGGGTTTTATTATCTTGCAAGAGAGAAGTTCACAGACAAAGTTTCACCCCCTGTCTAGTGCTGTTCTAAAAACTGATACATCACACAAATGTTTTATTCCCCTCTGCTGCTGGGCAGAACATGTTTGTCGTATGTCTCCAGGTCTCCACGGTTTACTGTCAGATAGCAGACAACCTTGGGACGGTTATGCCGACACTTCGTAGACAAAAACATGCATATGGGATAAAGGATGCTATGTCTCCACGTTCTTCATAACAACACTGAAAATCATTTGACCTTACAACTAAGCATAAGCATTAAAATGTAATAACTCTTAATTTTTCCTTTACAGTATGTTCCATTATGGCGACCCCTAAATGGGACAAGCAGAAAGATCTTGAGATAATCTAAAATGACTTTTTATACAAGACTATATTCCCAGTTTCATACTTTGTTGGTCGAGTAGTTAGCACTGATTATTATCAATAGTCTGAACAGCTGTCAGTCACTTTTGACATGTATATTATGTCGAGTTGATTGTCATGGAAAGTTTTATCAAGAACACACAGGCTTTGAAGTTCACAGTTTTTGTAACATTCCTCCACTTCATTAAATATTCAAATTCAAAGTATAAAATCATCTTTAAGAAACAGAAATGCTTTCTTTGGCCTTTCAGCTATAAATTCCCCACTTGAAATCTGCGGCCAGCTGCAGCCTTTCTTGCTTCTGTGGGTTTTCTCTGCATGCTGCAAAAATATCAATCAAACCTACTGAATCTAAAATTTATAAAAAAAAACACTTAATCCCCCAATTTATTAGAATATTTCAATGGATGGCATTAATCTGCTAAATAATTATTTCCAGAAAGCATCAAAAATGTCTTTGCACTGCTAGTTTGAGTATATATCATATTTATGTAACTTTGAGTATAACTTCACCTTCATGTATAATTTTCTACTTTAATTTAGGTTAAAATATTCGTTTGGATCAGACATTTGGCAAAATACACACACTAATAAATGTATCTCTCTCTGTGTAATTTGAATAAATTCACCTGTAATGAAAGAAAAATAATCTATCGATCAGCCACAACATTAAAAGCATAAAAATAAAATGTGATTCTGCCTTTACAGCTTATTGTGTGTAAGGTTGTGTCGCCACAGACTGTTCAGACTCATGCTGACTCCATTCAGAACATCCTGGTGTTTCTGTTGTCCCAGTCCAGTCTATTACACAGACACATTATTTAATACAGTGACTGGACTTTCCCTACAAATACTGAGTTTGGATAATTTATCAAACTCCAAAGGCTTCATTGTCAGGTTATTGTTTATTAATTAATACATATGTATAGATATAAACAATTCTGTCTGTCCTCTCCATGAAGGCTTTAAACGGTACGTCGATAAGTCCATGATATAAGTCTGCATAGATGTTCTCTTTTTATATTTATGATAAATAATTAAAACTTTTTCATTTTATTTAATGGCAATACTACTTTCACTTTTGTCAGAAAAGAGTCAGAGAGATTTGCCAAAAACGATTTTACACAAATGTTGAGATACTTTCCTATTGTGATCACAGATAGAGGCACAGCAAAACTTTCAGAATGTACTAACTTCAGAAAGTTAGTTACAAAAAGTTACAGTTGAGATGTTGAACTTCTCATTTCAACCATCAAAACGGAGTCTTCAACTTTCTTTGTTTTATTTTTCTTCAAAGAAAAATAGACGAAAATTCCAGTTAATATGAGAAAGGCAACAGCAGCTCGCAAACCAAATATGAGCAGGGACTGATCTGTAGGACAAAGACAGAAAATCCTATTAGGTTTGTGCTGTGACAGCAGAGGTAGTTTTCACTAACTAATGAAGCATCTCTACAGGAGATATTTCAATCAGCAAATATTCCAGATATTTGTACAGTATGAAAACTAATAAAGATTAAAATAATCAGAGCACTACAATAGATTTAGTTTTCACTTACTGAAAATCCATGAGCCATCTGAAGCTGTTTGATTCTTGATATTATTGCTGACATTAGTGATGGGTTTACCTGACACTATGGTTTCAGTCTCCTTACACACAGTAGTAACTGTGGTCGTAGGTCCAACACACAGTGTGTTGTTGGCTGCAAACACCCACTGTGATATGTGTGTCCCATTGGATGACATGCAGTTAATGAATATGAAACCTGTGAGAAAACAAACAGATCAGACATGATGATGTTCAGTCTGATTATGATCATCAGTGTCAACATCATCAAACTGTTTTCTGTTCATGTTCTCACTCACCACAGTCAGATATCGTCTCTTCTTTGGACACATGACTGACATGATTCCTGACTGAACACACCAGATTTCCTGAGACGTGTTGTTTCAGAGTGATGTTGTTAGTCTCCTTATTTCCAGAGAGGAGCTCAGCATCTGTCAGTGTGTGTCCATCCAGAGTCCAGCTGTACTGAGGACTGTCCCCTCCATCAGAGGAGCAGGACACCCTCATCTCTCCCTGGGACAAACACTCAGAGACCAGCAGGACAGAGGACACAGGAGCTGAAGGAAACATCACATGACTTTTGATACTGAGATTCTTGAGGCAGACACAGAATGTAAATTTACATATGCAGGATATGAGATCTACTGTGGTGTGTATCATCAGATTATGAGGAACATGTGGTTGATCTCTGATAGGTAATAAAGTTATTTACCTTGAATAGAAAACTGAAGATATCGTGGAGATAATTTAAGTCCATTTGAATCATAGATTTCAAGCTTATATTCACCTCCATCATTCCTGTTCAGGTTATTGATCCTTAATGTTCCATCACTGGGAGTAAACAAGGATCTGTCCTGGATTTTATTTTCTAGAAAATAATTGTTTCTCCAATAAATTATGACTGTGTTGTTCTTAGTCCATTGGAATTGATATATTTCTGAGGTGTTTTCCATCAGCTGGAGAAACACAGTTCCTCCCAAAGCTCCATAACACTGAGCTCCATTCTGTCGGCCATCACAGTAGGTTTCCACACCTGCAGATTTGGACACAGAATTTGTCGTCAAGTCCACAGAAACAACTGGCTGCATGTTTCTCTCTGACACCACAGTTTGCAGTTTATCTTTACACAGACAGGTGACCAGTGGTGGCAAGTTCATGTACAAAAGTGTATGAAGGATGAAGAAGGTTTATGTCATCTAATATTATATTTTATCTTTTTTATTATGGAATATTTTGGTTTAATGACCAAGATAAAACTGTGATAAAAACAAATGTATTTAATAATTTATTCACTCAACAAACCATGATTTCATATTAATCTACTATACTATTAACTTTTTTATGACTTAACCACTATAATTATTTTATTTTTATTTTTATTTTTGTTTTGTTTTTTATTGCCATTGTGTTTTTTTACTGATGTCATTATTGTTGTTGTATTATTATTATTATTTGGAATTTTGTTGCTGTTGTTGTTATTATTGTTGTTATTGTTATTGATAAAGAAAGTTTGAAAAGTCTGGTCTTGTCATGACTCAGCCCCTCACTCCCAGTTCCTCTGCTGGACTTTTATTTTGTAGCCTTCTTTGCTCACGTCCTGTTTCCTCTCCACAGTTAAACTTCACCAACTTCACCTCCATCACTGACCTTGATTCTTTTCCCCTGTTTTTCCAGCCTATTCATACCTGCCACATTCTCCTTATTGCTCCCTAAGGAAACTCCTGTTTTTGGGTCACTGGACCCTGTTGTTGCTGGTTTGTGGTCTTGGGGTTCTTTGTTTAGTCGTCCTGTGAGCTCTAGTCTGTGTCTGTCCTCTCGTGGTTCCTGTCTGTCCTGTTTCTCGCTCTCTCGGCTTATTCTTTGTCTCCAACCATGACTCTGTTTGGCAGAACCTTTCAGTTTAGACCCATTCAGATCCACACTGTGATATTCACCTTTGAGTTTATCATTAGAAAAGTTTTCAGGCCAGGTTGTTTGTGAATTTCTTTTGCATTATTGTTCTGTTTTCTTCTTGGGTTTTTGCGTTTTAAACCTTGTTGATTTTTTTTTCACTTAGACTTTCATTAACTGTTACCTCGTGTTGCCGCCGTTTCAGCCCTGATATTTTTAGCTGCCTTTAATTCTCCATTTTTCTTCCCCTGGTCTCAGTTTCATGGTTGGTTCCTGTAGGTTGTGTTGCATTGGTTCTGCTACATATCTAGTAATTCTGTTTAGTTTTAATATAGTTAAGTGTACATGTTATATTCTCCCCGTCCCTTTTGGTTTCTGAATAAAGTTCACCTCTTTTATTCTCCCTCTCGTCCTGTTGCCCTTTTTGGGTCCATTCAAATACATGTAAACCTGACAGGTCTTGGATGTGAAATTAGCTCCACTTAATTTAGACAAGTTTTTCTCAGTATTATTTACCAATATGTTTGATCATAGCTAGTTTTCTGCCTATTTCAGTGAAGATATTAATGACACAATATCAGATCAAATATTAACTACATGTTTTTTATCTATCGAATCCAGAATGACGAGCTCACCACTAGAGACTCCGAGGAGCATCACCAACAGTCCAACCACAGCTTCCATGTCTCCTCACTGTCCAGTTGACCCAGTCAAACTTTATTTAACAAGCAAGTACAAGCTACAGTGACCTGTATGAAATGTCTCCTGTTAGTGATCAGCCTCAGAAGAGGAAATGTCAGAACTGCTCTGTGAGGAGGAAAAGAGGAAACTAATTCAACATTTGTTGGTTTTGTGTAATTCATTTTATTACACAAAACCAAAAGAAACCCCACAAGTTTTCTTCTTCCTGTACTCATCGTTTTCACTTACTGTCATTTAATCAGTATTTATCTCTTGTTTATTCCTGCCCCAACATGCGTGTAGTATGTCTGTGTCAAACATTCATCTTATAAAATTCTACTGTAGCATCAGTGGCCACTGCTGTAACTTAACAGCCCTGAAACAACAATGATTTTAAGGTTAAATTACCAAGGACACAGTTAAAGGTTCTACTGGACATAACTGGTGTTATGTCCAGTACAACACCATCACTAACTATGACATCAGTGCTAATATCTATATTTGACACCAATATTAGCACCAATATAATAGTATCAAGAAACATAATGATGACATTTGTGTTCATTTATATGATCTTATACTGTTTTAATTTTACTGTTTAAGATTAACAAAAAGAACCTTTGTTGTAGCTGCTGTAGACCTGCACTGTCACACAGAAATGTATCAGTGTTATTTAAACTTCACTGTTTCAGACTTTTAAACTTTTTTCTTTAACTTTTTTAAAAATTTTGGTTTATGTAAAATTGATGTCTGTCATTCTGTAGATGGGTTTAGTTCCTCATTTATACAGGAAGCTTGTATACTAAGTGCTAAAAAATAACACTTATAAAATGCTTTAGGAAGTTCTTGTTTGATGCATGAATTTATCCAGGTTGCTATACGGTGTCATTCTCAATCGTATTTAATATGCTTAACGTTTAAAATTTTTAAACAGTAATAAAACAATTAAGTTATATTAGAGATCTACCCTTAATTTTATATTTATAAAAGCTATCTTATATAAACAAGTAAAAATATTATAAAAATAAGAAGTATATAAGAAGTATATAATTTGCTTATTTATCCAATATGTGGGTCAAATAACTTGGTCCATGCTTATAACTTGGTCCATGCGCACTCTGCTGACTCCAAGTCAATGGAATCACCTGGGTCTTTCTGGCCACTCTTCGAAATTTGGTCCAATATAAAAAAATGTTCAGCTAATTTGTGGGGACTAGATTTAAAGATTTCAAAATTAACCCATGGACTGTAAATTACAAACAAAATAAAACACAATTTGTACCTTGATGTTGAGTCACTATGAAATTCATATTGTTTCATACTTATTCCTTCTCTCCCTCTTGACTCTTCTTCTCCTCTGCTCTCTTTTGTTGCTGCAAGCTGCTGAGTTTTCATCCTGCCTGATACAAATTGGAACCTCTGTGTGTATTATTGTGCATAAATTTCTTTTCATAATTTATAGACTTGTCGTTTGAGTGGCCACAATGTAAAAACTTGTCTTTCGAAAAATTGTGAGATCCTCTGTGCTGGGAGATGTAAAACCATCAAAAACTGGTTGTCATCCAAGAACCTATTATAGTTGCCTATGTTTAGGATGTGAGATGACATAATTGCTGTTAATATGCTGATACTTATGTTACTATGACTGTGAACGTACTAACTGAATGTGATTGTCTTTAGTTTAAGTGTATAACTGGTTCAGCCTGTTGGATTCTGAATCATCGTCTCTCTGACAGCAGCTTATATGCCTGATGTTCATATGTTCATGTTCAGCTTCTTTCCTGCTGGTGCAGAAACTTTTTCCTTTTCTCCCCCCGGCAGAGTGTGTGTGCTTGTGAGTGTGTGTGTGTGCCAAGTGTGTGTGCTCTCTGTGCTCCGGAGCAACGTGTGTCTGGGCAGAGCGACGGGTGTAATGAGGAAAGAGCGTGTGTTAAAGTGTGTTAAAGTGTGTTAATGTGTGTTAAAGTGTGTTAAAGTGGGTTAAAGTGGGTTAAAGTGTGTTAAAGTGGGTGTTGTGAGAAGAGAGAGAGACGTGTACATGTGTGTTTAAAATATGGAGGAGCAAGTTATGTGGTTAATTTTGTGTTTAAGTGAGAGATGTTTGAGTGACGCCTACAGACTAAAAGATAGTGACCTGTATGAAATGTCTCCTGTTAGTGATCAGCCTCAGAAGAGGAAATGTCAGAACTGCTCTGAGGAGGAAAAGAGGAAATTAATTCAACACCAACAAAGAAACCCACAAGTTTTCTTCTTCCTGTATTTTTGATTCCTTGAAATAATAAAATATATATATAATATATATATAATATAAAATATATTTTTGAATTAACACCAGTATGATAGTTTCAACAAACATCAACATGAGACATAATTGTGGACATTTATATGAGCTTATACTGTTTATTTTCAAAAATTAAAATCTTTTTAAAATTATACTTTGTTGTAGCTACAGTAGACCTGCACTGTCAGATAGAAATGTATCAGTGTGATTTAAATCCTTGACTGTTTTAAACCTTTAAACTGATCTTTAACTTTTTTGATAATGTTGGTTTATGTAAAATTGTTGTTATGTCTGTGTCGTTCTGATCATGGCTTTAGTTCCTCATTTATACAGGAAGCTCTCATACTAAGTGCTGAAAAATAACACTTATTAAATGCTGCAGGAAGTTCTTGTTTGACACTTGAATTTACCCAGGTTGCTCAACATTTAACGGTTCCATTCTCCTCTGTACTTAATATACTTAATGTTTATAATTCTTAAATATTAATAAAAAAAATTAAATTATATTAGAGACCCTTAATTTTCAAATAACATCACGAGTTGTATATATCCATACACAAATGAAATTTTGTCATTTTATTAAAGCTATCTCTAATGTAAATAGGTAAAAACATTATAAAAATAAGAAGTATATATTTTGCTTATTTATCCAATATGTGGGTCAAATAACTTGGTCCATGCTCACTCTGCTGACTCCAAGTCAGTGGAATCACCTGGGTCTTTCTGGCAAGTCTTCTTCAAAATTTGGTCCGTTGTTTAAGACTGTCCTTTCCTTCAGAAAAATAATATTTAGCTAATTTGTGGGGACTAGATTTAAAGATTTCAAAATTAACCCATTGACTGTAAATTACAAATAAAATAAAAAAGAATTTGTACCTTGATGATCAGTCACTAAGAAATACATATTGTTTCATACTTATTCCTTCTCTCCCTTTTGACTCTTCTTGTCCTCTGCTCTCTTTTGTTGCTGTAAGCTGCTGAGTTTTCATTCTGCCTGATACAAATTGGAACCTCTGTGTATATTATTGTGCATAAATATATTTTCATAATTTATGGACTTGTCGTCTGAGTGGCCACAAGGTAAAAACTTGTCTTTGCAAAAGTTGAATGATCCTCTGGGCTGGGCGATGTAAGACCATCAAAAACTGTCTATCATCCAAGAACCTATTATAGTTGCCTATGTTTAGGATGTGAGATGACGTAATTGCTGTTAATATGCTGATACTTATGTTACTATGGCTGTGAATGTAATAACTGCAGGTGATTGTCTTTAGTTTAAGTGTATAACTGGTTCAGCCTGTTGGATTCTGAATCATCGTCTCTCTGACAGCAGCTTATATGCCTGATGTTCTTATGTTCATGTTCAGCTTCTTTCCTGCTGGTGCAGAAACTTTTTCCTTTTCTCCCCCCGGCAGAGTGTGTGTGCTTGTGAGTGTGTGTGTGTGCCAAGTGTGTGTGCTCTCTGTGCTCCGGAGCAACGTGTGTCTGGGCAGAGCAACGGGTGTAATGAGGAAAGAGCGTGTGTTAAAGTGTGTGAAAGTGTGTTAAAGTGTGTTAAAGTGTGTGAAAGTGTGTTAATGTGTGTTAAAGTGTGTTAAAGTGTGTTAATGTGTGTTAAAGTGTGTTAAATTGTGTTAAAGTGTGTTAATGTGTGTTAAAGTGGGTTAAAGTGGGTTAAAGTGGGTTAAAGTGTGTTAAAGTGTGTGAAAGCGGGTTAAAGTGTGTTAAAGTGGGTGTCGTGAGAAGAGAGAGAGACATGTACATGTGTGTTTGAAATATGGAGGAGCAAGTTATGTGGAGAATTGTGTGTTTAAGTGAGAGATGTTTCAGTGACGCTCACAGACTAAAAGATATTGACTATAATAACTAAGTGTGTGAATGTTCAGTGTGTGTGTGAAAAGTTGCATGTCATATGTACTTAAATATTTGAAGCTGTGCGTCAAGACGTGTGAAGTGGCTGTGAGATTACGTGTCAGATTACAGGCCTTTGCGTGAGATTGAAACAGTTACATGTGCATATGTGCTGTATGAGGGTTCATGTGTTTATGACTATAACCCACTGACTGAAGTGGTGGTTTTTCTCTGACAGTGGTTGACTGCATCTCTAGAGTTTGTGCTGCTCTGTTGGGCCCATTTGCTAAAACGTTGGTTCCTTGTTTGAAGAGGAGCAGTGCAGACTGAATATTGAGTGAACCAGCGCCTGGGCAGGTCAAATTATAGTGGAAGTGAGACGAGTTTTCAGATGCAGGCGACACCTACACCCCCTCCCTCCCTTCAGCTGAGCAGTTCTGACTGAGACCTGCTCTGAGTGTAGAGCAACTTTTAAAGCAGCAACTGGTGTATTTAAACTTGGTTTTCTTTGAATTTCTCTACATTTATCCATTTATACAAACACATTTTGACATACAGTTGTATTTCCAATTTTGCTGAAGCAGTTAAATCTGTTGTTGCAAATTTCTACATTCACTGGATTTTAGTCTGATTGTTTTGAAGGAGTTTATTCAGGGCCTGACCGAACACAGTCACAGGAGGGAAAAGATGACAGACAGTTTTAAAAATCACTGATCATCCCCAGTGAGTTTTAAATTAGGCTGAACTGATCACAGTGAAAGAAATACAGGCCTTTTTGGGGAATGACTGGGGTGAAAGTAGAAGTTGCTGAGACTATTTAAACATTGTCAGGTTCAACTGGCCAATCACATGGAATGTCAGATGAGTTTAAAGTTAGACATGCGGTGGCATGATTTTTTAAATTTGGGTCTGAACATTCAATTTCTGGGGGTTAATACATTTTGTGGCCAGGGTTTTTTATGATTCTCATGTGTGTTTTGTTTTGCAATCAAGTTCACTGCAAGGAATGAGTGCTGATCTTGCACATGAAGCTCATGAAGAGGTTTTTCCCGGCAACTTGCATAATGGGTTTTTTCATCTCTGTGTTCTTTGTGTGAAATTGTTCAGGATTTGAAGTGAAAACAAAATAAAATTAAGTGGACTTAAATGATGGTTATTGAGCTGTAATGTAAAGAATATGACACAGCTGTTTATACAGTGTATACAGAGATTATGAACAGCCAGAGAGCCACTATTTGACACCTTAAGGTTATTTGGTTTCATTTGTTTTAAGCTGCTTCTTTTAACTGAGTGAGTTTTCATCCTGTCTGATACAAATTAGAATTGTAATATTGTATTATTTTCTAATATATGGAGTAGGTGTAGTTATAGAACAATATTAACCAATCAGCATCAACAGGAAAAGTACAACTGCCACGATCCACAGGTGTCACAACAATAGGAGCAGTCAGGGTGTCCACACTGACCCTCGTCCTCAGCAACATTCAAACCAACGTTACTCTGATCTACTTTCACGTCTGTCAAGAGAAATGGCAGAGAAGAGTCAGACGGTGTGACTTTGGAACATAAAAATAGATTTACTGTAAATGTCTGAAAAGTATGTGTATTGAAATGTGCTTTTGGTTGTTGCAATTAAGTTGTAAATCATTTGTTGTCTGAGTTTATGCGACTGTGTAAATGTACGTAAAAAGATATAAAATTGTAACGTGCTAAAATTAAGTTTGGTCGAAAGTTTGGATTAGTTAAACTTGTAAGGGCTTTTATTTTGATAGTACAGGTCATGTGACTGGAGTTGACGAGGGGCATCACCGTGGCATTATGGGTAAAAAGGTCAGCATGAATGCAGAGAAAGATGCAGCCCAAAGTAAAAACATTCTGCACTTTTTTCAAGAGGCGCACACGGTAACTGTGTTCTATTTATGTTTATATCGACACTAGCCTGAGAGATAAGAACTTGAGAATATGTTTTAATTTAAAACATTTATGTACTTTTATTTCTTTCTAGTTTTAACAGTGTTTGATGAGGAGAGAGCGGAAAATAAAAACTCAAAAGACATCTGTATGATGCGTGGCCATTTCTTTGGACAAGTGTAGCTACAGAAGCAGTATCTACTTTGGTGATATTCCCCAATTATTATTAAATACTACTTCTCTTTGGGCTTTTTCCATCAGGGGTCGCCACAGCGAATCATCCGTTTCCACCTCACTCTATCCTGGGCATCTTCCTCTCTGACACCAGCTAACCTCATGTCCTCTGTTAGAACATCCATATATCTCCTCCTTGGTCGTCCTCTCGCCCTCTTGCCTGGCAGCTCCATCTCCAACATCCTTCTACCAATATATTCACTATCCTTCCTCTGCACATGTCCAAACCATCTCAGTCTGGCCTCTCTGACTTTGTTGCTAACGCAGGCAACGTGTGCTGTCCCTCTGATGAGCTCGTTCCTCATTTTGTCCAACCTTGTCACTCCTAAGGAGAACCTCAACATCTTCATCTCTGCTGCTTCCATTTCTGCCTCTTTCTCACTGCTACTGTCTCTAACCCATAGAGCAGAGCTGGTCTCACCACTGTCCTGTTCACCTTTCCTTTGAGTCTTGCTGACACTCTTCTGTCACACAACACTCCTGACACTTTCCTTCACCCACTCCAACCCGCCTGCACTCGCCTCTTCACCTCTTTTCCACACTCCCCATCACACTGAACTGTTGACCCCAAGTACTTAAACTCCTGCACCTTCTTCACCTCAGCCCCTGTAACCTCACTCTTCTACCTGGCTCCCTCTCGTTTAGACACATGTATTCTGTCTTGACTTTTTATACAAGACTGACTTTCATGCCTCTTCTTTCCAGAGCAAACCTCCACCTCTCCAGCTGTTCCTCCACCTGCTCTCTACTCTCGCTGCAAATCACAATGTCATCTGCAAACATCATTGCCCAGGAGATTTCTGTCTGACCTCGTTTCTGTCAACCTGTCCATCAGCATAGCAAACAAGAAGGGAGTCAAAGAATGACCCTTGGTGTAGTCCCACCTCCACCTTGAGCTCCTCTGTCTGACCCACTTGCACATCTCACCACCGTCATGCTCCTCTGGGTTTACATGTCCTGAACTACTCTGATGTACTTCTCTGCCACTCCCGACAACCTCATACAGTACCACAGCTCCTCCCTTGGCACCCTGTCATACGCCTTCTCTAAATCCACAAAGACACAATGCAGCTCCTTCTGACCATCTCTGTACTTTTACAAAGATTACATAAAGATTACATAAAGATTTTTAATAAATCACCATGAAATAAAAGCTAAACTAAAAATTAAAAAATTCATCATGTAAAGATAAACAAGAATATTGTGGAATTTCTAAAATATATGAGTTGATCAAATGATGTAAAATGATTTGTACCTTTGCTCGGTGGGGATGTTACTGTTATGCCATTTCAGGTTATAACTAAAAAGTTAAGCGAACAAACAACAATTATGCGTGTATGAACTTTCATGGTTTGTGTTTAAAATCACAATGAATTAAGGTAAAAGTCCTTGAGGCGTCTTGACAAACTCCTCCTTCCTCCATCTGCCTTCAGAGGTTCAGTCTTTGTAAACCCAACACTCACACTTATCTGTCTCTGCAGACCTTGGCGTACACACAATCATCTCCTGATGGTCTGACAGTCTGTGGAGGTCGCCCTGAAAACCGGACTTGGTCGTACTCCACCTCCACCTCTGCTGTCTGCTGCAGCTGCCTCTCCTGTCGCTGTATGACCCTGACATCTGCGTAGGTCAATTCTTCTTCATTATCCTCCTCTGCTCAAAAAAAAAAAAAGTAAATAAGTAAATAAAAAATTGAAAAAGTATTTTGACTTTATGACATGACTACATATATTTAGTGACAACAGAGGCCTGTGCAATAACTTCTAAAAACTATTCTTTTAATCTGTGAGAGGCCAAACAACTATTTCTGGCAATGAATAAGAAAAAAAGGAAGATTTAGTTTTGTACTTTTGGGTTTGATGTTTTTCTTCCTTGTCTGAGTGCAGATGACTGCGAGTCCGATCACTAAGAGAAGAACCAGTGCGGAAAGGACACCAGCCACTATTGGCACAATCTCTGTTTAAAGAATAAAAGACACAAGAAAGACAGAACAATAAATGTCAAACATCACACGGTGTTAGTGTGTAGACACATAAAAAAAAACGTAGAATGACATGAATGAATCCACTTGAACAGATTTAGTTTTCACTTACTGAAAAACCGTGAGCCATCTGAATCAGTTTGATTGATGATAATATTGCTGATATTAGTGTGTGTGTGTGTGTGTGTGTGTGTGTGTGTGTGTGTGTGTGTGTGTGTGTGTGTGTGTGTGTGTGTGTGTGTGTGTGTGTGTGTGTGTGTGTGTGTGTGTGTGTGGTGTTGGCTGAAGCATTGTGATGATCTGTCTGATCACAATCACCCGTGTTCATATAATCAAACTGTTTTCTATTCATGTTCTCACTCACCACAGTCAGATATCGTCTCTTCTTTGGACACATGACTGACATGATTCCTGACTGAACACACCAGATTTCCTGAGACGTGTTGTTTCAGAGTGATGTTGTTAGTCTCCTTATTTCCAGAGAGGAGCTCAGCATCTGTCAGTGTGTGTCCATCCAGAGTCCAGCTGTACTGAGGACTGTCCCCTCCTTCAGAGGAGCAGGACACCCTCATCTCTCCCTGGGACAGACACTCAGAGACCAGCAGGACAGAGGACACAGGAGCTGAAGGAAACATCACATGACTTTTGATAGTGAAATTATTGAGGCAGACACAGAATATAAATTTACATATGTAGGATATGAGATCTACTGTGGTGTGTGTCATTAAATTATGGGAAACATGTGGTTGATAAATAAATAAAGTTATTTACCTTGAATAGAAAACTGAAGATATCGTGGAAATAATTTAAGCCCATTTGAATCATAGATTTCAAGCTTATATTCGCCTCCATCATTCCTGTTCAGGTTATTGATCCTTAATGTTCCATTACTGGGAGTAAACAAGGATCTGTCCTGGATTTGATTTTCTTTAAAATAGTTGTGTCTCCATGCAATAACGGCTGTGTTGTTCTTAGTCCATTGGAAACTATATATTTCTGAGGTGTTTTCCATCAGCTGGAGAACCACAGTTCCTCCCAAAGCTCCATAACACTGAGTTCCATTCTGTCGACCATCACAGTTGGTTTCCACACCTGCAGATTTGGACACAGAATTTGTCGTCAAGTCCACAGAAACAACTGGCTGCATGTTTCTCTCTGACACCACAGTTTGCAGTTTATCTTTACACAGACAGGTGACCAGTGGTGGCAAGTACATGTAAAAAAGTGTATGAAGGGTGAAGAAGGTTTATTTTAATCTAATATTATATTCCATCTTTATTATTATAGAATATTTTGGTTTAATGATCAAGACAAAACTAATATGTTTCATATTAATAATTTATTCACTTAACAAACCCTGATTTCACATTAACTTACAGCAAGTTTTTCAGTTTATGGAATTTTTTATGGTTTAACCACTATTGTTATTATTATTGGTAAAGCCTTAGTTTTAGACGTGTGGTCTTGGATGTGAAACTAGCGCCTGAAACCTAATTCAGACATGTCAGTGTTTCGTATTCTCAGTGTTTTAATTGACCTAATCTACCTAGAGGTGAATAAAGCTGGTTTCGCTGCCGCTATTGCAGTGGAGATATTTATGATGATACAATATCAGATCAAATATTAACTACATGTTTCTGATCTATCAAATCCAGAATGACGAAGCTCACCACTAGAGACTCTGAGGAGCATCACCAACAGTCCAACCACAGCTTCCATGTCTCCTCACTGTCCAGTTGACCCAGTCAAACTTTATTTAACAAGCAAGTACAAGCTACAGTGACCTGTATGAAATGTCTCCTGTTAGTGATCAGCCTCAGAAGAGGAAATGTCAGAACTGCTCTGTGAGGAGGGGAAAGAGCAAATTAATTCAACACCAACAAAGAAACCCACAAGTTTTCTTCTTCCTGTAGTTGTTTTCTTACCTTCATCAGCTACTGTCATTCATTTAATTCTTATTCATCTCTTGTTTATTTTCATATTTTTATGGTCACTGCTGCAGCACCACAGCCCTGAAACAACAATGATTTGAAGTGTAGATTAATGTCAAAGTCAAAGGTGCTGCTGTTTATAATTTCTCTGTTCATCATTTGACAAACTAAAGAGGAAGAATATGACACAAAGCTCTGAACATAACTATAACTATGACCTGAGTTCTAAAATGTATATTTGAATGAACACCAAAATAATTGTATCAACAAACACGACATTTCTATTAATTTATATTAGCTGATACAGTTTATACACTTTTATGATAATGTTGGTTAAGGTAAAATTGCTGTTATTGATGTTTGTGTCATTCTGATCATGGGTTTAGTTCCTCATTTATGCAGGAAACTCTTATACTAACTGCTAAAAATAACAAATGCTTCAGGAAGTTCTTGTGTGACACTGACACACTTAGTGCTGTAACAACCAGAGAAACGTTTCCTATCCAGGCAGCAAAGTGGGACCTCAGATTTTTCCATGGTGTGTTCCTCCTGCACACAGCTCACCACTTGTGTGTCATTTTGGGCCCTTGGGTTCGTCCAGCATCTTCGTTGTAGGTTGTTGCTGGTCCGGCTGTTGTTCTCTGGCTTATTAGCCCAACATGTGTGTTTTGTACCAGCAAAACAGTCCAAGAAAAACACACATGGAAAAATAAAAATAATTCAATGACTTTACAAAGGGAAAAATAAAAAATAGCTGAAGTTTTCAGAGTAAAACTACTTTTTCTAATAAGTCAAAATGACAAACTAACAAAGTTTGGTATTCCAGGATACTTGAGCTGCAGCATAAATGTTTAGTCTGCACAGTATGTTATGAACTTAAACTCTCCCTGGAGGGAACCCCAACATTTCTGCCGGACATATAATATTAGTAGCTACAGGATTTTCACATTTTACAGTATTTTAAAAGTGCCACTCAAAGACATGAAATCCTCCTCCTGTGAAACTTACTGACAACAGGCTGAATTACAGTGTTTGATAAAAACTATCTCTGGAGTTTGAAGAAGTAAAAAGTAAAGAAAAAGAAGTTCAATAAATCACAACGTTTTTTTTTCAACGTGAGGAGGATTTATCCAATGTGTGGATCAAAGCACTTGGTTCATGCGCCGTCTGCTGCAGGTCACAGGAATCACCCGGATCTCCATGGTCCCCTCCTTCAGAGGAGCAGGACACCCTCATCTCTCCCTGGGACAGACCAGAGGGACAGAAGACACAGGAGATGAAGGAAAGACACTCACATGATTTAGAATATTCTTTGTGTTACATTATGTTTGTTCTGTTTAAAGCAAAAATATTTAATCAATTTACGGGGACTAGATTTAAAGATTTCAAAATTAACCCTGTGAATTCCAAAAAAAAAACAAAAGTGTACACTAATGTTCAATCCGTATAAATTTCTCATTGATGTATCTATTGACTCCAATAGTAAAAACTGCACAAAAAATTGGGAAATACCTAAATCACACATTGGGAATTGATCAACAAATAATTCAAGTTGAAATCATTTCTAAAGTAGAATGTTCTAATCATATAACTGTGTGGTCTTCTTGCTGAATGAATAAAATTAAAATCTATATGTGAATTTACCTGTAATATAATATACTGTAGATTGTAATAAAATCACACTGATATGTTGTAAAATCCAGTAGCTGTCCTAACTTACATTTTTAGTTACTTTTAATATGCACTTTGTTTTCATCACGTTAGAGGTAATTGTAGGAAGGACAAAGCCATTTACTCATTGTTTTTTAATGTTACTAACTCATAACTATCATGTAAAGTAGCAACAAATGAGGCAATGACACTATTTCACCAGTGGGAGGCAGCAATTCACACAAAATGGCGGTTAGTGTGAAAAGCTTGTAGAAAAGCATTAACAGGGTCATGTAGTGTAGGTAAGTATCAACGGGGTCAAATCATCCTGCTGCAATTCATTAACCCAGTGCAACTGTCCACTGAGCTTCTTCTGCCCTTGAAGGACTGATCTCAGCACTATTACAGATAATTGATGCTGTAAACATGGCCCTCCACTTCATCCTCCAGCATCTGGACTCTGCTCTCTCAACGCTCTCAGTGGAGATGATAGTGGATTTCAGGAAGGACCCAGCCCCCTCCCCTGTCATCCTCTGTGACACTCCGGTGACCTCCGTCACATCACCATCACCCAGGACCTCAAGTGGGAGCAGAACATCAGCTCCCTCACCAAGAAGGCCCAGAACAGGCTGAGCTTCCTACGGCAGCTTCAGAAGTTCCACCTCCCCGTAAAGATGCTGGTGAACTTCTACACTGCAGCTGACCCGTCTCATCCCGGACATAAACTCTTTCAGCTCCTTCCCTCTGGCAAGAGGCTCCGGTCCGTTAAGACCAGGAGCTCAGGCCACAACAACAGTTTCTTCCGCAGTCAGCCTGCTGAACAGTGGCCAAATCCTCACCCCCCAATTCAAGGACAGTCTCTTTAACTTACACATGTTCACTTTCTTACTTTTATTGTATTATTGAATGACAGTACTTGTGTAATTATTTTCAGCTTTCATATTTGTTGTGTGCCATGCCTACACCAAGACAAATTCCTAGTACTGTTGAATTATGCAAAAAAGAAACAAATTCAGTGGAAGTTTTCACAGTTTTATCGTCATTAACTTAGGGAGCTTAACATTTTTTTTAGATCCAGAAACCGATAAGTTAAGGTCAGTTAGTAGCATAATTAATAATCATAGATAATGTAATTTCTAAAATCTTTAACTCAACAAATCCAGTTTCTAGTTCAAAATACTGAAGTTTTTGTTCATAAAGTTATTATTTAGGCCAACCAACAAAAAGATTGTTGGAGCAGCTTTGCAGACCTCTCCTTTGCTTTTAATTATTTGCTCAGTAGTTTATGTCAGTCAGAAGTTCAACTGTGTTTAAGACACTCCAGCCATTGTGGATCATAAATATAATTTTTATTACACTGTTGATGAGCTGTAGGCTGTCGACCTTTAACCCTAAATTATCAAACAAGTCACCTCCGTCTTTAATTAAACCCCTGCAAATAAAATCACAAGGCGCCTCCTTAACCATGAAGAAAGATTATATCACCAACATTGAAAAAAAAATTGAGTCTCAGAGAGGAAATGAAATATGCAAAACTAATACATTATAGACTCCAACAAACGTGATGCCCAACCATGATTCATAGTGTGTAACCTAAAAACAACACTGTGTGAAAACTAAGTGTCCGAGGCTTTTACAGGGATTTGTCTTTATCCTGCAACTATTTAGACAATGTTCTGTATAAAGTTACTAAACTGTGAGTCGCTGTTACTGTGCAGTCAGCTGCACAGGAGGAAGCATTATGTACTTTGGTGATATTCCCCATTTATTAGTATAAAAATGAAAATATTGCAAATTGCACAGCTGGAGGCTAAAATAACTGGATTATTAAAATGATTTACTTATTAAATACTGTAGTTGTTCATGATACTATAACTGAGTAATCTCATATTCCTGTCATGTAAATTTTAAAGTGGAGGCCACAGATACAGAGGAAACGCAATAAACTAAATATAGAAAACATGATTTGATGGTGTTAAAATATAACTCAACTCAACTCAACTTTATTTATAAAGCCCTTTAAAACAGCTGTGGCTGACCAAAGTGCTGTACACAGCTACACACAAACAAGACAATACGTAAAACAGTGACTAGTAAATAAAATGACAATAAAACAAGAGAATAAAACAAAGGAACAAACACAGAGTGCTCATGCTGAATTAAAAGCCAGAGAATAAAAATGGGTCTTCAAATAAGTTTTATAAATGGACAATGAAGGTGCCTGCCTAATGTGCAATGGTAGGGCATTCCACAGTTTGGGTGCTGCTCCGGCGAATGCTCTGTCCCCTCTAGGCTTGCGCCGTGACTTTGGTACTGTCAGGAGAAGCTGGTCAGCTGACCTGAGAGACCGGGAAGGAACATAGGGGATAAGTAGCTCGGCAAGATAAGCGGGGGCAAGACCGTGTAAAGATTTAAAAACGAATAAAATAATTTCAAAATGAACTCTAAAATGCACAGGCAACCAGTGGAGCGTCACCAGGATGGGAGTTATGTGCTCCCTCTTACGTGCCCCAACCATGAGACGAGCAGCAGCATTTTGGACCAGTTGGAGACGTGCAAGGGAGGATTGATTTACTCCAAAATACAGTGCATTACAGTAATCCAGCCGAGATGTAATAAAGGCATGGATTACTGTTTCAAAGTGCTGCCGTGTGACGAAAGGCTTCACCTTAAACAGCTGCCTAAGGTGGAAAAAACCAGACTTAACAACGGCACTAATTTGGTGATCCAATTTAAAATCACTGTCCATCTTAAAACCTAGATTTGAAACAATCTGCTTTATTTAAGGGCCAAGGTCAGGTAGGGAGGGTTTACTGGAGCCATTTGGACCGAAAACCATCACCTCTGTTTTTTTATTGTTAAACTTTAAAAAACTTAGTGCCAAACATTCCTTAATGTTTTTAAGGCATAACAGAAGTGATTTTAGACTGAAGTCATCACTTTTCTTCAGTGGCATATAAATTTGGGTATCATCAGCGTAACAATGAAAAGAGATCCCATGTTTCCTCAGGATGGAACCCAGAGGAAGTATATCAGGGAAAAAAAATTTACCTTTGAGGAACTCCATATAACAGGGGAGCTGAAGATGATTCAGAACCAGCAAGGTTTACACTTATGGTTCTGTCCACCAAATAGGACCTATAAACACATCTCATGCTCTAAGAATGTGATATAAAGGTTCTTTTTTTAAACTAAACATACCTGCATCTGTAAAATTCTACATTTGTCCGATTTCTCTGATCATTTCATTAAAGGACCAAAACAAACATAGTAATTTTGAAGATGCTTATTCTCTTCTGCTTTTAAAGGAAACACTACATTGTACAAAGTGGGAAGAGACTATTCCAAACCATTGACTATTTTAATTTTCAGGCAATTTTGAAATATAATTTTATCAGTTATGAAAATTGTTTTGCTATGTTATCTGAAGTGTGAAGCCATTAATAGCTTTTGAGTTTGTTCCAATCTCTATAAACAAGCAAGAATAAGTGTTGCCCCAAAGATATCACTGTATTAATGACGTGTTCATGTGAACTGACTAATGGTTTGAGCTTCCTGTAACACATCAGGTTGATAACTGTGGTTTTCATAAATAACTGATGATGTTATTTAAGTTTTTTTATTTAGTTTGAATGAAAGCTGAGGTATTAAAAAAACTTAAGTATTTACATCATGGAATCTAAAAAAACTTCCTGAGAGAAAATCTGTGACTCATAATTAATTCATCCACCTCAATTTAATAAATACATTTAATTTATAAAATGCTAACTGTTGTGGCAAAAATCTGAGAGAGCAAGTTAGGAGACAGGAGGCAGCTCTCACATGATTATTAAGCAATTTAATGACAATAGGTAATATAAGCAAAAGGTAGAGGAACAGGTAGGGGAACACAGCAGAAAGCAGTTTACACCCGAGCGGATGCAAATCATACATACAGTTGAATACACATTGATCAGGAGTCCTAATGAGCAAGTCTCTGTTACTGTCTCTTCTCTGCTGGGACAGCTACCTGTGGGGAAGCTAGAGTTAAACAAAGTTTAGACAGAAGGTCTGCTTAAGGTGTCAACAAGTATTCAAAGGAACAATAGGGTCTGTTAAGGTGTCAATAAGATGTTTCTGGCAAATGTTACTTCTGGGATCCACTATCCTTGCTAGTTCCCGTGGGCCTTCTACTGAGTAGCACATGCTTTTCATGTCAGTGGTATCTTGCGAGACACAAAAGGTAAGACGGCTTCTGCCAGAAGTGTGACCCAATGTTAGGCTGCTGTTTATAGAAATTTCCCTCACACTAACTTTATTACCTAATACACTTTTAAGACCAGATGGGTTTTATTACATACAAATGCAGAAGGTGAAATTCACTGTAGATTTAAACTAAATAGATTATATAAACATAAAAAAAATCATCAATACAGGAAGATTTTAACAAAAAATTTAAAAAGTCATCTATACAACTATATTGCTGTATACTTAAAAGAATTGCTTGTTCAAATGATGTTAAATTATTTGTACCTTTGCTCAGTGGGGATGTTACTATTAAGCCTGTGGGTCATTTTAAGATGACGGAGTCATTTCAGGTTATAACTAAAAGTAAAGCGAACAAAACAACAATTATACGTGTATGAACTTTCATGGTTTGTGTGTAAAGTCACAATGAATTTAGGTAAAAGTCCTTGAGGCGTCTTGACAAACTCCTCCTTCCTCCATCTGCCTTCAGAGGTTCAGTCTTTGTAAACCCAACACTCACACTTATCTGTCTCTGCAGACCTTGGCGTACACACAATCATCTCCTGATGGTCTGACAGTCTGTCGAGGTCGCCCTGAAAACCGGACTTGGTCGTACTCCACCTCCACCTCTGCTGTCTGCTGCAGCTGCCTCTCCTGTCGCTGTATGACCCTGACATCTGCATAGGTCAATTCTTCTTCATTATCCTCCTCTGCTCAATAAAAAGGAAAAGTAAATAAGTAAATAGAAAATGTAAAAAGTATTTAGACTTTATGACATGACTACATATATTTAGTGATAACAGAGGCCTGTCCAATAAATTCTACAAACTATTCTTTTAATCTGTGAGAGGCCAAACAAATATTTCTGGCAATGAGTAAGAAAAAAAGGAAAGATTAGTTTTGTACCTTTGGGATTGATGTTTTTCTTCTTTGTCTGAGTGCAGATGACTGCGAGTCCGATCACTAAGAGAAGAACCAGTGTGGAAAGGACACCAGCCAATATTGGCACATTGTCTGTTTAAAGAATAAAAGACACAAGAAAGACAGATCAATAAATGTCAAACATCACACGGCGTTAGTGTGTAGACAAATAAAAAAACTTGTAGAATGACATGAATGAATCCACTTGAACAGATTTAGTTTTCACTTACTGAAAAACCATGAGCCATCTGAATCAGTTTGATTGGTGATATTATTGCTGATATTAGTGATGGGTTTACGTGACACTATGGTTTCAGTCTCCTTACATACAGTAGGAACAGTGGTTGTTGTAGGGTTTGTGTGTGTGTGTGTGTGTGTGTGTGTGTGTGTGTGTGTGTGTGTGTGTGTGTGTGTGTGTGTGTGTGTTGTTGGCTGAAACATGGTGATGTTCTGTCTCATTATGATCATCAGTGTCAACATCATCAACCTGTTTTCTATCCATGTTCTCACTCACCACACTCAGATATCGTCTCTTCTTTGGACACGTGACTGACATGATTCCTGACTGAACACACCAGATTTCCTGAGACGTGTTGTTTCAGAGTGATGTTGTTAGTCTCCTTATTTCCAGAGAGGAGCTCAGCATCTGTCAGTGTGTGTCCATCCAGAGTCCAGCTGTACTGAGGACTGTCCCCTCCTTCAGAGGAGCAGGACACCCTCATCTCTCCCTGGAACAGACACTCCGAGACCAGCAGGACAGAGGACACAGGAGCTGAAGGAAACATCACGTGACTTTTGATGCTGAGATTCTTGAGGCAGACGCAGAATATAAATTTACATATGCAGGATATGAGATCTACTGTGGTGTGTATCATTAAATTATGAGAAACATGGTTGAACTCTGATATGTAAAAAATAATATTTTAAAAAGTTATTTACCTTGAATAGAAAACTGAAGATATCGTGGAGATAATTTAAGTCCATTTGAATCATGGATTTCAAGCTTATATTCGCCTCCATCATTCCTGCTCAGGTTATTGATCCTTAATGTTCCATTACTGGGAGTAAACAAGGATCTGTCCTGGATTCTATTTTCTATAAAAGCATTGTTTCTCCAAGTAATTATGAGTGTGTTGTTCTTAATCCATTGGAATCTATATATTTCTGAGGTGTTCTCCATCAGCTGGAGAACCACAGTTCCTCCCAAAGCTCCATAACACTGAGCTCCATTCTGTCGGCCATCACAGTAGGTTTCCACACCTGCAGATTTGGACACAGAATTTGTCGTCAAGTCCACAGAAACAACTGGCTGCATGTTTCTCTCTGACACCACAGTTTGCAGTTTATCTTTACACAGACAGGTGACCAGTGGTGGCAAGTCCATGTACAAAAGTGAATGAAGGGTGAAAAGTTTTTTTAAATATTTTATTTTTAAATGTCAAAGAAGAGTTTAATGACCAAGATAAAACTGTGATGGAAATACATATGTTTCATATTAATAATTTATTCACTCAACAAACCATGATTTCACATTAACTTACATTAAGTTTTCAGTTTATGGAATTTTTTTAATTCCATAAAGTTAAGTTAAACTTCACCAACTTCACCTCCATCACTGACCTTGATTGTTTTCATCTGTTTTTCCAGCCTATTCATACCTGCCACATTCTCCTTATTACTCCCTAAGGAAACTCCTGTTTTTGGGTCACTGGACCCTGTTGTTGCTGGTTTGTGGTCTTGGGGTTCTTTGTTTAGTCGTCCTGTGAGCTCTAGTCTGTGTCTGTCCTCTCGTGGTTCCTGTCTGTCCTGTTACTCGCTCTCTCGGCTTATTCTTTGTCTCCAACCATGACTCTGTTTGCCAGAACCTTTCAGTTTAGACCCATTCAGATCCACACTGTGATATTCACCTTTGAGTTTATCATTAGAAAAGTTTTCAGGCCAGGTTGTTTGTGAATTTCTTTTGGATTATTGTTCTGTTTTCCTCTGGGTTTTTTACTTTTCAAACCTTGTGGTTTGTTTTTATTTTAGACTTTCATTAGCTGTTATCTCATTGTAATAAATTCTTGTTTGCCCTCATTCCTGGTTGCCGCATTTGGTTTCAGCCCTGATATTTTTAGCTGCCTTTAGTTCTCCATTTTTCTTCCCCTGGTCTCAGTTTCATGGTTGGTTCCTGTAGTTTTTGTTGCATTGGTTCTTCTACATATCTAGTAATTCTGTTTAGTTTTAATATAGTTAAGTGTTCATGTTAAATTCTCCCCGTCCCTTTTGGTTTCTGAATAAAGTTCACCCCTTTTATTCTCCCTCTCATCCTGTTGCCCTTTTTGGATCCACTCAAATACATGCAAACCTGACAGGTCTTGGATGTGAAATTAACTTTTGAAACCTAATTTAGAAATGTTTTTCAAGGTATTAATTTGCCAGTATCTTTGATTATAGCTGGTTTTCTGCCTATTTCAGTGAAGATGTTCATGACACAATATCAGATCAAATATTAATTACATGTTTCTGATCTATCAAATCCAGAATGACGAGCTCACCACTAGAGACTCCGAGGAGCATCACCAACAGTCCAACCACAGCTTCCATGTCTCCTCACTGTCCAGTTGACCCAGTCAAACTTTATTTAACAAGCAAATACAAGCTACAGTGACCTGTATGAAATGTCTATTGTTAGTGATCAGCATCAGAAGAGAAAATGTCAGAACTGCTTTGTGAGGAGAGAAAGAGGAAATATAAGACCAAAAAGAAACCCACAAGTTTTGTTCTTCCTGTATTTGTTGTCTTATATTTTTCACTTACTGTCATTCCTTCATTTAATATTAATCTCTGTTTTTTATTTAAAACAATGATCAATTTCTGGCCCAATATGTGTGTGGTATGTCTGTGCCAAACATTCATCTTATATAATTCTACTGTAGCTTCAGTGGCCACCTGCTGTTGCAAGCCAATGTGAAGGGCAGGAAGGTGTAAAACTTGCCAAGTACAACCATGCGAGTCATCCATACCACTTTCCTACGGGATCAGTCGAGGCCCGGGTTAACAATGACCGCCACCGGTGCTGTTAACCTACAGGGTGCCGGTGGAAATTGGACTACTTTTGATCGAAGAAGGAGAGGAGGCAGAAGGGTTTGTGGACAGAGAGAGAAGAGGAAAGGCAGGAGCAAAGATCTGAGAGTAGGAATACTTAACGTTGGCACAATCACAGGGAAAGGTAGAGAGCTGGCAGACATGATGGAGAGAAGGAAGGTAGATGAACTGTGTGTGCAGGAGACGAGGTGGAAGGGCAGCAAAGCACGTAGTATTGGAAGAGGATACAAACTGTTCTACCATGGTGTGGATAGGAAGAGAAACAGAGTAGGAGTGATCCTGAAGGGGGAGTTTGTGAACAATGTTCTAGAGGTGAAAAGAGTCTCAGACAGTGTGATGTGCCTAAAGCTAGAAATTGAAGGGGTGATGGTGAATGTAGTCAGTGGGTATGCTCCACAAGTTGGCTGTGAGTTAGAAGAGAAGGAGAGGTTCTGGAGTGAGTTTGATGAGGTTGTAGAGAGTATCCCCAGAGGAGAGAGAGTACTTGTTGGAGCAGACTTCAATGGGCATGTTGGTGAGGGGAACAGAGGTGATGGGCAGGTTTGGTGTAAAGGAAAGGAATCCAGAAGGACAGATGGTTGTGGACTTTGCTAAGAGGATGGAAATGGCAGTAGTCAACACTTACTTCCAGAAGAGAGAGGAACACAGAGTGACGTACAAGAGTAGAGGTAGGAGTACACAGGTGGTGTACATTCTATGTAGACAAGGTCATTTGAGAGAGGTTAGTGACTGTAAAGTGGTGGTAGGAGAGAGTGTAGCCAGACAGCACCGCATGACTCTGGTGGTCAGGAAGAAGAAGAGAGGAAAGACCAAAAGAAGACCAAGTGGTGGAAGCTAAAGAATGAAGAAACTTGTGAGGAATTTGGGGAGAAGTTGAGACAGGCTTTGAGTGGTCACGAAGAGCTTACAGATGACTGGGAAACTACAGCAGAGGTAATCAGGGAAACGGGTAGGAAGGTACTTGGTGTGTCATCTGGAAAGTGGAAAGATGATAAAGACACTTGGTGGTGGAATGAGGAAGTACAGGACTGCATCCAGAGGAAGAGGTTAGCTAAAAGGAAGTGGGATGTAGAAAGGACTGAGGAAAGTAGACAGGAGTACAAGGAAATGCAGCACAGAGTGAAGCAGATGAGGTCAGACAGAAATCTCCCTGGACAATGATGTTTGCAGATGACATTGTGATTTGCAGTGAGAGTAGGGAGCAGGTGGAGGAACAGCTGGAGAGGTGGAGGTTTGCTCTGGAAAGAAGAGGCATGAAAGTCAGTCATAGCAAGACAGAATACATGTGTGTAAACGAGAGGGAGCAAGGTAGAAGTGTGAGGTTACAGGGGGCTGAGGTGAAGAAGGTGCAGGAGTTTAAGTACTTGGGGTCATCAGTTCAGTGTGATGGAGAGTGTGGAAAAGAGGTGAAGAGGCGAGTGCAGGCGGGTTGGAGTGGGTGGAGGAAAGTGTTGTGTGATAGAAGAGTGTCAGCAAGACTCAAAGGAAAGGTGTACAGGACAGTGGTGAGACCAGCTCTGCTCTATGGGTTAGAGACAGTAGCAGTGAGACAGAGACAAGAGGCAGAGATGGAAACAGCAGAGATGAAGATGTTGAGGTTCTCCTTAGGAGTGACAAGGTTGGACAGAATAAGGAACGAGCTCATCAGAGGGACAGCACACGTTGCCTGTGTTAGCAACAAAGTCAGAGAGGCCAGATTGAGATGGTTTGGACATGTGCAGAGGAGGGATAGTGATTATATTGGTAGAAGGATGTTGGAGATGGAGCTGCCAGGCAAGAGGGCGAGAGGACGACCAAGGAGGAGATATATGGACGTTCTAACAGAGGACATGAGGTTAGCTGGTGTCAGAGAGGAAGATGCCCAGGATAGAGTGAGGTGGAAACGGATGATTCGCTGTGGAGACCCCTGATGGGAAAAGTCATCTTCCAATTTCTACATTCACTTTTAGTCAGATTGTTTTGAAAGAGTTTATTCAGGGCTTGACCGAACACAGTCACAGGAGGGAAAAGATGACAGACAGTTTTAAAAATCACTGATCATCCCCTGTGAGTTTTAAATTAGCCTGAACCGATCACAGTGAAAGAAATACAGGCCTTTTTGGGGAATGACTGGGGTGAAAGTAGAAGTTGCTGAGACTATTAAAACATTGTCAGGTTCAACTGGCCAATCACATGGAATGTCAGACATGAGGTGGCATGATTTTTTGATTTGGGTCCGAACATTAAATTTCTGGGGGTTAATACATTATGTGGCCTGGGTTTTTATGATTCTCATGTGTGTTTTTTATGCAATCAAGTTCACTGCAAGCAATGAAGCTCATGAAGATGTTTTTCCCGGCAACTGGCATAATGGGTTTTTTCATCTCTGTGTTTTCTTTGTGAAATTGTTCAGGATTTGAAGGGAAAATAAAATAAAATTAAGTGAACTCAAATGATGGTAACTGAGCTGTAATGTAAAGAATATGACACAATGTGAAAACTGAGTGAGTTTTCATCCTGTCTGATACAAATTGTAATTGTATTATTGTATTATTTCCTAATATATGGACTTATGTGATCTGAGTTTCAGCAGTAGCCTGTTGCTGGTCATATATAGAACTCTCCTAGAGCTCCTCCTGATCCTCATTGCATAAAGGAGCAGCTACGGGTCTTTCTGCTCGGTTCCTGCCTTTCTATGGTGTATCAGCCAGTCCTTATAGTGATCTGAGTCTGAGGTGATTCAGCAACGTTGACTCTCATCTTTTTAAAGGCAGAAAGGAGGAAAGGAAGTGGTATCAGCTTCACTTTGCACTTTACAGTTTGAAGTCAGATTTTCTGTGTTTTCACTGATAAACATATTTTTACATTCTGAAATTAAAAATAGACATTTGCTACTGACTATTATTTGTGATTAGCTGTAGTTATAGAACAATATTAACCAATCAGCATTAACAGGAAAAGCAGCTGCATCAGAGAAATGTACAACTGCCACGATCCACAGGTGTCAGAACAACAGAGCAGTCAGGGTGTCCACACTGACCCTCGTCCTCAGCAACATTCAAACCAACGTTACTCTGATCTACTTTCACGTCTGTCAAGAGAAATGGCAGAGAAGAGTCAGACGGTGTGACTCTGGAACATAAAAATAGATTTACTAAATATACTCTTTGTTTTGTGGAAGGTTCAACAATGGTAATAATTCAGAGCTTGTTAAAGACAGAGAAAAGTACCAAACATCATCTCCACATGTCAAATACAGAGTTTAATGGCTAATATAATCTTAGCTGGAGATTTGATTGACATTTGATTAATTTCTGTATAAACTGTTTCATCCTCTGCCGTCTCTGTGTCTCCTCGTTAGATTTTGTCATTCAAAGCTGTTGAATAACGGCAGATTGTCACAATCCTTTCCTGTCATTTTGGTTTGTCCATTTTTCCCTGCCTCACTTCCTGTTTTCAGTTTTTAGTTTGAAGCCTGTCGGCTCCACGTCCTCAGTTCCTGCCAGTTTGTAGCTGCGTTCCCTCCAGGCTCTGGGACTTTGACACTCTGGATTATTCCCCTGTTTTGGTCTTTGTTTTTCTTCCTCTGCCCTTGTTTTGGCTGTTGTCTTCTTTGTTCTTTTGTATTTGTTGTTCTCCACTTTCTGCCATTTAAAACTCGTTTTATTTATTAGTTTTGTTCTGGTTTAATAATTGGGTTTGTTTGTATTTATTTTTTCTCCATTTCTCTTCCCTGCCTGGTTTAAAACTTTCTTTATGCTCCATTTGTTTTTATTTATTTGTTCTCATCCTCGGTCCATTTCAATAAATTTAAGTTTGCCTACAAACACTGACTGTTTCTTCGTTTTATGGTTTTTAAATAACTGCTCTCTTTGGTACACAAGTATGAAAGGAACATATCTACATGCATCAACTGCCTTTGGTTTTAGATTCTGAGGATCTGGTACATAACAACCACGTTGGATTCGCCCCCATCAAACATCCATATTCCAACCTGCAACAATAGTGGATGATGACAACATGCCAGAACAGTCCTGATCCTGAATCAGAAGGGAGCAGGCAATAACCTGCCTCTCATGGAAGCTTTCAGGCATTATAGTGCTATGATGAGCAAACGTATGGATAAATACATGAGCAGAACCCAGGAAGGATGTGGCAGTAACACCAGAAAAGCAAAGCACCAGCTACTGGGAGATAAAGCAGTTGCCCGGGACAATAAGAGCAAACACACCAACCTGTGCACTGCCTGAAGTGACCACAAGAAAGTCTGTGACTCAATCACACATGGATCGAGGAATGATTGGAACTATACAAAATCAATCATCGAAAACTAAAAAAAAATTGTTTTACACACAAAACAATTTCAGTCTGGAGAAAGACATTTATCAATGTGTATGACTTAAATTTAATGTAATGCTAAACAAAGCAGTAATGGTGTAATTGTAATTATTACAATATTCTGTTATTATATTGTTCTTATGCGTGGTCTTGTGGCTCAATTGGTAGAGCATCAGGTTCGGATGCAGAAGGCCACAAAATCGAATCCCCCCACCAGATGTAGCCCCCAAAAGGCCGCCTTGTCCCAAGCTCAGATAAAATGTGGGGGTTGCAGCAGGAAGAACATGCGGCATGAAAAACTTGTGGCCGATCAGTTTATGTGTCATGGAAAAAATATATTGACAACTACTGGTTCCAGACACCTCGAGTGTTGTCAGTAAAGAAGCTTGCATCCAGGATGTCTTTTAAGGGTTTTATTATCTTGCAAGAGAGAAGTTCACAGACAGAGTTTCACCCCCTGTCTAGTGCCGTTCTAAAAACTGATACATAACACAAATGTTTTATTCCCCTCTGCTGCTGGGCAGAACATGTTTGTCATATGTCTCTAGGTCTCCACAGTTTACTGTCAGATAGCAGACAACCTTGGGACGGTTATGCCGACACTTCTTAGACAAAAACATGGATATGGGATAAAGGATGCTATGTCTCCACGTTCTTCATAACAACACTGAAAATCATTTGACCTTACAACTAAGCATAAGCATTAAAATGTAATAACCCTTAATTTTTCCTTTACAGTATTGCCCATTATGGCGACCCCTAAAGGGACAAGCACAAAGATCTTGATATGATGAAAAATGACTTTTTATACAAGACTATATTCTAATTTCATACTTTGTTGGTGGAGTCGTCAGCTCTGATTATTATCAATGGTCTGAACAGCTGTCAGTCACTTTTGACATGTATATTATGTCGAGTTGATTGTCATGTAAAGTTTTATCAAGAACACACAGGCTTTGAAGTTCACAGTTTTTGTAACGTTCCTCCACTTCATTAAATATTCAAACTCAAAGAATAAAATAATCTTTAAGCAACAGAAATAAATTCCCCACTTGAAATCTGCGGCCAGCTGCAGCCTTTCTTGCTTCTGTGGGTTTTCTCTGTGTGCTGCAATTAAAGCTCTTTTTTATAACTTTTGTTATTTTGAAATACTTTTTAATTCAGTCCTATTTGTAAACATGGGAGCAAATTGACTTATGTTTGGATTTATAATCAGATGACATCAAAATTATTTTTCATTAAACATTCATTTCATCATACTGCATGTAAACACACTTGTAATTTATGTTTATGTAAAATTGCAGGTCTGAACCATTACAATAGTGAAACAACCAAAATATCACGAAAACCTACTGAATCTAAAATCTATAAATTCATTTAATCCCCCAATTTATTAGAATGTTTCAATGGATGGTATTAATCTGCTAAATAATTATTTCCAGAAAGCATCAAAATGTCTTGCAATGCTAGTTTGAGTATACATCATATTTATGTAACTTTGAGTATAACTTCACCTTCATGTATAATTTTCTACTTTAATTTAAAATATTTGTTTGGATCAGACATTTGGCAAAATACATGTATCTCTAAATGTATCTCTCTTTGTGTAATTTGAAAAAATTCAGCTGTAATGAAAGAAAAATAATCTGTTGATCAGCCACAACATTAAAAGCATGAAAATAAAATGTGATTCTGCTTTTACAGCTTATTGTGTGTAAGGTTGTGTCGCCACAGACTGTTCAGACTCATGCTGACTCCATTCAGAACATCCTGGTGTTTCTAATGTCCCAGTCCAGTCTATTACACAGACACATTATTTAAAACAGTGACTGGACTTTCCCTACAAATACTGAGTTTGGATAATTTATCACACTCCAAAGGCTTCATTGTCAGGTTATTGTTTATTAATTAATACACACACACACTATATAAATTTAAGTTATGGTACTATTACTTAAATTTCTGTCAGAGAAGTAAGTCAAACAGTGTCACTTATGTTTCTAAAAACAGATTTACTTTATAATTATTTTTGCAGAAAAGAGTCAGAGATTTCTACAAAGTAAAACACTGGGATTTTACACAAATGTCGAGGCACAGCAAAACTGTCAAAATGTACTAAAGTTACAAAAAGTTACAGTTGAGATGTTGAACTTCTCATTTCAACCACCAAAACGGAGTCTTCAACTTTCTTTGTTTTATTTTTCTTCAAAGAAAAATAGACGAAAATCCCAGTTAATATGAGAAAGGCAACAGCAGCTCGCAAACCAAATATGAGCAGGGACTGATCTGTAGGACAAAGACAGAAAATCCTATTAGGTTTGTGCTGTGACAGCAGAGGTAGTTTTCACTAACTAATGAAGCATCTCTACAGGAGATATTTCAATGAGCAATGTTTCAATTCCAGATGTTTTTACAGTATGAAAACTAATAAAGATTAAAATAATCAGAGCACTACAATAGATTTAGTTTTCATTTACTGAAAAACCATGAGCCATCTGAATCAGTTTGATTGGTGATATTATTGCTGATATTAGTGGTGGGTTTACTTGACACTATGGTTTCAGTCTCCTTACCCACAGTAGGAACAGTGGTTGTTGTAGGTTCAACACACAGTGTGTTGTTGGCTGCAAACACCCACTGTGATATGTGTGTCCCATTGGATAAGATGCAGTTAATGAATATGAAGCCTGTGAGAAAACAAACAGATCAGACATGATGATGTTCAGTCTCATTATGATCATCAGTGTCAACATCAACTTTGGACACATGACTGACATGATTCCTGACTGAACACACCAGATTTCCTGAGACGTGTTGTTTCAGAGTGATGTTGTTAGTCTCCTTATTTCCAGAGAGGAGCTCAGCATCTGTCAGTGTGTGTCCATCCAGAGTCCAGCTGTACTGAGGACTGTCCCCTCCTTCAGAGGAGCAGGACACCCTCATCTGTCCCTGGGACAGACACTCAGAGACCAGCAGGACAGAGGACACAGGAGCTGAAGGAAACATCACATGACTTTTGATACTGACGTTCTTGAGGCAGAAACAGAATATAAATTTACATATGCAGGATATGAGATCTACTGTGGTGTGTATCAATAGATTATGAGAAAAAATTGTTTGTATCTGTGATAGGTAATAAAGTTATTTACCTTGAATAGAAAATTGTAGATATCGTGAAGATAATGTTTGTCCATTTGAATCAAAGATTTCAAGCTTATATTCGCCTCCATCATTCCTGCTCAGGTTATTGATCCTAAATGTTCCATTACTGGGAGTAAACAAGGATCTGTCCTGGATTTTATTTTCTATAAAAGTATTGTTTCTCCAATAAATTATTACTATGTTGTTCTTAGTCCATTTGAATCTATGTATTTCTGAGAGGTTGAGCAGCTGGAGAACCACAGTTCCTCCCAAAGCTCCATAACACTGAGTTTCATTCTGTCGGCCATCACAGTTGGTTTCCACACCTGCAGATTTGGACACAGAATTAAAAAAAATTTGAAATGTAACAACATTCTGTTTAGCTGCTTCAGTCTCTTATTGTTCATTCAGGCTCTTTCTCACACTGCAATGATTAACTAGGAATCTTAAATAGAACAGATACATTTTAAATATCACTATTGTGAAACAGGCTCCTTGGTGTAGTTCATCTATTCACTTATTCTGTCCTTGTTATCACAAAATCACTCTGTTAGAAACACAGAAATCTATTTTGAATTGTTCAATAAAGCAGCTTTTTTCATGAATACACGAAGCAAGACAAAATTCGAGGTTTTGTTTATTTTGTTTAGACCTACAAAACTTAATTATTGCATTTATTCTTGTAGAATTGAATCTAATGTTGTGGTCATTTTCATCCTCAGCAATTAATACATTTCGGTCCATTACTGCATAAATAAGTATTGCATCTAAATATGTTGTGGACATATTGAATGAGAAATTAAAAAGTAGCGCACTGTTGAAGACTCCCAGTAACACGACCAGTCCAACCACAGCTTCCATGTTCCCTGACGGTTCAGCTGCTGTCGACTCTTTCAGCCTCTCAGAGACAAACTTCTCTGTTTCACCCAAAACAAAACATGTGTCCTGCTCTGAAAAAACTGAAATATGTCCTTAGAAGAGAATGTGTGAAAAAAGGACCAGGACACTTTTGTGTTTGTCTTTTTGAAGGCAGAAAGACAAAAAGAAGAAAAGGAAGTGGTGTAAGATTCACTTCCCCTTTATCCGGCAGCTTCATGTCTGTGATGGACTGAGTGGAAGAGAAAGTTACATTTCTCCTTCACACTGAAAGGATTTGAGATGAATGACATTTCTCAGATACTGACATGTAAATAAATTTAAAATAAAAACAGATTTCTTTCGAAGTCCAGGTGACTGTGACAGCTTTCTTACTTCCTGTCTGGGCTGTCTTGTGTGGGCAGTCTTTGAACTTTTTCTGGCAAGAAGTTGTAATGTTTTGGCTCCTCCTCCAGCCGTAGAAGCAGGTGGATTCAGCCATTTTGCTCTTTCTCTCTTCCTGACGTGTGGTTTGTTATTTGGTTTAAG
This sequence comes from Channa striata, assembly GCA_033026295.1. Classification (NCBI taxonomy): domain Eukaryota; kingdom Metazoa; phylum Chordata; class Actinopteri; order Anabantiformes; family Channidae; genus Channa; species Channa striata. Next base: position 17,939,048 of record CM065173.1, on the reverse strand, counting down.
TTGTTTTGTTCCTTATCTTAGTTAATTTTTTCACCCATCCACACACTCACTGCGCTACTGATTTTACAGATTAATGATTATAGTTTTTTTTTATTTAATTTTAGATAACTTAAATCAATATTAAGTTGAAATATCATGTGTGGTCCTCTTCAATGTATGCTAACTTTGAACCAGGTGGTGACATTCATTCATTTCATTAATAGTAAAAAAATGTGAAAATACCATAACTAAGCAGACAACACAACATGGAGCATATTAATATATGATGGACATTCAAAACTCTTCTGTGCTGCGTGGATAATAATCTTCAGTTAAATTCACCTTAGGCTGTGTAACTTACAGAGATTTACAACAACACTGAAGAATAATATCCTCCTTCTCATTCTTCTCCTCTGTCCCTTTTCTACAGTCTGCTAAGATTCTGTCGCCCTCTACTGGTCACTTCAATAAAAAACCTACAAATAAACTGTTGCAACAAACAGAAGTATTGTATTTAATGCTCATATCTTCGAAAGGTAAATTATTTTCAAAAAATCTTAAGCAAGCTACATATAATGACTTTAAAGATCACTACTTTTCCAAGACTGATTTAATATTCTAAACAAAGTTCAACTCAATAGAAAATATCCTTTGAGAAACACAAATGCCATTGCAAACCAGTAGAGGGACCCGTCAGAGCAACTAAAACGGATAATAAAGTCTGACACTGTCTTTCTGTGACTTTTGAACAGATGCTCATATGAATTGTATGAGACATGTCAACATAAACAGTAGCTGACCTAAACTGACTTATTACACGACTGTTTGCACATTATAGAAATACAGTGACACTAGAATCTAATTAAAGCTCTTCTCTTTTTACTGTGAAATTTTGAGCAAAAATAGAATTATATTGGTTTTTATGATCAGATTTAAACCAAATTAATATTTGCACTATTTATATAATTAAACATGTAAATCAAATGTGAATACACCAACAAAATTATAATGGTACATTAACATTAGTGTAAAACTACAATGGTAAAATAACTAATATAAACAAAAGTACCAAAGTCATAAATGTTTACATAAGGGAAAACAATTTATCTCCAAATATCAACTTAAATTGTTCTGTCGACTTGCAACACAATGTTTTTTACGTAACATCAAAATGAGTTGCACTGTTAATGTTAATGTATATTTTTTCAACTATGACATTATAACTATAAGTTTTGTTTGTCTTGTTATGTTAAGATAAAACAATGTTTAGAGATGATTAGAGATTTGACACTATACGGACCGAATAAAGCAAAACACTGACTGGACATGTGTTACGGCCCTAGGCCTCTTGGTTGTCTTTTGCAGGTAAATTCCTTATGTAGATCTGCTGTGTCAACATTCCTCCCTGATTGGTGGTTCACCAGAACTACTGTGACCAGCCCATCACCAGCTGCGTCAATCAAGATCTCCACCTCCATCGTCCTATTGGTCCGGCCTACAGGCATTCTCCACTCACCTGTCAAGAAGAATCTCCCCACTGGTTTAAAAACCCTGCCAATCAGTCATTCTGGGTGGCTGCAGCCTAGAGAGCAGCACGCCTCTGGGTTGGTTCTAGTTTGTGTGTGGATTTGTTGAGTTTTGGCCCCTGACCTCACTAACAGGGTGAAGCTTGATCTGTTTGTAAAGCCTAGAACGGCTTTTTGATTACTTTAGTTTGTCTTGGTAGAAGTTTGTCTGGTCCTGTCCGCCACAGGCCATTCATACTCCGTCTAGAACCATACCTGCATACTTTAACCTGTTGACACATTGTCTAGATTAACATTAGGTTTTGGGAATGCTACAGTATTGTACCTACGTTTAATTACCTTTTGATAGTTTGTTTTCTTTTTTATTAGTCATTTGACGCGCTGTCAACTTTGTATTTTGTTTTATGGAAACTTGTTTGTTCATGGTTTTGGTTTTCTGTAGCTTCCTATTCCTTAGTTCCCCTGACATACCATTGTTTGTTTTGTATATTGTACATTTAACCCCTATTGTTTTAACTTAAAAATAAATTATCTGAATATTAAAGAGTTTGTTTTCCCATTCTTATGTTACTCCCTTTTACAACGAGCCAGGGTTGTAACAACATGCCTCACAAATTTTCTGTTGTGTAATCCCAGATGAACCTGTGAGCATTTGGATAATTAATCTCCAAAGGAGATTTATCTCCAAAGACTGATGGTCAAAATGTTTCCCATTAATTATTGTACTCTGGTCTAAATTCACTTCTGTCGAATAGAATGACAGAGAAGCATCATATTTGGAGACAACTTGTGAAATATTTATTTTTTCACAGTCCAAAGTTATAATAATTCACAGTCAGAGCTTAAATTTGTATATTGAATAAACCAGGTGCACAAGATGAGCAAAAAGAATTTGTACACAAAACAAAACTTCACAGAGTTGAAGTTTAGATCTTTTGTTTGTTTACAACATAAAGTTTCATCAGCACTTACTGATTCAGGAAACACAGTGATTTTACACAAATGTTGTCATGCGTAATGTAAACATGATGGTAAAAGTTGTTCTGATAAAAGCACAAATAACTGTTACTATAAATAATATTTTTGCACCCAATGTCGTAAAAGATATAGAAAAATTGTACTAATGTAGACGATTTTCAGTTCAGCTTTCCTAAATTTCTTTGTCTTCCAAGCAGAATAGACACTGATCCCAATTATATGAACACAGATAAACGACAAATGAGCAGGGCTGATATGTTAGGATAAGGATGGATGAACGATCTTTACATTATCAAACATTGCAGGTGTTTGAACACTATGAAAATTAAACCTAATACTAACTAAAGCTCTACAGCAGATTTAGATTTCACTAACTAAATGACCCTGAGCCGTCTGAAGCAGTTTACTGTCCACGTGACACAACATGACGTTCATGTCTTTGTGTCCTCATTTGTTAAAAAAAAACGCACAGGATTCAACATGGGTCATAATTCTCTGCCTTATCTTTTATATTATATTATGGACAACAAAGCCATCAGATATTTTGAAAAAGATACTAAACTATTTTGTACAATTATAAGAAAGACATTTAAAGTTGTACTGGGTGGAAAATGATGTTCAATTAAACTTACAAAGCCTAAAGTGAATTTACAAACTAAAGAATAACTGGAGAAATACCTGAAAATATGTCCTCTGAGAAGTTAAAAATATGAACTGAAGCAAATCAAACAAATGTATTTGTGGTTTTACAATAATACATTATTAACTGCATTGTTGGACTGTTTATTTACTAATTGATACCTCTGTGATCTTTGATTTCTTTCTTTTATTAAACTATATTTGCAGTGCAAAACCATGTAACTATTACCATTTTTTAATCATTTGACAAAACCAATCTACAGTAAAAATAAATATGGTTTTGTCATTATTTATCAGAAAGGAAAAAGACAAGCAACAACCTGCTACATATGCATATGTGTTTTTTCACAGTGCTTTAATACACATTCCTGGTTCCTCTTCAAAATTCAAAGTCCTCCTCTGTTCTCTCTTCTTTCTCTCTCACTCCTTTTCTTTTGCTTCCTCAGATTCATGTCGCCCTCCACATGTAACTTCATTAAAGACAAATGTGCAAAGCTAATAAAAGAATTCTGACTCTGCACAGATTGCAACAAGAATATTTGAAAGTAACAATACAGGTTGATTATTTTTAGATTTTTTAATTAAGTCAGAAACATATTAAAATTATTTTGTTGGGCATTTTTCTGCCTAAAATGATTTACATGGATATTCTAAACAAACGAAATTTAAAGTTATCTTTAGGAAACACAAATGCCTTTGGAAATCAGTATATGAAACCTTAAGAGCAACTAGATGTTGAGCCTCAAAGTTTGAAACTGTGCCCCTGTGAATCCTCCTTCTCATTCTTCTCCTCTGTCCCTTTTCTACAGTCTGCTAAGATTCTGTCGCCCTCTACTGGTCGCTTCAATAAAAAACCTACAAATAAACTGTTGCAACAAACACAAATAATGTATTTAACGCTCATATCTTGGAGAGGTAGATTATTTTCAAAAAATCTTAAGCCAGCAAGCTACATAAAATGAATTTAAAGATCACTACTTTTCCAAGACTGATTTAATATTCTAAACAAAGTTCAACTCAATAGAAAATATCCTGTGAGAAACACAAATGCCATTGCAAACCAGTAGAGGGACCCGTCAGAGCAACTAAAACGGATAATGAGTCTAGTAAAGTCTGACACTGTCTTTCTGTGACATTTGAACAGATGCTCATATGAATTGTATGAGACATGTCAACATAAACAGTAGCTGACCTAAACTGACTTATTACACGACTGTTTGCACATTATAGAAATACAGTGACACTAGAGGGTAATTAAAGCTTTTCTCTTTTTACTGTGAAATTTTGAGCAAAAATAGAACTATATTTGTTTTTATGATGTGATTTAAACCAAATTAATATATGCGCTATTTATATAATTAAACATGTAAATCAAATGTGAATACATCAACAAAATTATAATGGTACATTAACATTAGTGTAAAACTACAATGGTAAAACAACTAATATAAACAAAAGTACATAAGGGAAAACAATTTATCTCCAAATATCAACTTAAATTGTTCTGTCGACTTGCAACACAATGTTTTTCAGGTAACATCAAAATGAGTTGCACTGTTAATGTTTATTGTGTATATTTTTTAACTATGACATTATAATTATAAGTTTTGTTTATGTTGTTATCTTAAGATACAGACCTACACTATATAAACTTTCATTTTTTTCAGCTGTTATAAAAGACAAATATAAACTATTCAGCTACATCATTAAAAGCACACAAATGTGAAATATGTACCGTTGCAATGTCGGTGCATCAAATGTCGATGCTGAGCCCCGCCCACAACATCACCAGGTGGTATAAAAGTTGTGTCCAATCGGAATAAAACAAAACACTGACTGGACATATCTCACAAATTTTCTGTTGTATAATCCCAGATGAACCTGTGAGCATTTGGATAATTAATCTCCAAAGGAGATTTATCTCCAAAGACTGATGGTCAAAATGTTTCCCATTAATTATTGTACTCTGGTCTAATTTCACTTCTGTCGAATAGAATGACAGAGAAGCATCATATTTGGAGACAACTTTTTAAATATTTATTTTTTCACAGTCCACAGTTATAATAATTCACAGTCAGAGCCTAAATTTGTATATTGAATAAACCAGGTGCATAAGATGAGCAAAAAGAATTTGTACACTAAACAAAACTTCACAGAGTTTAAGTTTAGATCTTTTGTTGTTTACAACATAAAGTCTTAGTTTCATCAGCACTTACTGATTCAGGAAACACAGCGATTTTACACAAATGTTGTCATACATAATGTGAACATGATGGTAAAAGTTTCTCTGATAAAAGCACAAATAACTGTTACTATAAATAATATTGTTTCACCCAATGTCGTAAAAGATATAGAAAAAATGTACTAATGTAGACGATTTTCAGTTCAGCTTTCCTAAATTTCTTTGTCTTCCAAGCAGAATAGACACTGATCCCAATTATATGACAACAGATAAACGACAAATGAGCAGGGCTGATATGTTACGATAAGGATGGATGAACGATCCTTACATTATCAAACATTGCAGGTGTTTGAACACTATGAAAACTAAACCTAATACTAACTAAAGCTCTACAGCAGATTTAGATTTCACTAACTAAATGACCCTGAGCCGTCTGAAGCAGTTTACTGTCCACGTGACACAACATGACGTTCATGTCTTTGTGTCCTCATTTGTTAAAAAAAAAAAACAGGATTCAACATGGGTCATAATTCTCTGCCTAATCTTTTATATTATATTATGGACAATAAAGCCATCAGATATTTTGAAAAAGATACTAAACTATTTTGTACAATTATAAGGAAGACATTTAAAGTTGTGCTGGGTGGATAATGATGTTTAATTAAACTTACAAAGCCTAAAGTGAATTTACAAACTAAAGAATAACTGGAGAAATACCTGAAAATACGTCCTCTGAGATGTTAAAAATATGAACTGAAACAAATCAAACAAATGTATTTGTGGTTTTACAATAATACATTATTAACTGCATTGTTGGACTGTTTATTTACTAATTCATACCTCTGTGATCTTTGATTTCTTTCTTTTATTAAACTATATTTGCAGTGCAAAACCATGTAACTATTACCATTTTTTAATCATTTGACAAAAACAATCTACAGTAAAAATAAATATGGTTTTGTCATTATTTATCAGAAAGGAAAAAGACAAGCAACAACCTGCTGCTCAGCGCTCAGACTGAGTAACTGATTAAACAAAGCAACAATATAAAATTTGGTTAAAATAGTTACAACCTGCTTTATTCCAGTAATTCTCTGGATTATCAGTGAACTAAACAGCTCTCATCCACATTTTACAAGTATTATTTTATAATCTTCAACCTGTCAAGTCAATATCATTTGTACTGACACACACACACAAACACACACACACACACACACACACACAGCTACATATGCATATGTGTTTTTTCACAGTGCTTTAATACACATTCCTGGTTCCTCTTCAAAATTCAAAGTCCTCCTCTGTTCTCTCTTCTTTCTCTCTCACTCCTTTTCTTTTGCTTCCTCAGATTCATGTCGCCCTCCACATGTAACTTCATTAAAGACAAATGTGCAAAGCTAATAAAAGAATTCTGACTCTGCACAGATTGCAACAAGAATATTTGAAAGTAACAATACAGGTTGATTATTTTTAGATTTTTTAATTAAGTCAGAAACATATTAAAATTATTTTGTTGGGCATTTTTCTGCCTAAAATGATTTACATGAATATTCTAAACAAACGAAATTTAAAGTTATCTTTAGGAAACACAAATGCCTTTGGAAATCAGTATATGAAACCTTAAGAGCAACTAGATGTTGAGCCTCAAAGTTTGAAACTGTGCCCCTGTGAAATTTGAAGAGATGATCCTATGTGTCACATGACTGAAACATGTCAACAAAATGGTAACTGATCCAAACTTACTTATTACACATGACTGATATATTAGAACATAATTAAACCAGAAAGTGACTAAATTAAACACTAACAATTTCATGTTTTGAGTGGTTTGACATTATTTTAAAAACTTTAAAGGATTTTTTTTTACTATTGGTAGAATCATGTTCTAAACTTAAAAACAAACATAAAAATGCTTATCAGACGAAATAATCATATAAACACATTTGCAGATACATTGCATTCCAGATAGCATCAAAATAATCTGTGCTTCTAAAATCTGTATATATTGATCACTATACACTGTGCATGTAGAACTTTATGCTCCTGCTGACCCCTGTCCACCATGATGTGATATAAATTCTGACTGATTGGTCTGTTAAACAACACACTGGACTTTTCCAAAAATATGTTTTCTATTCTACAATCATTGTTCAACAGTGAACATCTTGATGATTTATTATTGTTCAAAGGCTGATGTTTAAACTTTTACAAAGTCTTTTCACTTTAGAAAGAAATTCTGTTTTAATTTCACTTCTATCAAGTGAAATAACAGAGGAGAGACAGTTACTGTCCCTTACTGTATGTTCATGAAGATTTATGAACATATACTTTACAATATTTAGTTTTTTGTTTGTTTGTTTTGTCAGAACTTCCACAATGATATGAATTCAGGAAACAGAGCTTGTGAAGGAATTCTAAGATGAGCCTATTGAAGTTCAGAATAACTCACTATAACAAATATTCCCACACTCATTAAAGTAAAAGGCTAATTTCAGAAAGTTACAGTTCAGTTGCAGAACTTCTCATTTCAACCATTAACACAGAGTTCTCCTGAACAGCAGAGCCTCCAGCTGTTTTGGATTTTGTCTTCCAAGCAAAATAGACGAAAATTCCAATTAATAGGAGAACCACAACAGCAGCTCGCAAACCACATATGAGCAGGGAGTGATCTGTTAGGATAAAGACATTAAAATTTACATTTAGTCATTTGGCAGACGCTTTTATCCAAAGCGACTTACAAGTGAGGTTCAGGCAACCAATAAAATCAAAGTTAAGGACAAAAAACATCAAAGTAAAGTGCTATCAAAGAAGTGTTATGGTCTAATGAGATGCAAGTACCTTTTTTTTTTTTAAAGGAAGAAACGGAAGAGTTCTGTTTCTTCCTTAAAAAAACAGGCAAAGATAAAGATAAAAAAAGATAAAGACAGAATCATTATGGTATGTTTGGGCTGTGACAGGAGAGTCAGAGTTTCCAGGAGGATGTGACAAAAAAAGGAAAATAAAAATAATTAATCCACCACAGCAGATTTTTATTTACTAAAAACATTGGGACATCTGCAGTTTGATCTGTGATATTATTGCTGATATTAGTGATGGGTTTACGTGACACTATGGTTTCAGTCTCCTTACCCACAGTAGGAACAGTGGTTGTTGTAGGTTCAACACACAGTGTGTTGTTGGCTGCAAACACCCACTGTGATATGTGTGTCCCATCACATAAGATGCAGTTAATGAATATGAAACCTGTGAGAAAACAAACAGATCAGACACGATGATGTTTAGTCTCATTATGATCATCAGTGTCAACATCATCAAACTGTTTTCTATTCATGTTCTCACTCACCACAGTCAGATATCGTCTCTTCTTTGGACACATGACTGACATGATTCCTGACTGAACACACCAGATTTCCTGAGACGTGTTGTTTCAGAGTGATGTTGTTAGTCTCCTTATTTCCAGAGAGGAGCTCAGCATCTGTCAGTGTGTGTCCATCCAGAGTCCAGCTGTACTGAGGACTGTCCCCTCCTTCAGAGGAGCAGGACACCCTCATCTCTCCCTGGGACAGACACTCAGAGACCAGCAGGACAGAGGACACAGGAGCTGAAGGAAACATCACATGACTTTTGATACTGAGATTCTTGAGGCAGACACAGAATATATATTTACATATGCAGGATATGAGATCTACTGTGGTGTGTATCATTAAATTATGAGAAACATGTGGTTGATCTGTGATAGGTAATAAAGTTATTTACCTTGAATAGAAAACTGTAGATATCGTGAAGATAATGGTTGTCCATTTGAATCATAAATTTCAAGCTTATATTCACCTCCATCATTCCTGCTCAGGTTATTGATCCTTAATGTTCCATCACTGGGAGTAAACAAGGATCTGTCCTGGATTTGATTTTCTATTAAAGAATTATTTCTCCAATAAATTATGACTGCATTGTTTTTAGTCCATTGGAATCTAGATATTTCTGAGGGGTTGATCAGCTGGAGAACCACAGTTCCTCCCAAAGCTCCATAACACTGAGCTCCATTCTGTCGGCCATCACAGTAGGTTTCCACACCTGCAGATTTGGACACAGAATTTGTCGTCAAGTCCACAGAAACAACTGGCTGCATGTTTCTCTCTGACACCACAGTTTGCAGTTTATCTTTACACAGACACGTGACCAGTGGTGGCAAGTCCATGTACAAAAGTGTATGAAGGGTGAAGAAGGTATTTTAAATATTTTAGTTTGAAATGTCAAAGAAGAGTTTAATGACCAAGATAAAACTGTGATGGAAATATATATGTTTCATATTGAAAATTTATTCACTCAACAAACCCTGATTTCACATTAACTTACATTAAGTTTTCAGTTTATGCAACATTAAAACTTTTTTGACTTAACCATTATTATTATTATTATCATTATTATTATTATCATCATTATATTATATTATTATTATTATTATTATTATTATTATTATTATTATTATTATTATTATTTGTTTGGTAATTTGTTGCTGTCATTATTTTTGTTGTTATTATTGAAAAAGCCTTAGTTTGAAAAGTCTGGTCTTGTCTTGATTCAGCCCCTCACTCCCACTTCCTCTGCTGGACTTTTATTTTGTAGCCTTCTTTGCCCACGTCCTGTTTCCTCTCCACAGTTAAACTTCACCAACTTCACCTCCATCACTGACCTTGATGGTTTTCACCTGTTTTTCCAGCCTATTCATACCTGCCACATTCTCCTTATTGCTCCCTAAGGAAACTCCTGTTTTTAGGTCACTGGACCCCTGTTGTTGCTGGTTTGTGGTCTTGGGGTTCTTTGTTTAGTCGTCCTGTGAGCTCTAGTCTGTGTCTGTCCTCTCGTGGTTCCTGTCTGTCCTGTTTCTCGCTCTCTCTTCTTATTCTTTGTCTCCAACCATGACTCTGTTTGCCAGAACCTTTCAGTTTAGACCCATTCAGATCCACACTGTGATATTCACCTTTGAGTTTATCATTAGAAAAGTTTTCAGGCCTGGTTGTTTGTGAATTTCTTTTGGATTATTGTTCTCTTTTCCTCTGGGTGTTTTACTTTTCAAACCTTGTCGTTTGTTTTTACTTAGACTTTCATTAGCTGTTATCTTGTGTTGCCGCCGTTTCAGCCCTGATATTTTTAGCTGCCTTTAGTTCTCCATTTTTCTTCCCCTGGTCTCAGTTTCATGTTTGGTTCCTGTAGTTTGTGTTTTATTGGTTCTTCTACATATCTAGTAATTCTGTTTAGTTTTAATATAGTTAAGTGTACATGTTATATTCTCCCCGTCCCTTTTGGTTTCTGAATAAAGTTCACCCCTTTTATTCTCCCTCTCGTCCTGTTGCCCTTTTTGGATCCACTCAAATACATGCAAACCTGACAGGTCTTGGATGTGAAATTAACTTCTGAAACCTAATTTAGAAATGTTTTTCAGTGTATTAATTTACCAATAGCTTTGATTATAGCCTGGTTTTCTGCCTGTTTCAGTGAAGATATTCATGACACAATATCAGATCAAATATTAAATACATGTTTTTTATCTATCAAATCCAGAATGACGAGCTCACCACTAGAGACTCCGAGGAGCATCACCAACAGTCCAACCACAGCTTCCATGTCTCCTCACTGTCCAGTTGACCCAGTCAAACTTTATTTAACAAGCAAGTACAAGCTACAGTGACCTGTATGAAATGTCTCCTGTTAGTGATCAGCATCAGAAGAGGAAATGTCAGAACTGCTCTGTGAGGAGAGAAAGAGGAAACTAATTCAACATTTGTTGGTTTTGTGTAATTCAATTTATTACACAAAACCAAAAGAAACCCCACAAGTTTTCTTTTTCCTGTACTTATCTTTTTCACTTACTGTCATTTAATCAGTATTTATCTCTTGTTTATTCCTGCCCCAACATGCGTGTGCTATGTCTGTTTCAAACAACCATCTTATAAAATTCTACTGTAGCTTAAGTGGCCGCTGCTGTAACTTAACAGCCCTGAAACAACAATGATTTTAAGGTTAAATTACCAAGGACATAGTTAAAGGTTCTGAACATAACTGGTGTTATGTCCAGTACAACACCATCACTGACTATGACTATCTGTGCTAATATCTATATTTGAATTAACACCAATATAATAGTATCAACAAACACAATGATGACATTTGTGTTCATTTATATGATCTTATACTGTTTAATTTTAACCAAGATTAACAAAAGAACCTTTGTTGTAGCTGCTGTAGACCTGCACTGTCACATAGAAATGTATCAGTGTTATTTAAACTTCACAGTTTCAGACTGTTAAACTGATATTTAACTTTTTTTATAATTTTGGTTTATGTAAAATTGATGTATGTCATTCTGATCATGGGTTTAGTTCCTCATTTATACAGGAGGCTTGTATATAAGTGTTGAAAAATAACACTTAAGTAATAAAATGCTTCAGGAAGTTCTTGTTTGACACTTGAATTTACCCAGGTTGCTCAACATTTAACGGTTCCATTCTCCTCTGTTCTTAATATAATTAATGTTTATAATTCTTAAAGAGTAATAAAAAAATTAGGTTATGTTAGAGACCCTCATGGACATCATAAGTTGTATATATTCATACACGCATTTAATTTAGCTACTTTAGAAAAGCTGTCTCTGATGTAGAAAAGAAAAAACATTACAGAAATAAGAAGTATATCCTTTTTTGTTTATCCAATACAAAGGACACAGGAGCTGAGGGAAACAAACTCAGATGACTTTATATTATTTCTGTTATGTTAGTTCTTATATAATACAAACATTTTTAGCTAATTTGTGGGGACTAGATTTAAAGACTTAAAAATTAACCCATGGACTGTAAATTACAAATAAAATAACTATGAAATTAATTTTGTTTCATACTTATTCCTTCTCTCCCTCTTGACTCTTCTTGTCCTCTGCTCTCTTTTGTTGCTGTAAGCTGCTGAGTTTTCATCCTGCCTGAGACAAATTGGAACCTCTGTGTATTATTGTGCATACATTTATTTTCATAATTTATGGACTTGTCGTCTGAGTGGCCACAAGTTAAAAACTTGTCTTTTGAAAAGTTGAATGATCCTCTGGGCTGAGAGTTGTAAGACCATCAAAAACTGGCTGTCATCCAAGAACCTTTTATAGTTGCCTATGTTTAGGATGTGATATGACGTAATTGCTGTTAATATGCTGATACTTATGTTACTATGACTGTGAATGTAATAACTGCAGGTGATTGTCTTTAGTTTAAGTGTATAACTGGTTCAGCCTGTTGGATTCTGAATCATCGTCTCTCTGACAGCAGCTTATATGCCTGATTTTCTTATGTTCATGTTCAGCTTCTTTCCTGCTGGTGCAGAAACTTTTTCCTTTTCTCCCCCCGGCAGAGTGTGTGTGCTTGTGAGTGTGTGTGTGTGCCAAGTGTGTGTGCTCTCTGTGCTCCGGAGCAACGTGTGTCTGGGCAGAGCGACGGGGGTAATGAGGAAAGAGCGTGTGTTAAAGTGTGTTAAAGTGTGTTAAAGTGTGTTAAAGTGTGTTAAAGTGGGTTAAAGTGTGTTAAAGTGTGTGAAAGTGTGTTAAAGTGTGTTAATGTGTGTTAAAGTGGGTGTCGTGAGAAGAGAGAGAGAGACGTGTACATGTGTGTTTGAAATATGGAGGAGCAAGTTATGTGGAGAATTGTGTGTTTAAGTGAGAGATGTTTGAGTGACGCTGACAGACTAAAAGATATTGACTATAATAACTAAGTGTGTGAATGTTCAGTGTGTGTGTGAAAAGTCGCATGTCATATCTAAATATGTAAATACATACATACAAGTGTGCTTCTGTAGGTTTGAAGCTGTGTGTCAAGACGTGTGAAGTGGCTGTGAGATTACGTGTCAGATTACAGGCCTTTGCGTGTGAATGAAACAGTTACATGTGCATATGTGCTGTATGAGGGTTCATGTGTTTATGACTATAACCCACTGACTGAAGTGGTGGTTTTTCTCTGACAGTGGTTGACTGCATCTCTAGAGTTTGTGCTGCTCTGTTGGGCCCATTTGCTAAAACGTTGGTTCCTTGTTTGAAGAGGAGCAGTGCAGACTGAATTTTGAGTGAACCAGCGCCTGGGCAGGTCAAAGTTATAGTGGAAGTGAGACGAGTTTTCAGATGCAGGCGACACCTACACCCCCTCCCTCCCTTCAGCTGAGCAGTTCTGACTGAGACCTGCTCTGAGTGTAGAGGAACTTTTAAAGCAGCAACTGGTGTATTTAAACTATGTTTTCTTTGAATTTCTCTACATTTATCCATTTATACATTCACATTTTGACATACAGTTGGATTTTCCATTTTGCTGAAGCAGTTCAATCTGTTGTTGTAAATTTCTACATTCACTGGATTTTAGTCTTATTGTTTTGAAGGAGTTTATTCAGGGCCTGACTGAACACAGTCACAGGAGGGAAAAGATGACAGACAGTTTTAAATATCACTGATCATCCCCTGTGAGTTTTAAATTAGCCTGAACCGACCACAGTGAAAGAAATACAGGCCTTTTTGGGGAATGACTGGGGTGAAAGTCGAAGTTGCTGAGACTATTAAAACATTTTCAGGTTCAACTGGCCAATCACATGGAATGTCAGATGAGTTTAAAGTTAGACATGCGGTGGCATAATTTTTTAAATTTGGGTCTGAACATTCAATTTCTGGGGGTTAATACATTTTGTGGCCCAGGTTTTTTTATGATTCTCATGTGTGTTTTGTTTTGCAATCAAGTTCAGTGCAAGTACGGATCGTGCATATGAAGCTCATGGAGATGTTTTTCCCGGCAACTGGCATAATGGGTTTTTTCCTCTCTGTGTTCTCTGTGTGAAATTGTTCAGGATTTGAAGTGAAAATGAAATAAAATTAAGTGAACTCAAATGATGGTTATTGAGCTGTAATGTAAAGAATATGACACAGCTGTTTATACAGTGCATACAGAGATTATGAACAGCCACTATTTGACACCTTAGGGTTATTTGGTTTCATTTGTTTTAAGCTGCTTCTTTTAACTGAGTGAGTTTTCATCCTGTCTGATACAAATTAGAATTGTAATATTGTATTATTTCCTAATATATGGAGTAGGTGTAGTTATAGAACAATATTAACCAATCAGCATCAACAGGAAAAGTACAACTGCCACAATCCACAGGTGTCAGAACAACAGAGCAGTCAGGGTGTCCACACTGACCCTCGTCCTCAGCAACATTCAAACCAATGTAGCGAACTCGTTATATTTGGGTGATTTGATTAATATAAAAACATTATATTATTATTATATTATCTGAACCGCTGATGGTCCAAAGTAACAATAGAATGAAGTAACAACAATTTAACCCAAAGATCAGTCTCTTGTTATGAGTTCTTTTCATTTCACTGACCTCTGTCTGTTGCTCTGAAGAAGGACAAACACTGAACCAGTTCTTTGTAATTATTTGTTAACCTACAACTACAGTGAGTATTGATGTATGGGTACGTATATGGACATATGGAATAAATGGAATAAACAAATAGACAGCAAACATGAAACAACCAATTCTAAGTAAACAGATAAATTGTGCAGATATGCGTGTGATGAATTTGGGCTAGAGGAAAGGATTCGAGTCACTATTTACCTCTAAGTAACGGAAATTATATTTTAGAAACTCTACAAAGAAACTTCATAAAGGCTCCAATGGTTCATTGGCTTTACGGACACCAGACTTTTCATAGAATAGAGAGAGATATTTGTACTTGGCCTGGGAGCAGCTGGAGGTTGTTCTGCCAGGTTAGCCGTCAATCGGTACCGGTTCTTTTGTAGAGCAGGACGGACCGTCTCGGGTCTGTTAACAGGCGAGCTATCAGAGCGAGGATCCGCTGGGCTGCAAAGATTTCTCCGGCCCACAGGAGCGTTCACCTGGTCAGATGGCAGGCTCCAGTAACGTGGTCTGGTTCGGCTGGTGGCTGAGCCAAATTACAGAGGCGCTGGTTGTCCAGTCCGGAATGGAGCCGAAATGTTGAATTGAAATAATCCAACAAAACTGGTTGATAAAAATATGGCTATTCAATAAAAATCTCGGGCTCGGTCTGGATTAGCTTTGAGGGATTTTCTAGCTACAAACAAAAATGGAAGTTTGGTTTGGAGTTCCGATCGTCAAAATGAACTAATACACAAATAGGCAGCAAAGACGTGCGCGCTTTTAAAATAGTTCGAAAAGTTACAAACGAGAGAATTGACGACAAAAAGTATTTTTAACAACCTCAGCTAAGCTTTCTTAACTGAGGCACATTTCTTCTTCAGGATGGAGCTCGAAGTGGAACTCTCCTGGAACTTCTCTCTCAACAAAGGAATTTTAACTTTATTTTATAACGTTGGGGCGTTGCCAAGACAATGAAGCATCGCTGCTGAATTCAAATTTACCGCGGAGGGCAGAGCGAGTCCCTCCTCTGGATCAAATTAAATTCTTTGTTCGGTTTAATCACACAAAGTCAAGTATAGATTTCTCTTTTCATCAAGCCCAAAATCTCATACTATAAAACAAAGCAACTTCTTACAATTGTTATACTGTGTAAACTCCTATGGAGGTTGAAATGCTTAAAAGAACATGATCGCTGCGTGTAATAATCAATGTCTCATTTCAACATACATGTGAGAGTTCTGATTAGACGAATAGATGGAATCCAATGATTATGACATGGAAAATTAGCTTTGTCTAATACATATTAATACACGTTAAGAACACACAACAACAATTAGGAATTCAGTCATACATTATCTGGACATCATAGGGAATTAATATAACATGGCATGATGGCGTTTACATTACTAAGGTGTGCATGAATATGTAACATGTATGTGTAATATACAGAATTAACAGAAGAATATGACATTGTTTTTTAACTTTCAGACAACAAATTAATGCAGTTTTGTTTCTTTCTATAGACGAATATCTTCGGGATGCATTTATAATTTCCACCCAAGGGTGGCAATGTTGTGCCGTGTTACTCTTTCACGTCATTCTGAATTAAAACCTTTATTTTATACCTCCGTCATTTCTCGTCGTAGAAAGGAAGGTGTCGTGTCAGATTTTTCCAAATTTGCTTCTGAACACATTGGTGTGAGTTTTATGAAGCTTGATAGACGATTTCTCCCGGTTTTGGGGTTTGAGTTTAAATAAAGTCTTTCTGTCTAAGGGGTCTCACACCACCAAGTTTTATGGTTTTTTTGCAAATTCCTTTCCAGAGAGCTGGTACCATCTCGATAAGAACGTCATTTGCAAGTGAGTTAGGAGACAGTCTAGGGTCTGGTAGATGAAAAGACTCATGGCAAAATTTATGCTAATGGCCTGAGTGTCAATTTGTGGCTTTAAGCCAGATGTGGTTTGTTTGCTCTTCTTGTTTCTCTTGGTGTTATCTGGTCCTGGGGAGATAAAGAAAGTTTATTGCCGGGTCAGTCTACCTCCCCCTTGTTTCCAACGTGGAGGTTGAATTCCCAACTCTGTCTCTGGATGCTACACCAACGTTACTCTGATCTACTTTCACGTCTGTCAAGAGAAATGGCAGAGAAGAGTCCGACGGTGTGTCTTTGGAACATAAAAGATTTACTGTAAATGTCTGAAAAGTATGTGTATTGAAATTTGCTTTTGGTTGTTGCAATTAAGGTGTAAATCATTTGTTGTCTGAGTTTGTACGACTGTCTAAATGTACGTAAATAGATATAAAATTGTAACATGCTAAAATTAAGTTTGGTAGAAAGTTTGGATTAGTTAAAGTTGCAAGGGCTTTTATTTTGATAGTACAGGTCATGTGACTGGAGTTGACGAGGGGCATCACCGTGGCATTATGGGTAAAAAGGTCAGCATGAATGCAGAGAAAGATGCGCTGTCCCTCTCATGAGCTCGTTCCTAATTCTGTCCAACCTTGTCACTCCTAAGGAGAACCTCAACGTCTTCATCTCTGCTGCTGCCATCTCTGCCTCTTGTCTCTTTCTCACTGCTACTGTCTCTAACCCATAGAGCAGAGCTGGTCTCACCACTGTCCTGTACACCTTTCCTTTGTGTCTTGCTGAAACTCTTCTATCACACAACACACCTGACACTTTCCTCCACCCACTCCAACCCGCCTGCACTCGCCTCTTCACCTCTTTTCCACACTCCCCATCACACTGAACTGATGACCCCAAGTACTTAAACTCCTGCACCTTCTTCACCTCAGCCCCCTGTAACCTCACACTTCTACCTTGCTCCCTCTCGTTTACACACATGTATTCTGTCTTGCTACGACTGACTTTCATGCCTCTTCTTTCCAGAGCAAACCTCCACCTCTCCAGCTGTTCCTCCACCTGCTCTCTACTCTCACTGCAAATCACAATGTCATCTGCAAACATCATTGTCCAGGGAGATTTCTGTCTGACCTCATCTATCAACCTGTCCATCAGCATAGCAAACAAGAAGGGACTCAAAGATGATCCTTGGTGTAGTCCCACCTCCACCTTGAATTCCTCTGTCTGACCTACGGCACATCTCACCACCGTCATGCTCCTCTCATACATGTCCTGAACTACTCTGACGTACTTCTCTGCCACTCCCGACATCCTCATACAGTACCACAGCTCCTCCCTCGGCACCCTGTCATACGCCTTCTCTAAATCCACAAAGACACAATGCAGCTCCTTCTGACCATCTCTGTACTTTTCCATCAACAACCTCAAAGCGAAAATGGCATCAGTGATGCTCTTACGGGGCATGAAACCATACTGCTGCTCACAAATCTCCACCTCCTTCCTAGGCCTGGCTTCCACTACTCTTTCCCACAGCTTCATTGTGTGGCTCATCAGCTTTATCCCTCTGTAGTTGCAACAGTTCTGTGTGTCACCCTTGTTCTTAAAGATCGGCACCAGAACGCTTCTCCTCCATTCCTCAGGCATCTTCTCAAAAAAAAAGAATGATACTATAACTGAGTAATCTCATATTGCTGTCATATTCATTTTGAAGGGGAGGCCACAGATACAGAGGCAACGCAATAAACTAAATATAGAAAACATGATTTGATGGTGTTAAAAGATAAACACATCTCATGCTCTAAGAATCTGATATAGTGTTAATTTTTTTTTAAACTAAACATACCTGCAATTGTAAAAAGTGGGAAGTGACTATTCCAAACTATTGACTATTTCAATTTTCAGGCAATTTTGAAATATATACTTTTACCAGTTAGGAAAAATGTTTTATATTATCTGAAGTGTGAAACCATTAATAGCTTTTGAATATGTTCCAATCTTTATAAAACTGCAAGAATAAGTGTTGCCCCAAATGTATCACTGCATTAATGACGTGTTCATGTGAACTGACTAATGGTTTGAACAATAATAAACAACTGATAAAAGTTGTGGCTTGAATAAAAGCTGAGGTATTAAAAAAACAGAAGTATTCACATCATGGAATCTAAAAAGAACTTCCTGATAGAAAATGCTGTGATTCATGATTCATTTATCCACCTCTATTGAATAATTACATTTAACTTATAAAATGCTAACTTTATTACCCTATACACTTTTAAGATCAGATGAGTTACATTACATATAATACAGAAGGTAAAATTCAGTGTAGATTTAAACTAAAAAGATTACATAAACATATTTAATAAATCATTAATGAAATAAAAGCTAAACTAAAAAATAAAAAAGTCATCATGTAAAGATAAACAACAATAATTTCTAAAATATATGGGTTGCTCAAATGATGTAAAATGATTTGCACCGTTGCTCAGTGGGGATGTTACTGTTAAGCCTGTGGGTCAGACTGAGTGATTTCAGGTTATAACTAAAAAGAAAAGCCAACAAACAACAATTATTCGTGAATGAACTTTCATGGTTTGTGTGTGAAATCACAATGAATTTAGGTAAAAGTCCTTGAGGCGTCTTGACAAACTCGTCCTTCCTCCATCTGCCTTCAGAGGTTCAGTCTTTGTAAACCCAACACTCACACTTATCTGTCTCTGCAGACCTTGGCGTACACAAAATCATCTCCTGATGGTCTGACAGTCTGTCGAGGTCGCCCTGAAAACCGGACTTGGCCGTACTCCACCTCCACCTCTGCTGTCTGCTGCAGCTGCCTCTCCTGTCGCTGTATGACCCTGACATCTGCATAGGTCAATTCTTCTTCATTATCCTCCTCTGCTCAATAAAAAGCAAAAGTAAATAAGTAAATAAAAAATTTTAAAAGTATTTAGACTTTATGACATGGCTACATATATTTAGTGACAACAGAGGCCTGTCCAATAAATTCTACAAACTATTCTTTTAATCTGTGAGAGGCCAAACAAATATTTCTGGCAATAAAGAAGAAAAAAAGGAAAGTTTAGTTTTGTACTTTTGGGTTTGATGTTTTTCTTCCTTGTCTGAGTGCAGATGACTGCGAGTCCGATCACTAAGAGAAGAACCAGTGCGGAAAGGACACCAGCCAATATTGGCACATTGTCTGTTTAAAGAATAAAAGACACAAGAAAGACATATCAATAAATGTCAAACATCACACGGTGTTAGTGTGTAGACAAATAAAAAAACTTGTAGAATGACATGAATGAATCCACTTCAACAGATTTAGTTTTCACTTACTGAAAAACCATGAGCCATCTGAATCAGTTTGATTGGTGATATTATTGCTGATATTAGTGGTGGGTTTACTTGACACTATGGTTTCAGTCTCCTTACACACAGTAGGAACAGTGGTTGTTGTAGGGTTTGTTGTGTGTGTGCAAACACCCACTGTGATATGTGTGTCCCATTGTGTGTGTGTGTGTGTGTGTGGTGTTTGCTGAAACATGGTGATATTCAGTCTCATTACAATCATTTGTGTTCATATAATCAAACTGTTTTCTATAAATGTTCTCACTCACCACAGTCAGATATCGTCTCTTCTTTGGACACATGACTGACATGATTCCTGACTGAACACACCAGATTTCCTGAGACGTGTTGTTTCAGAGTGATGTTGTTAGTCTCCTTATTTCCAGAGAGGAGCTCAGCATCTGTCAGTGTGTGTCCATCCAGAGTCCAGCTGTACTGAGGACTGTCCCCTCCTTCAGAGGAGCAGGACACCCTCATCTGTCCCTGGGACAGACACTCAGAGACCAGCAGGACAGAGGACACAGGAGCTGAAGGAAACATCACATGACTTTTGATAACTGACATTCTTGAGGCAGAAACAGAATATAAATTTACATATGCAGGATATGAGATCTACTGTGGTGTGTATCATTAGAATATGAGAAAGATGTGGTTGTAATAAATAAATTTTAAAAAGTTATTTACCTTGAAAGAAACTGTTGATATCGTTGTTGTATAATGTTTGTCCATTTGAATCATAGATTTCAAGCTTATATTCACCTCCATCTTTCCTGTTCAGGTTATTGATCCTTAATGTTCCATCACTGGGAATAAACAAGGATCTGTCCTGGATTTTATTTTCTATTAAAGAATTATTTCTCCAATAAATTATGACTGTGTTTTTTAGTCCATTGGAATCTAGATATTTCTGAGGGTTTGATCAGCTGGAGAACCACAGTTCCTCCCAAAGCTCCATAACACTGAGCTCCATTCTGTCGGCCATCACAGTTGGTTTCCACACCTGCAGATTTGGACACAGAATTTGTCGTCAAGTCCACAGAAACAACTGGCTGCATGTTTCTCTCTGACACCACAGTTTGCAGTTTATCTTTACACAGACAGGTGACCAGTGGTGGCAAGTCCATGTACAAAAGTGTATGAAGGGTGAAGAAGTTATTTTAAATATTTTACTTTTAAATGTAAAGAAAGGGAAAATGACAAGATAAAACTAAAAAAAATACATATGATTAATAATTTATTTACTTAAAAAAATGATTTCACATCAATTACTATACATTAAGTTTTTATTTTTGCTTAACCACTATAATTATTATTTTTTTGTTTTGTTTTTTTTATTATTATTATTATTATTATTATTGGTATTATTATTTTTTATTATTTTGGTTTTGTTGTTGTTATTGTTGTTGTTGTGGTTCCTGATCTGTCCTCAGTTTTAAAAGTCTGGTCTTGTCTTTTGTCTCCAACCACTTGACTCTGCTGGAACTTTTAGTTTTGAGCCATTCTTTCCACACTGTCCTGATTTCACCTCCACAGTTAATCTTAGAAAACTTTCCATCACTGACCTTGAGGTTGTTTCATCTGTTTTTCCAGCCTGTTTACCTGCCAGATTCTTTATTATAGCTGGTTTTCTCCTATTTTTGAAGATATTCACTGGACCCTGTTGTTCAGATTGTGTTCTTGGGGTTTTTGTTTATCAAATCCAGAATGAGCTCTAGTCTGTGTCTGTCCTCTCGTGGTTCTGTCTGTCCTGTCCAACCACAGCTTCCATGTCTCCTCATTCTTTGTCTCCAGTTGACTCTGTTTCAAACCTTTATTTAACCCATTCAGATCCACACTGTGAAATGTCAGCTTTAGTTATCATTAGAGGAAATGTTTTCAGAGAGAAAGTTGTTTTAATTTCATTTTGGAAATTATTGTTTTTTTCTTCTGAGTTGTTTTTTACCTTCATCGGACAGTTTAATTTTAATCTCTTGTTTATTTTCATTTTTTAGACTTTCATTAGCTGTTATCTTGTGAAACAACAATGATTTCAGCCCTAGATTAATTTTCAAAGTCTTTAGTTCTCCATTTTTTTCCCCGGTCTCAGTTTCATGTTTGTTCAAATTAAAGTTTGGAAGAATTGGTTTTTCTGAACATAATCTAGTAATTATGTTTAGTTTTAATATATTTGAATGTTCAAAATAACTGTATCAACAAACATGACATCCCTATTAATTTTTCTTTCTGAATAAAGTTTATCACTTTTTTTAGTTCTTTCTCATCCTGTTGTTTTAGGGTTATAAAAATACATTAAAATGAAGGTCTTGAGATAATAAAATTCTTGAAACTGTATTTTGAAAACAATCCTTTATTTTTTCTGAAAATTGTTAATGTTCATTTTACAGTGATCTTTGATTAAGCTGGTTTTTTCTGAGTATTTCAAATAAAGTGTTCATGAAAACAATATCAGAGTTCATTATTAACTACTTATGTTTCATTCAGGCTCTATCAAATCCAGATTAACTGGGAATCTTCACCACTAGAACAGATAAATCATCACTAATAGTGAAACAACCACAGTTCATCATGTTCCTCATTCTGTCCAGTTATCAGTCAAATTTTATTTAAAAACACAGAATTGTACAGTGAATTGTTGAAATGTCAGCTTTTTTATGATCATCAGAAGAGGAAATGTCAAAACTGTTTTGTTTTGTTTTACTTTTACATTTGTTTTTAATTCAACACTCATTTAATTAATAAGACTATTAAAAAAAAATAACAACTTTTTTGTTCTTCCTAGAATAGTTGTTTTCTTACCTAAATACTGTATGTTGTCATTATATTTAATTAGAAATTATTCATCTCTTGTTTATTTTCATATTTTTATGGTCACTGCTGCAGCACCACAGCCCTGAAACAACAATGATTTGAAGTGTAGATTAATGTCGTCAAAGTCAAAGGTGCTGCTGTTTTTAATTTCTCTGTTCATCATTTGACATATTAAAGAGGAAGAATATGACACAAAGCTCTGAACATAACTATAACTATGACCTGAGTGCTAAAATATATTTGAATGAACACCAAAATAATTGTATCAACAAACATGACATTTCATTTCAGACAGTTTACTTTCAACAAAGAATAGAAAACAAATAAAAGCTTTATTATAGCTACAGTAGACCTGCACTGTCAGATGGAAATTTATTATCCTCAGAGTGATTTAAATCCTTGAATGTTTCAAACTTTTAATGCTTTAACTATAATGTTTGTTTATGTCAAATTGCTGTTATTGATGTTTGTGTCTTTCTGTTCAAGTGCTGAAATATAAGACTTATTAAATGCTGCAGGAAGTTCTTGTTTGACACTTGAATTTACCCAGGTTGCTCAAAATTTTACTGTTTCATTCTCTTCAGTGCTTAACATACATAGTTTTTACATTTTTTATCATACTAAAAAATTTAATGTAATTATTAGAGATATGCACTGTCACTGCGCTGATGCTGATCTGTATTCTCCTGGTAACTGGTTCTCTTCCTCTCCGCTCTGCCTTTTACTGTTATTTGTTCCACCTGTTCTACTCCCTTTATAAACTCACCTGTCTCTTCCTCCTCAGATCCAACGTGTTGACTCGTACTCTGAGCACCTCAGTGTGTCCATGCGACCGAACCCTTCTCCTACTCCATTATTCACTAAACTGTCACTCCTTTCACTTGTGTACTGCATTTCCTGGTTCCTTTAAACCTAAACCATATTTGTAACTTTATTGTGCTGTTTAATAAACGTGTTAATAAAAATATATTAAAAATACCATTAAATTAAATATCACAGTTCTAAGAAAATGATCTAAGTCATGAATCTACTGGTGTAGATTCAGAGCTGGTAACAAAGTAACGTTTCCTGTTCATGCTGCAAAGTGGCACCTCAGACTGTTTCTCTGCGTGTTCTTCCTGCACACAGCTCAGCACTTTGTCATTTTGGCACCTTGGGTTAGTGCCGCATCTTCATTGTCCTCTGGAATATTTGCCCCAGCATGTGAGTTTTGCACCAGCTAAACATCCGCTGCAAATCACACAAAATAATTCACTGTGCAAAGAGATGAACTACTTTTCCTAATTAGTAAAAGTGACAGACTGACAAAGTCTGGTATTGCAGGATACTTTCTGAGCAGCAAATTAAATGTTGTCTGAATATTATGTAATGAACTTCAAATCTCCCATCACTTAGCTTTGTCGTGGATTTTAAACACATGTAATAGCACAGGATTTTCACATTTTACAGTATTTTAAAAAGGCAACTGAAAGACACGACTGTCTTTCTGGTGTTCTCTGGCAACTGCCAATCAAGCTGAACACATGCCAAACTAAACATGCGAATCACGACTTTCAAACCAAATTGTTGATGAGAACATCATGGGCAGGTTTGGTCTCCAGGACAGGAACGCAGAAGGACATATGGTGGTTGACTTTGGAATGGAAATGCCTTGTAGTGAATAATTTCATCCAGAAGAGGCCGGAACATATGAGTGGAGGTCGAACAACTCAGGTGGACTACATCTTTGTCAAGCGTTGTAATCTGAAAGAGAGATGTTTCTGCAAAGTATTAGTAGGGGACAGTGTAGCCAGATAAGACAGGACGGTGGTTTGCTAAATGACTCTGGTGGTGAGGAAGAACAAGACGACTAAGGCAGAGCAGAGAATGAAGTGGTGGAACTTGAAAAAGGAAGAATGTTAAATAGTTTTCAGGGAGGAGTTGAGACAGGCTCTGGGTGGTTAAGGAGAGGCTTCCAGGAAACTGGACAACTACAGCTAATGTGATCAGGGAGACAGGTAGGAGGAGTGTCATCGAGAAAGAGGAAAGGGGACAAGGAGACTTGGTGGAACAAGGATGTTCAGGAGTGTGTACAGAGAAAGAGGTTAGCTAAGAAGAAGTGGGACACTGAGAGGACTGAAGAGATTAGACACGGGTGACAAAGGTAGGTGACAAAGACCGAACACAGAGCATCTGGGACTGGTAAGATATGTTGGACACTAGAGAAGGAGAGGTGGATCTGTACAGGTTGGTGAGGCAGAGAGTGATTAAAGACAGAGATGGAAATGTGTGAACAGGTGCCAGGAGTGTGATGGGAAGATGGAAGGAGAACCCTGAAGAATGGACGAATGAAAGAGAGAAAATGAAAGAGATCGAAGAGTAGAAGAGGGGACTGGTGTGGAGCAGGAAGTAGCAAAGATGAGTAAGAGTGAAGCAGGAGGTAAAAGCTGGTCAAAAATAACTCCAGGGTTGTTCACAGTAATATCTAAAGTAACTATATTATTAGACAGCATATTTCTCATATTCTTGGGCCAAATGCAACAATTTCAGTTTTGTCTAAGTTTAGAAGTAGGAAATTATAGGATGTTCAGGCCTTTATGTCTTTTTTATGTCTTATGTTTTATGTCTTTATGTCTAATTGTTAGCATCTTCTGGTTTCACAGATAAATATAGCTGGTTATCAACTGTATAGCAATGGAAGTGAACAGGATGTTTCCTAATAATGTTGATCATTCATCATTAACATGAACAAATTGTCTGACAGATATGTTGAGATTTGTGGGAGTTAATCCAAATGAGACACAGTGAAAGGAAACAATAAAATACAGTAAATTACCGTAAATAACCAACCAGAGGAGAGCACTGATAAACCCCAACTGGAACTAGGATGAACGGGAAAAAAACTAAATAATGACACAAACCTCAGAACAAAGTCAACAAAGCCCGAACACTGAGAGTCACACAGTGTCAGCACACTGGGTGTTCACTCGGGGGAAGGAACGAGGAGGAGCCAGGACGAGGATCTGGCAAAAAAATGAGGGGAGAGGGGAGTCGAAAGAGGCTTGGGAACAGGTGAAAATAATAACGGGCCGTGATGGGTGCTGAAGTTGCCAGAGTGAGATACGGAACAGGAAGTGCGTTTGAGAGCTACAAAATAAAAGGAAATGATGATAAAGGGTTGTATTATGACAAGATAAGATTTAAACCAACTCAGTGCGCTGTCCTAACTTACATTTTTAATTACTTTTAATATGCATTTAGTTTTCATCACATTAGAGGTAATTGTAGGGTGGACAAACCCATTTACTCATTGTTTTTGGATGTTACTAACTTATAACTATAATGTACAGTAGCAACAAATGAGGCAATGACACTAGTTCACCAGTAGGAGGCAGCAATTCACAGGAAATGGTGGTTAGTCTGAAAAGACAAGGTCATGTGGTGCAGGTAAGTATCAATGGGGGCGAATCATCCTGGTGAAATTCACTAACTACTAACTAACTGTCCGTTGATCTGAGCACTAGATACTTACAACTGACAAAAGCAGCTCTCGTACTCACAGTACCTGAGTTGTATAGTGACCCTTAGAGGTCCAGGGTATATCTGGTCATTTTTGAAACCTTTTGATTCCACCTTTATATTTTACCATGGCAAAATTTGGTGTAATTATTTAACACGACCACACCTATGTTATTTTTTACATTTGGACATATTGTAATAATACAATAGATCTACAACCAAAAAGAAACGTCCTTCTTGGATTTTGGACTCGCGTTCCAGAAAAAAAATTAAAACACTTTGAGATGCAGCATCACTAGATGTGTCCTAATTTGCACTAACGTGTTTAACATAACTAGATATTTTTTGACTTTTTGTATGCAATAAATCAAGTTTCCACAGCAGCTTTGTCTTCCTATAGACAGCGTGTGACTTGATCACATCGGTGGTTTTCAAATCACGGCTGAAGACGATGTGACCAAAGTAGAAAATAATGTTTGATTAACTTTTAGAATAATGAAGATAAGCAGCCACTACTAGATATTTTTGAGGCAATTGGTTTGCGTAAATTTAACAGGTTTTAAGACAGAACACAGCACAGTAAACCTGGAAGGATTTTGTTGTTTCAAATAATAAATCAGAGGACTCTATAGGAAGTTACAGGTACGACCATGTAAAATGTTAAATACTGTACAGAGTTTTTTTGTTGTACATTTGTAAGTTACATTACAAATACTATTCCAATTCACTCTACTTTTCTAAAGTCAGTCAGTTTAAACGCTTTAGTAAGATTAACTATCTAGAATTTACAATTTATTTCCAAACACCAACTTTTCTCTTTTAAGAAATGTTTCAGTTTTGTGACATTTACTTTTGCAGTACTATAATTTCCAAAAAGCTCAAAATGGATGACACTGCATACTTGAGTATGTATTTAACTGTAATATCTTAAATATTTCAATATAACATATGCTTTATTTAGAGTGTTACATTTTGCTTTAGGTTAAACATATTTTTACAACATGAATTTATCACTATACACATATTATTGACCATTAAATGTAATTAGCTGTAATTAAGCCAACATTATTAACCAATCAGCATCAACAGGAAAAGCACATGAATGAGAGAAATGTACAACTGCCATGATCCACAGGTGTCAGAAGCACAGTCTGTCCCAGATTGTCAAGTGTCCACACTGACCCTCGTCCTCACCACTATGTGGTGAAAATCTGCAGACTCGACATTTTGCACAAATACCTTTTCTGTTCTCTGTTTTCTTACAACACAGTCTGTTCACTTTTATTAACAGTACTCGGATCTACTTTCACTTCTGTCAAGAGAAATATCAGAAAAGAGTCAGACGGTGTGACTTTGGACCATAAAAAACTAAATATACTCTTTGCATGTGGAAGGTTCAACAATGGCACTAATTCAGAAAACAGCTGTTGACGAAAGTTCTTCATACTCAGCTGCTAAGATCTGGCAACAACATACAAAAGCTGTTCTGTAAAGTTAACAAAAAAATAATACTCTGAACTATATTTTCACACACTTTTACAATTAAAATGTTAATTTTGAGTTGAGATGCAGAACTTCACATTTCTAATTTTTTTTCTTCCAAAGAAAATAGAAAATAATCCCAGTAAATATCCAAATCACAACAGCAGCTCGTAAACCACATATGAGCAGAGAGTGACCTGATAAAAACAGAAAAATCACAATAAACTTTCACAGAACAGCAAGAGATTTTACTAACTAAAGTACCAAACATCATATCTACAGGAGAAAGACACAGTTTAATAGATAATATGATATTAGTGGGAGATTTGATTGACACTATGGTTTCAGTCTCCTTACCCACAGTAGGAACAGTGGTTGTTGTTGGTTCAACACAGAGTGTGTTGTTGGCTGCAAACACCCACTGTGATATGTGTGTCCCATCGGATGAGGTGCAGTTAATGAATATGAAACCTGTGAGAAAACAAACAGATCAGACATGATGATGTTCTGTCTCATTATGATCATCAGTGTCAACATCATCAAACTGTTTTCTATCCATGTTCTTACTCACCACAGTCAGATATTGTCTCTTCTTTGGACACATGACTGACATGATTCCTGACTGAACACACCAGATTTCCTGAGACGTGTTGTTTCAGAGTGATGTTGTTAGTCTCCTTATTTCCAGAGAGGAGCTCAGCATCTGTCAGTGTGTGTCCATTCAGAGTCCAGCTGTACTGAGGACTGTCCCCTCCTTCAGAGGAGCAGGACACCCTCATCTCTCCCTGGGACAGACACTCAGAGACCAGCAGGACAGAGGACACAGGAGCTGAAGGAAACATCACATGACTTTTGATACTGAGATTCTTGAGGCAGACACAGAATATAAATTTACATTGATAGGATCACTGTGGTGTGTATCACAGATTATGAGAAAATTTGATCATATGCAGGAGTTATGAGAGTAAACTGTAGATATTGTGAATATAATGTTATGAGACTTGCTGGGAATCATTAGAATATAAGAAACATTTGACATTGTAACATAATCTTTTTTGTTTTTTACAGTTTCTTATTCAGAACAGTGAATACACAAGATGCAATAATTTTCATGCTTATAAAAATATAGATCATCACTGAAAGATATTGTTTGTTTTAACATTGTGTATCATTGCTCATGACATATATGCAATTGACCAGTTTTTCGATTTCATAAAATTTACCTTGAATAGACAAATGCAGAGTCTGTGGCTTTAACATCTCTCCATTTGATTCAAAGACAACAAGACCATATTCACCTCCATCATTCCTGCTCAGGTTAATAATCCTAAATGTTCCATTACTGGGAGTAAACAAAGATCTGTCCTGTATCTGATTAAACTCAACATGATCATTTTTCCCAAACAGTATCACTGATGAGTTCTTTATCCATAGGTATTTATAGATTTCTGAGGCGTTGTCCATCAGCTGGAGAACCACAGTTCCTCCCAAAGCTCCATAACACTGAGTTCCATTCTGTCGGCCATCACAGTAGGTTTCCACACCTGGGAGTGTAAAAAAAATAAATGCTTTTCCAAAACTATTCTGTAACTTCTGGAAAATTACATTTGAATTAATTTCAATCATTCTACATTAAACCTGTTTGCTGCAGATCTAAAGACCACAAAACTGTGTTTAACCTCATGGATTTAAATATATGGGCGTGATGTGAATTTAATCCATGTAATCCCAGTAGTTTCCACTTATTATTTTTCTTTGTTTGAACATGTTTATTACTTTTTAAAGTTCGATCTTGTTGCAGCTTAAAATCATTATTAATAATTTAACACAAAACATCTGACCATAGTCACACAATGCCAGTTTTAATCCTAATGTAAGTTTTGATCTGCTGGATCAAGAATGAATAAGTAGCATGATAAAAAAAGAGCCCACCGTGAGAGACTGCAAGCAGCACTGAAATCAGTCCGACCACAGCTTCCATGTCTCCTCAATGTTCGGTCAAAGA
This sequence comes from Channa striata, assembly GCA_033026295.1. Classification (NCBI taxonomy): domain Eukaryota; kingdom Metazoa; phylum Chordata; class Actinopteri; order Anabantiformes; family Channidae; genus Channa; species Channa striata. The sequence continues at coordinate 17,909,321 of CM065173.1, read as the reverse complement.
CAAACTTTATTAAACTGTGTGAAATGTCTCCTGTTTGTTATCAGCTTCAGAAGAAAAGGTGAGAAAACTGGTCTGTGGGAAGGAGAAAAAGGAAATGAATTCAACTCAGTTACCTCTAAGGCAAACACACAGGCTCAAGAAAGAATCCCACAAGTCGTTGTCTTCCCATAGTTGTCGTCTTTACTTCCTCATTTTCTGCCATTTGTCTAGTTTCTTGTTTAGTGCACCTGGACGACCTCATGTAACACAACTGCCCTGCACTAACACCTGTTTATATGTAAACTAAATGATATGTAAATTCCAGAGTTCTACCAGATTTTCATTATATCAAGGGTGTTTTTATAATTTTGGTCTGTACAGTACAACCCCATCACTAACTGTGAGCTCAGCACAAACCGTATATTTAAATTACTACATATCATACATATTTATAGAAGTGGACACAGAAAAGTTGTTTTGGATTATTGATCCTTTACTGTTGTTCATTCAGTGATACAGCGAACGATGAGTGTAGTTTCCACCAAGGTGTTGGCTAAAAGGCTCCGTACCGTTTCCACGTCTGCACTGTCAACAGAATTACAAATATGTCTTGCTAGACTGTAAATCAAAGATAATTTTGAAAATCTTTTTGATAATGTTGGTTCATGTGAAGTTGCTGTTGTTGATGTCTGTGTCATTCAAAGTTTTAAAGGACTACTCCACTAATTATCAACTTGCTTTCCATGGCTTTAGTTCAGGGTGAAAATCTACTTTATGCTTTTAATCTTCCCTCTGATTTCCATATATAAAATATTTCTCTACCTCGTGCTAAAAAACTACTCCAGATGACATCATCTGGAGGACTTTCTCATCATTGGGAGTCCAGACGATGTAATCTGGAGGGCACTGTAAAAGCAGATTGACAATAATTACATTCTTTATAGTATGAACAACACGATGACATGATGAGAACTGAAGTTTCCTCCAAGTGATGTCCTCTTTCAGCTGAAAATTTAGAGATATTGTAATTAATTGATCTCAGAGTGAAGATTATTTCCATTTATTTACATGTACCACCAAAATTAGATCCATGAAGGTGTTCTTTAGGTCTTCATTTATACAGGAAGTTCTAATACCAAGTGCTGAAAATTAACACTTAATTAACACAAACCTAAGATAACACTATACTCAATCAAAACAAGCCTTTACAATATATATGACACAGTTCAACTATGAGTTTCTCTGGTTTAAAAATGTTTAATGGAAATATTTCATTTGTTTTCATGGTCACATGTTTAAACTACACGGAAAAGACAACACTATTAAAGAAATCTGATAACTACAAATTTTGCGGATCAGACAGAACATTTTTATTAAAACTAAAAGTTTTGTTTACAAGTTTATATAAAATTATGGCCTCAAATAACAAAATAATCATACATGTCCATGATGTTCAAAGTTTTGAAATCTAATTTTTTTTTAAAAATTACATTTAAAGAACTCAAATAAAATTTGAGTTGTATTTTTAATATAACAGTACAAGCTTAATGAAATTGTCACAATTTGCTATAGAATAAACTGATTTTTCCACCTGGAACTAGAATAAACAGATTTTTCCACCTGGAACTATTGTGCATTAAAGCAACTCAAACACAAGATCTCCGATAACTGTTATGATAATATACACATGTAAATAAAATATTACACACATTTTGAACAAATGTATCTTAGTATGTTCATTCGGTTAAAGTTCAATAATCACATAAAGTAATTTATTCAAGCAAGTCAATAAATCTAACTGGAATTCTGTATTAAATGCGTCATGATCTCACTTTTACAACAAGCACTGCTACTAAAGTCACTGGGCCTGTCTGTGATCATAGCGATACAATGAATAGTCTTTATTCTGCACAGTGACACAAGCATCAAAATTGTCTTTAATATTCACTGTTATTACACTGCAACTGACAAAGGAAATTTACAAAAGCAAAATTGCGATGACAACAACTCTTCGATTTAACAGTGGAAAAAAAATTCTACCAATAGTCATTTGTGACATTGGCATATTTCCTTTTCTTCCAGTAAAAATAACCAAAAATTGAAAGCAGAGAAAGAACTGCCACTGCTGACTGCAAACCACAGCGGAGCACAGAGTGATCTGTTCAGACAGAGCAACAAAGATTATGTTAGCACAAAGACGGCAAAGTCAAACTACACGATGTTACTGGGACGGATAAAAAGTGTAACATATGAAAACAGCGAGTTCATGTAGCTATGAGCCGACATCATGTGAACCTCAGTACCCACAGTCTCTAGAAAACAAATCAGCTAAAGTTCCGGTGGCATTTTATCATAACTTTTTTCTGGTGATGTTCAGTCTCAGCTTTACAGTCAGATATCGTCTCTTCCTTGGACACATCACAGTCCCATTTTGTGATGACCCATCCATCCGCCCTGTATATGCATCGTCTCCTGACATCATCACCTGACTTCCCTCTTTGCTTCTATCCCACTAAAACAGCCGCTAGAGGGCGGTTTCACTTTTGGACATTCAGTCACTGCACATCTGTGACTCTCTGGTCTCACTATGTGGACAGCATTTTGTTCTCAGGACACAGAAACACATACAATGCACACATCTAAAATAAGTGAATTATTTAAGGAGTTGGACTGACATCAGGGAACAGCTCAGCTGGGTCAACTCTCCCTCTGTTCAAAGCTTGAATTAAAATGTTCTTTAGGTCGTCTGTGCAACAAAAAGTGTCTTTGACTACACAAGAAACGTGTGATATAAGTTGGGACATGTCCATCATCTTACCAGCAGTGGATGTCTGAGTGTCTGCAATTGTTGTAGGGTTTGTTGTAGGTTCAACACACAGTGTGTTGTTGGCTGCAAACACCCACTGTGATATGTGTGTCCCATTGGATGAGGTGCAGTTAATGAATATGAAACCTGTGAGAAAACAAACAGATCAGACATGATGATGTTCAGTCTCATTATGATCATCAGTGTCAACATCATCAAACTGTTTTCTATCCATGTTCTCACTCACCACAGTCAGATATTGTCTCTTCTTTGGACACATGACTGACATGATTCCTGACTGAACACACCAGATTTCCTGAGACGTGTTGTTTCAGAGTGATGTTGTTAGTCTCCTTATTTCCAGAGAGGAGCTCAGCATCTGTCAGTGTGTGTCCATCCAGAGTCCAGCTGTACTGAGGACTGTCCCCTCCTTCAGAGGAGCAGGACACCCTCATCTCTCCCTGGGACAGACACTCAGAGACCAGCAGGACAGAGGACACAGGAGCTGAAGGAAACATCACATGACTTTTGATACTGAGATTCTTGAGGCAGACGCAGAATATAAATTTACATATGCAGGATATGAGATCTACTGTGGTGTGTATCATTCGATTATAAGGAACATGTGTTTGATCTCTGATAGGTAATAAAGTTATTTACCTTGAATACAAAAATGTTGAGACCGTTGCTGTAACATTCGTCCATTTGAATCATAGATTTCAAGCTTATATTCACCTCCATCATTCCTGCTCAGGTTGTTGATCCTTAATGTTCCATTACTGGGAGTAAACAAGGATCTTTCCTGGATTTGATTTTCTATAAAATAATTGTTTCTCCAATGAATTATGACTGCTTTGTTTTTGGTCCATTGTAATCTATATATTTCTGAGGTGTTTTCCATTAGCTGGAGAACCACAGTTCCTCCCAAAGCTCCATAACACTGAGCTCCATTCTGTCGGCCATCACAGTAGGTTTCCACAACTGGAGAAAAGACGTTTTAAATAATGTTGCACAAACAGGTTGATACAAAAGTTTGGGCTATAAAAAAATGAAATGTTTTGCTGATTTTAACTTTTGACAGGAAAGAAAGGCTCATAAAAATATAAATAATGATTTGAAATTTGCTATTACCACCATAAAGGGAAGAAGAGCAATAGATTTAGGTGAGAATTATCTGTAAAGAAATGTTGTGTGAAAAATTACCTTGAATGAACAGATGTAGTGTCTGTTGCTTGGATATCCCTCCTTTTGAATCAAAGATTTCAAAGGTATATACACCTTCATCATTGCTGGTCAGTTTATTAATCGTAAATGTTCCATCCCAAGGAGTAAACCAGGATCTGTTTTCTATCAGATTAGACACAATCTTGTTCTTTCTGCCATACAGTATTATTAATGTGTTCTTCTTCCATTGGAATCTATATATTTCTGAGGTGTTGTTTATCTGTCTGCCATCACAGTAGGTTTCCACACCTGGAACAAAGCATTATAAGTTTCTATCTTTCTGCCTAAACTAAATTATGATTCTTTGCATTGTTTTATGAATCAGTGTTTTAATATGTTTTAATTTTTTTTTCTTTGTCTCATTCAAAAGTACAGTATTCAAACTACAGAAACTCTTCTGACTGTTTTATTCAAACATACAGATATTTAACTTAAGTTCATTAAGAAAATAATTACTGTAAATATTTTTGAAAAAGACATCTAAATACCATTATGTAAATGTGTTTATTTTACTGTCGTGATTTTAATTCAGTTTTATTTGTATTTGCAGTCACTGTTACTGCAGTCACTAATACATGGCATAGAAGCATTTTGCATAAAGTCATGGACTATTAATTGTCCATGTTAATTTGTGCAGTCCTGTGTCTCTTTTAACAATGAGCAGTTACAGAAAATGTGTATTTCTCATCTTATCTCATTTTGTATCTTGGTTTTTCTTTCAGCTCAATCTTGGCTCAAATACAACTTTTAAAAACTTTAGACTTATTTCAGCATATACATCTACAGTGTCATCATTCAATCCCACATGAAAAACTGCAATTCTTTTGCATGAATGAAACATTAATTGAACATGTAGTAAAGATGTCATACGGTACTACGAGAATATACTTAAACTAATAACTTACACGTCTCACCATGAGAGACTGTGAGTAGCGCCACCACAAATCCGACCACAGCTTCCATGTCTCTTCTGTTGACCCTGTCAGCAGCTTCTCTATTCCCCCCAATTTAACTATGTATTTGTTGCTATGAACAACCTGAAACGCTCAAATGTGTTATGATAGCAACCCAACTTACAGGACAGTGTGTGAGAGTGTTTTTACTTGCTGAAGTAAAAAAAAAAAAAGTTTATTATTTCGAAAGCGAACAGTACAAAAGGATGGGCATTTAACTTCACTTCCCCTTTAGGTGAGGGTCTTTTTCAGTGAGCGAAGAGACGGAAAATATCTCATGTGAACCCTGAAAGAGGAACTGAGACAGGCAGCTGACATTTCAAAGAAGCTGGTCTTCACTATTAACAAATTACTTTATTGTCCAGGTGACTTGTTTTCTGACAATAAACATGCCTCATGGCCCATATTTCACATCTGTAAACATAAAATATAAAACAAAATTTGTTTCATCGTTACAATAGAAATGAAATTATCTATAGGCGAGATTATAGCCACTGTAAACCAGCAGAGGGACATCTTGCACCAGTCTGGAAGTTGAAATCTATTTCTCAGCTGTCATTAAAGGTACAGTTCAAAATCGAATGTCAGTAAAATAGTGATTCACGTAAACTGACTCATAACAGCACATCGAAAGTAAACGTAATACTACAAGAAGGTAATTAAATTAAAGGTTTTACGTTCTCACTCTAAAAGTTTAGCAAAATTGATTTCTGAAAGTATGAGATTGCACTGAAAATGTGTTTCACGTAATTTCACGTAAATCCAGAATAATCCATACCAATACATTTAAGAAAATTTGCGATACTAATTAATTCCTTTCTATAAATGTTACAAATATGTTTCTCATCAAGCCCCCTGAATGTCCAGCATGTGTTGACCTGATTAGCAGCTTTCAAACATTTCTAAATTAACCTGAAGAAAACATGCAAATGTTTTTCCTGAAGACTTTAGTAAGTTTCCTGTTGGTAACTTTAGTAAAGGTGTGAAAATTGTTGTTATAATAAGAAGGGAAGGAGGAAGCAATAGTCATTACTTCACTGCTATTGATATTAAAAGCACCAGACATTCACCAATCAGCTGCCACATTAATAACGCCCAGTGGTTGTAATACTTAAGGTGAAATGTAAATAATCTAGTACTTTCAAATGGGAAACAGCTTTGAGGTGGTAATTAATCATTTGAATCATTTCAAATGATTAATAGTAAAACTTTGCTCCATGTAACACGACTGGAAATGAAACAATGTGTAAAAGAAAACTAGAACTATGCCCTCAGAAAAGTTTCTGCAAACCACAATCTTCAGCAGAAGTGGTGAAATAATTTCTGAAGTTATGTGCATTGAGTTTCAACATACTATTTGAAGAAAGATTATAAAGGAAGTGACACAAAGTGCACAAAGCAAAACTATCCACACGCTAACCATGCAATTCAACTCCACCTACACCTGTGGCTGCAGCTTTTCAGAGATCAACAAATATAATATTATTAATTATTATTATTATTATTACTGCTATTTCAGTCTTTTGTAGTCGGCTCGTTCAATTATATTGATGGTCATACGGCCCAGGTCAACGTCATTAAAGCTGTCTTAGGGAACTAGAGATGCAACATATATGAGGAAGCTAAGTAAAAGTAAAAGATGAAGTTAAGCTTTAGTGAGCAGAACCCAAACACGGCAGACGTGTACTAACCAGCCACTAAGGTCACCGGGGGACATATTTAATATGTGTATGTGTGTCAAAATGCACAAACTGAGTATCGCAGCTCACTGTGTGTTGGGATATTTGTAGCCGCAGACTGCTCAGCCTGCCCATACTGAACCCCTACATCAACATTAATACCAGCAGGTACTTTGGTTCTCACAATACTGCAAAGGCAATAAACTACATACAAGCATCAGCAGACAGATTTAACACGTTAAAGTCATTGAGTCATGTGATTCTCAGCACAAACATTACACATTCAAATCATCTTTGTTGTAATGCAGAAAAAGACGTAGACAGTAATTATTTGGCACTCAAAGTAGAACAAATTTTGTATTTTCTTCAATGACATTTGCCAAATATGGTATTGTTTTTAAATCCCAAGCTGGCTCAAGGAGTCTTACGTCCTTTATGTCGACGGATGCACACACACAACAAACCCAGTAAGAGCAGGGCCACTGCAGGAACGCCTATGACAAGTATGAAGAACAGCGTGGAAGAAGTGTCTTCTGTGGACAAATGAAGACACTGGTAATTTGAAAGGAATTAGAATTTGAAAAGAAGACATTTTAGATTTATATTTATGACACGATAAAACACTTCTTACAATAAAGATATTTGATATATGAAGACAATGTTTGAACCTACACCAAGGCCGATTAAAATCTGACATCTACAGCTGTAGAAACCCTGACATGAACACAGTTTTAGTGTTTGAGGCTATTTCCTTATTCTGAAGTTTATATTAAGCTTTCATGTAAAATGTATTTTCATTTACAAAATTTGCATAATTTAGCCAAACATCAAAACACTACAAATATAGGAAGTGCACACTCGTCATAATTAACATTATCTCCTCTTGATCAAACTTCAAGTCACCTAGACGATGACAAAAACATTAGACCACATCCAGTTCCTAAAATTCACCACACCCACCGCCCCGTTCTGCGTCTGTGCCAGAGTCATAATTAGTGACTGTGACTGAAAGAAAAGCTACTTAATACATTTACAGATATTTTACAGATATTTAAATGGATATTTATTTATTGTTAAATGCAGAAATTGAAAATATTTGTCATCATTCAATGTAGATTTCCAGTCACATTTCCTAAGGTAGAATTAAAAAACATTATTAATTGCAGAGGGAAAGTAGAAACTAAACTACAGGACCTGGACTAATACTTGGACAAAGAAGTATTCATCCAGTATTCAAGTCCAGCTGTTGTGTTTTATTCATCTCCCATTGCACAGTGCATGTTTTTTTCTCACATGACCATTACATTAAAATTTGTAATACTTGCCTTGAACATGCAGGTGAACAAACGTGTGTCTCAGGAGGACCCCATCTGGACCAAAGACCTCTACGGAGTATTGACCTGAATCACTTCGTTCCACGTTTTGGATCTTGAGAGTCCCGTTAAAGATGAAAAACTGTGTTCTGTTTTTAAAGTCCTCATTCAACTTCACCTTATCTCTATTCAGAGTAAAAACTATAACTTTTTCCGTGCCATTCAGTTTCTTAAACCACACTTTATGGCGGCTAGCATTACTCATCACTTGGATATAGATAGATCTTCCAAGTGGAATGCAGCATGATTTGTTTCGGGTGGCAATACACATGTTCTCAGGCTCAGCAACTGAAAAGATAGTGGGAAAAGTTATTCAAAAAAAATCCCAGAGGGAAAGTGAGGATGAGGTTTGTATCATTGCATTATTTTTTGCAGAAACACTATGCAGCCTACACATGCACAAATTCACTACCTGGATAAATGGTTAGCAACACTAGCAAGAATTTAGCCAATATTTAACGCTGTTGTGTTTTATGATTTCATCATGGCCCATCACACAAGTGCATGGCGTTTTCCTTTTATTTCCCCCACATGACAATTATAATTACAGTCTGGAATACTTGCCATGCAGGTTAACAAACGTCTTTCTCCGGAAGATCCCATCTGGACCAAAGACCTCTACGGAGTATTGACCTGAATCACTTCGGTCCACGTTTTGGATCTTGAGAGTCCAGTTAGAGATGAAAAACTCTGTTCTGTGTTTATAGTCCTTATTTAGCGTCACCATTTTGTTCTTCAGAGTGAAAAGTGTTTTCATGCCATTAACCTTCTTAAACTGCACTTTATGGTCGCTATCACCACTCATCATCTGGATATAGACAGATTCTCCAAGCTTAACGGAGCATGATGTGTTCTGGACATGGGCATTACACATGGTCTGATGCTCAGCAAGTGAAAAGATAGCTGGGGAAAAAAATATATTCAACAGAGAGAATTACTCTTTACACATAATTTCAATAAATTTGCAAAGTGTTAATTTATGATTAATTCATAAAGAGGATCTTACCCTTAGGTACACCTGCTAACATCACAACAAGAATTAGAACTTTGTCCATAATTGTTTTCAATGCGGAAAAATGTTTTACCTGCAAATGAAACCGCAAACAATATAACAAATTAACTCAGCTGATAAAAATCAAGGGTGAACCTCAGCTGAAAGGCCACATACTGGCAGGAAACAAAAACAGTTCATGTGTTGTGACAGGAGCCTCGTGGCAGGAAATGAAGATAACGGTCTCAGTTCTCCTTGCAAAACACGCCCAGAGCAACATAAAGCAGAGGACTGAAGAAATCATGTTTCTCTGTGATGAAATCAAATGTGAAATCAAACCCTATTTGAACTGAATGCATAAGCTATCTGTATAGCTATATTTCAACATGTTAAACATTGCAAGTTATTTCAAAGACCATGGTGAGTCAGATTTTGTTGCACTGTTGTTGCGGTCTTCTTCTTGTGAAAAGCTTACAAACGTGGAAGTGAAAGGTTTACCTTTGCCCACACACAAACCCACACAACTAGCTGCAAGTGTAGATGGATACAATGGAAACTCCATTCTGCCACTTATTTGTCACAGGCCTGTAATTATCAAAAATGACAGAAGTGGCTGCTGAAGCAATTTATTTATTTTAGATTTTGGATAATCCATCTATATCACTCGTCCTGCACTCTACAGAAGTGAAATTACATTTTAAGTTTTTTCATGGCTCACCTTAATTCTGCATTAATTTGACAAAATGCAGATTTGAGAGCCTCATTTCAGTCAATCAAATGTTGGACAAAGTTTTTTAACATGCACAGAGCAGATGGTCACACTGAGCGGGCGACAGCAAGAGCCACAGCCTCTGAACTACAGCGCGGTTTTTCTACAGGTGAAAACATCAGCACAGACCATTCACTTAATGGGAGAAAAGTTTGGGTTAACTAACCTGCAGTTCACCTGTCTGTGTTTCAGAGGCTGCTGCTGACTGGATTTTCATAATAAAATAATTCTGGCTCATATGGCTAATGCTCAGTGTCCTGCTGTCTTAAAATGTGTATGTAGTAAAATGTAGTATTTGATATTTAGATTTTAGTCATTTGGCTCACGCTTGCATCCGAAGCAACTTACTGAGTAATCTGGTACACACACATACATGATGGCTGCCATGCAGGATGCTCATCAGGCCCACAGGGAGCGACTGGAGGTTCAGTGTCTTGCCTTTGACAGCCCGTCCGGAGCATGTTTTTCCCGTGTGTGTGTGTGTGTGTGTGTGTGTGTGTGTGTTACAGTTTTCACACTGAGCCTGGGCCAGTCAAATTTAAGTCACAAAGAAAGTCAAACATAAGCCCAGAGGAAAATAAAATGTGCATTTATTTCATTTGTGTCTTGATTATTGCAGTGACGTGGATCCACCGACCGAACCCGGCAGCGCGTCTCACGACATTTAACCCACCGCTGAAAACAGAACTCTTCCTTATCTCTATCCATCTTTGCAAATAAATAAATTAATAAATAAAGAAAAAACTTCCTGCTTTTTCTTGTACTTGCATCTAATGAAACAGACGCACTTGACTTCGATTTTTATTATTTTTTTTTTTTTGCCTGCCTGTTTCTCACTTGTAAGTCGCTTTGGAGCAAATGTTTTGGCAAATGACTTAACGTTAATTTTTTGGATTATAAAAAGTATTAAAACTGTTAATACTTGCCGCTTAATTCATCACCGTTCATCACCAAACTGCCGCCGAGCTGCTGCTGGTCCAGTCGATTCCTATTCAAACGCGTCGTATCACGGACCTGAAACGCTGGGTTGCCAGATCGCAGTCGAGAATTTCCGGAATATTGTGCAGGAAATCAGGCGCAGCTTTACGCGATGATGGACGTACAGACACGGTCACCTGCTGGAAGTTAAGTGTAATAAAACATAACTTGATGAGATCGCAAGAATCCCTGTAGATTTGGTGGTTTCTTAGCAGATGTGATTCTCTCTGCAATGCGGAAGGAGGAGCAGTTTCTCCAAAGCTCACCACTGAAACATTAGTGAAGTATTTTAAGTCCACATGCCTTCAACCAACACAATGTGAAACATTAAAATATTAAAAACTGTAGAAGTCTCATCCTGCAACAAAGCGTTCTGAGTATATGGACTAGATTATGACATAATGTGTGTGTGCAGAGCAGATTTTTGGCATTATAATGATGCCAAAGCTTATTCCCACCCACTCGTGTCCTTTTCTAATCCAGCTGACAGTGATAATCTTGTGAGTAGGTTCTTATTAAAAAGTAGTGACAATAAACTGCTTTCATCAAATAAGCTTCAGATCATTTTACTTGAAAAGCTGACACCTGGAAAGAGGATTTCACCAACTCGATAAAATGTTAAAGCTGGCCTTCCTGTAAAGTTAGGGGATTCACCAGTCTAAATACGACAAAGGCGTGATCATTATTAGTCACAATCTGAGCTGTAAATGAAGTCAGTAATTACTTTTGTATCTGAAAGTTCCTTTAAGTGTATGAATTAAGACAAGACAAATTGAGAATGAGTTCAGATGAAAGAAATCTAATTTCACATTGGCACAGAGGTAGTCATCATTTATATTAACCCAGCAGAACACTGATCTTTGTCACCTTGTCAGTACAAAGAATCTCTTTGTTTTAGCAATAGCATATCTGCTTACAGTACTTGTATTACGTAGCTCACATTTTTCATTTAGTCGTTTTTAACTTGTAGACAAACACATTTGGATATAAAATACAAACCAGTTACACGTGCTGGACTTTTGTGTTTTTTCTAGACAGGCTTAACACACAGCAGCAATAACTCAATAACTGTAACTGGATCTTTCATAACTTGAATGAAAAAACACTTGTTCAAAACAAACAGAACCGTCCTTTGTCTTTCGGCACTGCCCCCTCCGGCTCATGTCAGTCAAATTCTATATCCTGTTGGACATCATCCTGGTGTTGAGCCTCCTGAAAAATGACCTGCTTTTGGAGAGTTTAAGCTTTGTCTTCCAGTCCTTGTTCTTTTTCTGGTAAATGTGTTCCCAGTTGTCTTCCTCCTCATCTCCCACCCAGGGAACCCAGGCACCTCCATTCAGGAGAGGGTCCGCCCGTGGGTCTTCTGATGGGTACCTTACTGGTACCGCGGTGCGGTTATAGTATGCCAGTCTAGCTAATAGCTCTTTGACAACATCCGGTCTTTGTTCAGACAGGTCAAATCGTTCATAGGGGTCCCCAGAGACGTTAAAAAGCCACAGTGATTTCCGGGGTTCAGTGTGGCGCTCTAGGTTCCACCATTCAGCAGGGAAACCTGGAAGCATCTGTGGAGGGATCCAGTCTCCATAACCAGGGTCTCCGGTCAGGAGTTTCCAGTCTCCAGCTCGAATGGAGGCCTGGATGGCTGTATTCCAAATCCCATATCCCTTCTGCAGGGAACCACTGCGTGCGTGGTTATAGAGAGGGTCGATGTTGTGCAGGATCTCCAATCTGGGAGACTGTTTACCCTCACTGATGGCTGGCCAAACATTATATCCATCCAGTCCCTCGGTCAGTGACTCGTTGCCCCCTGCAAGTCCCACCAGTGTGGGGTACCAGTCAGTAATGTGCACCAGGGCTTTACTCACTTTCCTCTTTTTTCTCAAAAGAGGGCTGTGGACAAAACCAAGCCCCCGGACGCCTCCTTCCCAATAGGTGCCTTTCCGTCCTCGGAGCGGCCAGTTACTGCCACCAGACAAAGGCTGACCACCATTATCAGACGAGAAGATGATGACACTGTTCTGGTAATAACCGTACTTGCGAAGAGCGTATGTAATATTATGAACAGCCTCGTCTACAGCGGAGACCATAGCAGCATACTTCCTGCGTGCCACGTTTCCCAGCCCGCGGTACGGGTATATGTACTCTCTCGGAGACTGCAGGGGTGTGTGAACTGCTTGGAAGGAGAGGAAGATGAAGAGCGGCTGGGACTGAGGATCATGGGTAGCAAGAATCTTACGGACTCTCTGTGTGTACAGATGTGTCGAGTATTTGCCGCTGTGACTCCAGGCAACCGACTCACCCTCATGGAGGTCGAAGCCACACAAGCCAGGGCCGTCACAGGAGTTGTAAGTATAGTAGTTCACACTACCCGTTAATGAGCCAAAGTACGTGTCAAAGCCACGGCGAGTGGGTAAACACTCCTTCTTGTAAAATCCCAGGTGCCACTTGCCAACCATGTGAGTGGAGTAGCCGAGCTCCTGCAGCCTCTGGGGCAGCGTGACCTGGTTGAAGGGCAGGCAGTTGGGCTGGCGAGGCCGAATGATGGAGTGCTGCAGACCGGTGTGAATTTGGTACCTGTAGAGTTAATGATTAAGAAAACTGTCATTAGGGTGAATGTGTTGTCAATACCAGTGAGTGAAGGACGAAGAACAAAGAATGACGAACAGAGTGAGGTTAGGACTGTTTCCTCCTTCAGCTTCATGTGGTTAACAATGTTGACTTCCTCCAACCAAACCCCATCAATCCATTAACTATAGCTCTTATAAGATTTACATTCAATTTCAAAGCGTCAAATAACATGCATGCTGAAACTGTAGTACCATGAGGAAACCCATACAACCACCAAGAGAACCTAGAAATTCCACAGAGAAAGGCCACAGGCAGCAGGCGGGTTATAACCCAGAACCTTGTAGCTATGAGGCAGCAGTGTTAAAGTATAGCTACTTCTTCTAATATTTAGGCCAAATTATGAAAGAATATTTTTAATTCAAGCCAAATTAGAGTAATTCTGATCTTTCAGACAACGTTTAGTAGATTGTGTATAATTATTTCAGAAAAATTATCATATTGCAGGTTAATGGTAATTTTTTAAGTTCTTCTGTAACTTCCACAGAATATTGTTTTATGCTGCACACAAGCAGAATACAAAAACAAGACCAAACCATATATATATAGTTGTAGAAAATCATTGATATTAATAGTAAATATTTGGTTTAATTTATTAAAGACATTTGTTTCAAAAAGGCACCATGAAATAATCCAGTTTCCGTTTTTTACCTGCCGGTGATGAGCTGACTTCGGGACGGGGTACAGATGGGCTGGATGTAATAATTCTCCAGCTTCACTCCGTCTGCAGCCAGCTTGTCCAGCGCCGGTGTCCTGATATCAGAGCTGTGGTAGCCGATGTCATTGAAACCCTGGTCGTCTGTCAAGATGAAAATAATGTGAGGGGGATGCGGGATAGGAGACTTGCCTCCAAAAGTCCGTCCCGTGTCATTTTCCACCTGATTTGGACTCATTAAGTCCCAGGTCAGGTACCCGAGGCTGAGCAGGCTCATCATGGAGAATCCGGTGAGAGCTGTCGTTGCCATGGTTCCTGTGACGCTTTTATTGGTTAAACTAACTGCTGTCTAGTTTGTTGTCACCAAATCATTCGGCTCCAGGATGATCGTCCTCTCGCTGGATTGACCCTCTGCGTGCTCGAAGGACAGAAGAAAAGCTACATATCCATCCTCACCAGTGACTCTCCAAAACATTTCAGCCTCCTTTGAAACTCCTTTGAATTCACTTTCCCTGGTGGACCCATAACTCCGCCCATTTGCCTGACTGCCTCAGTGAAATAACATCAGCTCCCCCACCACCCAAAAACTCACAGAAATGTCTCTGCTACATCCAGGTGTTAATAGGGAGTTTACACCTCACGTTTATTGCTGACTTTGGTTACTCTGCTGGACAGAGGAATGTAGTTCTGTTGCAAACCTTCACATTCTCTAGTCAGTTTAAAGACTCACATAAGCAGTCGACAGGATCACGCCACGCTCCCTCCTGTCCATTCATGCAGTTTTAACCTAATTTCATTTCACCGAACCACACACACACGCCAACTTTACAAATTACTAGAAAGCAAGTGAAAAACATTCCCATCTGACCTGGTTAAGCTGTGGATGACAGAGGCTCTACAGACAGACCCTCACTCAGAAAAACACGGCGTGAGAGGGGGATTTGATTCTCGGGGCAGCTGTGGGGCCCAACAGACACAATCACAGACACTGTTCCCCACTCCACTCCACTGAGCTCTCAAACACTCGCTTATTATTCCTGCTGTTTTATGAGTAGTGCAGACCTGAGGAGAGAGATGAAGCAGACTCTGATAACATCTCCAGCCAGGCGTCAAAGAACCACTTTACAAATCATCCCACCGCTGCAGCAGGGCTGCACGGCTTCAGCCGCAGATCCTATTTGCTACACAGCATCTTTTCTGCAGACTGCAGACCATCGTCAAATGTTTTGCAGAAGAGCATATCATTAAAACTGATATGTGGGTTTTTTTTGGTTTTTTTTGTTGGTTTTTTTTGTCTAATTGAGCTAAAATGTTAATTATTTTATTTTATTATGATTAATATTAAGAGAAACATTAACTAATGCACTGGCTCTGGATCAGCCTGGTACTGATCTTTTTAGTATGTCATTACATCTAATTACCAATGTTTATCATTACAACAAAACTTAATGTCTAGTTTTAACAGGTAATAATATTCTGATGTTTTAAGACATAAATCAACTGACAGTGTTGGCTGATGTTTTTTTGTTTTTTTTGGCACTGGAAGGCATTAAATGTAAGGGCTGACTCTGGCTGCATCTTATATAGTTGTGCTGTCTTACTGTACATCACATATGTTGCTTTTCTATAACAATAACTATTCTGTTCTACAACCTCATTTGTGAACATGTAGCAACAGGAAACCGTGACATAATTTGGGCACTTGGGGCAGATCGGACTTGCAACACTGCAAATATTAGTCACCAAAGTGTCATGAAACTTATTGCACGTGTTGTCAAACTTGGTAAAAGCGAAAAAGTGTTAAACTGTCATTCCCAACACACACTTTAAATTCCTGATGTCTAAATGTGTCAGCACACACACATTATGTCAGGCCTGATATCGATAGTGTACAAGGCCCTGATACTTTTAACTGTACACTCACTGTAGTATATGTCAGACTTTACATTTTCAAACCCAAATCTGCTGAATAGCTCAATGTTTGTTTAGGTTAAAAATCATGGCCCACACGCAAAAATAAAATCTGTCAAAGTAAGGAGTTGGTCAACATACTGGAAGGGTGAAACATCACATCTTGCAAATGTTGATATTGGGCTTGGAGGTTGCCAGTCGGTTGAAGGAAGGATGGGTCCACCGTAAAGGGCATGAAGCTGTGGCCAGCAGCAGCAGAGCAATCTTTGGAGCAGATCTGAGTTTTCAGCAGGACAAACCGGAAAGGAGTGAGAAGAAAAAAACGATTGAGGTGCACCTGAAGTTTAACACTCTAGTGTTTATTTGTGTAGTTTTCCTGCAGGGAGAGGCTTGAACAGCTGAAAGTCTTTGCAAAAATTCAAAGAGCTGTTGTGCAAACATGCTGAGTGACCTGATTATTGATGATAGCAAGTTCACGCTGTGTCTGAACAACAGCAAAGTCAACTCAGAGGCAGGAGAGAGCTGGGCAGTGTGTGTGTGTGTGTGTGTGTGTGTGTGTGTGCACCTGTGTAGGTGTGTGTATCCACAGATCTTTGAGCAAAAACACTTACGAAACGGGGCTCAGCTGTTGGTCAGAGGTGTAACTGTGCAGCAGCAGCTCACAGTCAACAACATCAGTACTTAGAAACACAAATCATGTGGCCACATACTCATAATACCTTAAGGTCTGAAAGATGTTCCACAGACGTTTTACAGCTCACATCACACATTTACTAATCCTTATTTGAACTGTCATGTTGTCAAAATAAAGACTTCAACCATAAACCAAGAAATAGTTTGATGACAGTATTAATGGAAACTGTCACCTTACAATACACCAAAAGTGGTGCTTTTACTGATCCTTAAATATTGAACCAGCACCACATTTGGTTTGTGGAGGCTATTTTAAGTTAGTTGTTTGTCCTTACTTATTTTGGGTTCCTGCCCAATGTCAAAATGAGCTAAGAATAAAAGATATGGAAATAATATTAACATTCTTGTAAGCTGCGGCAGCCTAATTGCAGAAATGGTATGACTGAAAACCAGTGAGTGGTGCTCTTATTAGGTATGTTTGGGGTTAATTAAAGTAGCTCATGCTGAGCTGCTGTTGACCCACATATGATTCAGAGGAAACTGAGGTTAAAGCCTGATTGCAGATCACATTCTCAGACCTTCACTCCACCGATCCTTTCATCTCTTTACCTTAATCTCTCTCTTACCGTCCTAAATACAAATGTTAAGTAATACAGGTTTTCAGTTTCCCTTGAGGCACATTCTCTAATGTTGCATATATAATTATAAAGTTTTTTGGAAGTGTCTGTGAGCAAGACACTGAAATGCAGCCTAGTTGCTCCCAGTAAGTGTAGCCCAGCTTCACAGCAGCTTCCCCGTGGGTGCGTCAGTGTGTGTGGGAGTGTGAGAATGAATGGGTGAATGAGAAGCAGTGTAAAGCAATAAGGCTATAAGTGCAGACCAGTTACCAGTTGCTATAGGAAAATCAGGAAACTCATGCAACTCTGAGATTGTCCCAAGTAACTCAAGATTCTTACCAATTTTTACATGGTTATCCTCATAATTTATCCAACTTCTTCCAGGGGATGTAAATAAAAAAAACTATATATTTAACAATTCCTTTTTCTTTTTTTTTTTTTTTTGGAATGCTTAATTTAAAGGCAGATGTAAAAAAAAACTAAATTAATTTTATAGAGTTAGGACAAGGATCTATTATATGTACAGATCCATTTTTCTGAGGTACCACAAAATGAAATAATGAGCTGGGTGGGAGGCACAGACTGGAGGGTGGTGGTGGTGGGGTTGTTGTTGCTGCTCCTGCTGCAGATGTTGGCTTTGGCTAAAGGAAGACGTGCTGGGATTGAATTCTGCTCCCCTTCCTAGTGAACACTGGGACTGTGTTCTAATCAACACAGCCCTGCCAGTAAACCTGTACATTACTCCCCCTTTTACCCCAATTTTCTAATCTGAGTGAGAGTTGACGGTGGTTTTCTTTCTTCCGGTTCACCAAGCCCCCACTAAAACCATCACTTGAATAAAACCGTTGTTGCTTGTTGCTCCTCTACCATGTACAAAAGTACCATTATTTACTTCATCAGTCCATCAAATGAGGGGTAATTTAGCCAAAGCACATTCATCTTGGTTCAGTCATTTTAAAATGACTGGCTTCAAGGTAAATGTCAATTAGAAGCTTTTTAGCTCACTGGCAAACTGTGTAACTTACCTTTTTTATATTCTAAGATAAGATAAGATAAGACTTTAGGTGTGGATAAATTATGAACACATTGGCCCCTTTGCTTTTACTTGCAAAATTATATTACCCCCAAAAAAATACCACAGAGGAACTTCAAAGACATGCAAAATGTCTGAAAGACAGAAACATTTCAAAGTAACCACAGTAATTACTTTACTTTTTAAATATTACTTATCATTTTTTATTATGAGCCTAATACTGTTACCTATTATTACCTGTGCTGCTACCTAGATATTATCCCTACATTACCTTTTTTTGTTTTGTTTTCCATTGTAAATGACTGTTGGGATTTAAGTTAATGCAATTTTTAGCAAAATAAGTAGTAACTTGCTTTGTCTTTGTTTGACAAGGTGAGCTACTAAACAGTATAATGAAGTCACGCCCATTCCCGGGTTTTCAGTTTCTCATACACATATGGGTGTGGGTGAATGTGGTACCATGTCAACAGCCACAACCTCAACTATAAGTAGTTCAGCAGTGCTGAAAACAAGTGCCTATACATATTAAAAAAAACCTATATGATGCCTTTTTATCTTTGTATAGGTGAAAAACCACCTGTAACTGAGCCAAATGTCAGATCTGTTTTAAACATTATGAAACCTCTCATTTGTAGTTAGTGAATATCTTGGTTGTCTGCTCTATCTCTGTGTCATTTGTAATGTCTACACATCAAACCTTAGTGTGGAATGTGTACCTTAGCAGATGGGACCTCACACCTGAGGTGGCGGTCCACAACTTGAGCACGGGCCTTGGCCCCTGACTGTAGACATATTTGATTTGGCACTTGTGAATATGCAGCAGCACCTGGGTAGAAAGGCCAAGCACAACACTTCATTACAGCCCTCCAGTCGAGCCACCTGGACGTTCAACTGAAACAGACTCATTGAATAATCTCTGTGGGACCCTGTGTGCAGGTGCATTTGATATTTCCTTGTAATGTTTGTAATTTATCTTATATAACTTAAACTATATTTTATTAGTCCTGACATATTAATGCACCTCAAAGCGTCTCACCTAAAACCGTTTCAGTGCTGTACCAAAGTGGCAGCACTGACAGGTTGTGACACATTAAAATAATATCTCACTGCCGGTAGTTGTAGGTAATTGCCAGCAAGTGAGCACAGATGTAACAGACCGCTAATCATGCGGACTGTGAAGGAGATTTATTTCAAGTATAACCTGTTCAAATATCGTGGTAAATTTTACAACAACACTACATTACAGTTCGAGAAAAACGCTTCTTTTTTTCTTGTGCTCAGCCATGAACATTTACTCAGCCCAGTCTGTTGCTGGGTCATTACATTTTCTATAGTTTGACCTCATTCTCCAAAAAGTCCTTTAATGCTTCTAAGTAACACATCAGGGTGTTTAAATGAAAACTGAGTTTGCCAATTTATAAGTAGTTTTTCTTCCATAAACCCCTGGTGGTCTGTTGGACAGCCTCAGAATGGGGAGCTGACTCAGTCTCATGACCAGCTCCCGAGGCCAAAGCAGTGGTGTGTGTATGTCTGTGTTTGGGTAGCGGGGCTGTGTAAGATGGTGAAATCAAGCTTGATGTGACCCACTGAGCACTGACGGTGAGTTTGGAATACACACTGCTTTCCTTTTCTGGTTTCGCCTGATGAATGGGGCTCTTTCAGTCGTTTTGCTCCTGCTGACCCTCTGCTTACCCAATACTCCAGCTTTTAGTTTGGCCCAAGGTCTTGCCATCGACTCTCTCAGTTATATTCCCTGGCAGCTTGTTGTGCCCAGACACCTTTAACTTCCTCCCAGTCCAGCCGGATTGAGTAAAAAGCTTTTATTCGAATACACCTAATCGGCATGAGATTGACCTTTCCGGCAGCTTTTGGAAAGTTTCTCATTTCCCAGTTCAGTTAGATAGTTTGTGTATCATCTGGCTGTGTGGTTAGAGGATGTTTTTTTATCACATAGAGATCCAAGAAGAGAACAAGGGAACAAGTAGAACAAGGGAGGCAAAATGATTTTTTATAATATACAAGATACAATAGTAGTATAATAGTAGTGGTATTCTTTGAAGTATGAGGCAGTGCATTTATGTTGTCACTGGCCTTTAATTTCTCATATTTTGGTGTCTACACACATCTGGATATGTCACCGATTGGCTTTGCAAGCTAAAAGAAACCATGTGGCACATTCAATCTTTTATAATTTGGCAGAAATACAGAAAAACATCAACAGCATGAGTTTTGATAAACAGTAAATGGCCGCTCATGTAACGCTGTTATCCAAAGCGCTTTAGAATATTGCGTCTCATTCACCCAATTTACATACACACTCACACACTGATGGCGGTGGCTGTTATGCGCGGTGCTCACCTGACCAAGGAGCAGCTTGGGATTCAGTGTCTTGCCCTGTTCCTGTAGCATGTGGTACATGGACGACAGCCACCCCAGTTTTATTAAATAACTGTATTTTGTAGGTTCAGTCACTAGAACAGGGTGATCTGTGTATCACAATGATAGATCCACATCTAAAAGCAGCTGCAGATTTCCCAATTAAATTGCATGTGCAGTTTTTGGACAGTTGGAAATCCACAAAAAGCTGCCATCAAGAATTAATCCCTCACAAGCTAGTAACCTAACAATTTTAGTGGACCCTCACCATCTTATTCTGGAACATTATGATTATGTTTAATCAATATTTTAGGAGATGCAAAAATAAGAAGAGTAAATGTCTGTAGACTTTTGTTAAATGAAATCTGATGACATAAATCAACTGCTCAGTTCAGAAGGTCATTGCTTCACTTACACAAATCACTATTTTTTACCAAATTTTTGGGACTTTGACAAGAGCCAGATGGTCATTCAAGCGTCTGCAGAAGGTCCTGAAAAAATCAATTTGAAGTCCATGCAGCCCTCATTGTTTGGTCTGTAGCAGCTTTTCTTAAGGGCAATTCTAATTGCCCTTCAGGAAAATCACCTTTAAAACATGCAAATCAAATTAAAGAGGAAAGTCAAATTTTCCTTCCTGGAACAGAATAAAGCAACTGAGCTGAAATTGAGCTAAAACTGATTAAAATCGCATTAATGTAACAGGCAGGTAGAAAATAAAACACGGACAGTGAGTATGTCTGTGTGGATGGTGCAAGCAGCGCAGGCTTTTGGAGCCACTGTGACTCGTGCGCTCAACGGCTGCGTTGGCGGAAAAACACCAGCGCCCACAATGCACTGCGCGGGTCAGCGGGAGCACTTCCTGAGTTCAAAGTTCACCATTCGAACATGCGTGTTTAAGTTGAGCAAGAGGGAAAATGTGCAGTAACAGTCCAGTTCGACTATGAAAACACCTTCGGACGTTTCTTTGTGTTTCTTTGTCGACGCCGTGTGTCGAAAATGTCCGTGAAGGCATCAGAGCCCGAGCTGCTGCGGCTGATTTACCGCCACTTGAAGGAGCATGGCTGCCACTCAGCTGCCCAGGAGCTGCAGAAGCACAGCCCGCAGGTCACACACACACACACACACACACACACACACACTGTTTACACACTGTAAACAGTCAGTGTGAACGCACAGAAAGGGCGTTTGTAATAATCAGGATTTCAAACGGAAACACACGGTGGTAAGTTAGGAAGAAGAAGCAAAGTACCGTTAAGATGTCTGAGGTCGTGGAGCCAAAACTGACGTGAATAGAATAAAGTGTTTCACAAGTGATCATCAAGTTATGACAGGTCAAACATCTCCTGAGAACAGATTTTAAATTTGATGTCAAGTGTCAGTATTGCTTTAGATTGAGATAGACCTACTGTATGAATAAACTGCCCAATTCAAAGATTTTCTTAATTTTCTGCAGGTAAATACAAACGCATCTGTGTCGCTCTTTGACATCTACAATTCCTGGTTAAAGTGAGTTTCTATTTGTCAGATACATTGACTGGACATCATTTTTTTGGAAGGGGCTGTTCACCAACTGTTGCTTCTATTTCTTACAGTGAATCGAAAAAGAAAAAGCGCTCGGATTCAGCCCGAGTCTCCAAGCCAAAAGAAAAGGGAAGGGCTCCAACAAAGGGTACAACTTCACATGGATATGCAGCATGGAAATTTAAAGTCAGAGCAGAAATATTTTTGTGTTTCAAACCTGTGTTCATTAGTTAATTGATAGTTGAATTTATTCAATGCAAAATTACGGCTATATGTCTATTGATGCTGCTAAAACAGCAGAATTTTTACATGTGGGAAAAAACAACACATGAGTATTCATCTTCTTTTTTTCATATTTTTATGCATCAGCTAAAAAAATTCAAACTTCAACCACATCTAATCAGATCCGAGCTGAGGACAACAGCAAATCAGACAGAGAGGAGCTCAGTCAGAGTCTACTGCCACAGGTGACACAGAATAAAACCTAAATATCATTGTAACTGATCGTGACTGACTGTGTTTATAGTGTCTGTGTGTATGTGTTACATATATATATATATATATATATATATATATATATATATATATATATATATATATATATATATATATATATATATATATATATATCATAGTCATGATTTGAATTTACTGATACTTACAGATAACACTGACATCCAAAGTGACTCCACTGAAGCAGCCAAAATCAACAGCAAAGGCCAAGGCCCTGTCTTCACCCAAAAGGCTCAAAAGAGCAAAAAGAACGTACTCAGCAAAGATCAAGCCTCAGTTAAGGTGTGACTTTTTACCTTTGACTTTTTGATGTTTTTTTTCAGATTTTTAAAATACTCTGTTTTAAATTTGTGTGATCTTTAATAAACTGAATTCTGCAAAAAATAAAGTTGGTGCCACATCTCTTTAGGTCAAAACTCCCAAAAAGAAAAGCACCACCACTTCAAAGCAGAAATCTCCAGCTTCTGTTCCAGCTGTAAAAGCTTCCCCAGTTGGTATGTCTGAGTGTTTAGCTTAGGTCAGCAATCATCACGCAGCAAAATGAAAGTGTTTAAATACATGATTTGTCTGTTTTATACACTTTCAATATCCAGGCACAGCAAAGAAAAATAATGATAAATCCAACAGACAAACAAAGGTAAGATTTTACTTTTTTTTTTATTTGGGGATTGGATGACTTGTCCAAAGTAAGTTTTCAACTTTAATAAACATATTATTTTTCTTTTTAGTCCAGTCCAGCAAAGAGGAAAACAAATGAAGGTAGATCTTCAGACAGTGTCCTAAAGAAGAAATCAAAGACGCCTACAGAAGTCACTATTGGTGGAGATGATTCAGACTCCGACAGCAGTCTGGATGTGGAGAAATGGAAGAAACTTTTTCTGCAGATGACAGGTTGGTGTGTGTGAAAGACAGGCTCATAAAGTGCCTTACTTACTAGAGTTTCTCGGGAAAGCCGATGTCTTGGCTTTGATGTAAACGGGAAACCATCGATTCAGCTTTCTCCAACGGCATATGTGCATAACAAAAGGCAGCAGGTAGGAACAAGCAGCTAAGTGAATGAGGCACAGATCATTAATGGGCCAATACCACCTCATTTTTTAATTCAGAGTCTGCCTATATTTTAACCAACACAAGCATTAAAAACCCTTGTAATGTCTAAATAAGTCACTTTCACAGAGTTTTAAATTCAGTTCAAACATTGGATTAGCTGTCTACGTCTCACCTTCCCTTCTTTCCCCCTGCTGTGTCACTCTGCAGTTAAACACAATAAAGAGAAAAAAGAAAAGCCAGAAAACAGCATTTTTCTGTCACTATACAGTTAAAATTAGTGTGCTAGGCTTCAACACTAAGTCTGAGGTGGAGGAGAAATTACAGTACTCTTCTGCTGCATATATATGAACATTTCTAGTCACCAAGTTACTTAGGTGCATGTAAATATTGTTTCCCGATTATCCAAGAAAGATAATTTCGCAAATTAAGTGCATGTAAATGCAGTCATTGAGGCCATCATTCATTTACAAGTATGCAAACGATGTGAAGATGAGAAGAAAACACATTAAATGTCAGAGCACGTAAATTGTTTGATATTCAAATGAAGAAATTCCAGATAAGAGGAGTGATGTGTTTCGGGGAGGATTTTCACATTGAAGAGAGAAAGATTGAAGGATGGAGAATGTAGTGAAATGGGAAAATACTGTAAATGGTAGAAATTGAGGCAGAGCTGGGTCCTTTCACTTAAAGGGAGAAAGACAGCCATCAGACAGGGCAGCACCACCCATGAACAACCACAGAAAACAGTGAAGTCATATAAACAGAGCTGTGTACTGCAGCTGTGTGGCTACCATCAGTGTTTCCTTTTAGGCATTTGTACCTCCTAGTGAAGTTTGTTCAATGTCTTCACCATGTTTACTCTGTCCACAGAGGCTGACATAGCCAAGATGGAAACCATCAATGCTCTGGACTCTTCTGCACCACAACCCAAGAAAAAGAGAGTCAGAAAACCCCGGGCTAAGCCTCTAGCAAAAATCAATGCTCCCTTTCAACAGACTAATGGAACAAAGGAAAATAATGAAAAGGTTGAGGACGAGGTATTGACAGAGACCCCAAAAAAGAGCAGTAAACCCAAGAAGATCAGTCCGAAAAAGACAGCAGCTGGGACTTCCTCTTCCACCCCAAGCCAAGAGCAAAACTTCAACACTGTAGAGAACAGACCAGGTACATCCACTGACTCCCCTTCAAAAGAGACAGCAGTGAACGAGAAAAGGAAAGCTGTAACTCCCAGTGAAGCCAAAGTGATAGAGACAAGTGAGCCCAAGAAGAAAAAGAAGAAGGAGGATGCCAGTAAAGACAAAATGGAAGGGAAAGGAAATGTTACTGGGGAAAGTGGAAAAGACAAAGACAGTAAAGAGAAGAAGAAAAATAAGAATCAGATCACAGAGCAAGATTTACTTGATAAACCCATAGAGGAGAAGAAAAAGACTAAAGGATCAAAAGGAGATGGCAAAAACAATGAGAGTGAACAGGAAATATTGGACAAGAACAAAAAAGGCGCTCGTGAAAATAAGGATTTCTCAGAGTCCGGAATACAAGAAAAAGCCAAAAAGACGCAACAGGAAAAAACTGATAGTGAGGACAAAACTGAGCAGATATCCGAAGAGAAGAAACCAAAGAAGAAAAAGAAGCCTGAAAGTGCAGAAGATTCAGTAGTAGGTGAAGAAAATAAACAAAATTCAGAGCAGATGGCTGTAAAAAACAAAGAAAAGAAGAAAAAGAAAGCTGATACAGAGGAACTGTCAGAAAAAGTTGAGGAAACAGAAAACTCTGAGCCGATAGTTTTAAAAAATAAAGAAAAGAAGAAAAAGAAAGCTGATAGCGAGGAAATGTCAGAAAAAGTTGAGGAAACAGAAAATTCCGAGCATGTAGTTTTAAAAAATAAAGAAAAGAAGAAAAAGAAAGCTGATACTGAGGAAATGTCAGAAAAAGTTGAGGAAACGGAAAATTCTGAGCAAATAGTTTTAAAAAATAAAGAAAAGAAGAAAAAGAAAGCAGAGAGCGAGGAAATGTCTGAAAAAGTTGAGGAAACGGAAAATTCTGAGCAAATAGTTTTAAAAAATAAAGAAAAGAAGAAAAAGAAAGCTGATACTGAGGAAATGTCAGAAAAAGTTGAGGAAACGGAAAATTCTGAGCAAATAGTTTTAAAAAATAAAGAAAAGAAGAAAAAGAAAGCAGAGAGCGAGGAAATGTCTGAAAAAGTTGAGGAAACGGAAAATTCTGAGCAAATAGTTTTAAAAAATAAAGAAAAGAAGAAAAAGAAAGCTGAGAGCGAGGAAATGTCAAAAAAAGTTGAGGAAACTGAAAATTCCGAACAGGTAGTTTTAAAAAATAAAGAAAAGAAGAAAAAGAAAGCTGATACTGAGGAGATGTCGGAAAAAGTTGAGGAAAGAGAAAATTCTGAGCAAATGGTTTTAAAAAATAAAGAAAAGAAGAAAAAGAAAGCTGAGAGCGAGGAGATGTCTGAAAAAGTTGAGGAAACAGAAAATTCTGAGCAGATAGTTTTAAAACATAAAGAAAAGAAGAGAAAGAAAGCTGATGCCGAGGAAATGTCAGAAAATTCTGAGGAGATATCAGAAGCCAAGAAGAAGAAAAAGGAGGCTGAAGACAATGAGGAAAATCCAGAGCAGATGTTCAAAGAAAAGAAAGCAAAGAAGAAAAAGCAGAGGGAGAATGATGATGAGGAAAGTTTAGACCAGATAGTTGAAGAAAAGAAGAGGAAAAAAAAGGATAAAACTGCTCATTCTGAGGAACTGTCTGAGCAGGTTGTTAAAGAAAACATGACAGCTGAAAGGCCAGAGGGCAGGGACAGAGGTGAAGAGCCAGACCAGATCACTGAAGTGAGCAAGAAAAAGACAAAAGAACATTCTCTGAAAACTAATTCCCTTGATGTGGAGGCACTACCTCCACCCAACCCCGAGACACCAGATTCCCCAAGAGAGAAGAAGAAAAGTAAGTAAATAACACTCAAAACTTATGACAAACGGCATCATTTTTCTCTCTATTCACTTGATTGTCATCCTTTTAGAGAAAAGGTTGAACTCAGCTGAAATCCACCTGCAGCTTTTGTCCAAGACGCCACAGCAGCACAAACCATCCAAACACCAAGTGACATCTACATAAAGGTTTTACAAAACAATCTTTACTAGTTATAGATTATACATTGTTGTCACCGTTTTATGCTCATAATGTTATTCTTTGAGTGTTACAGTTGCTCTGATTTCTTCTTCACAGAGAAAGAAATCTGCCGAGACCACGGAGTCATGATGCCTCTTCATCCCCAAGTAAAGGATGACGTCAATTTATCCACTCTTCTAACCATTACTTTTTAATGGTTAGAAGAATCCCTTAAGACTTTAAAGAGCAATTTACCTTTTTATTTTGGTACATTTTTTATTTCATTACATTATTTTATCTGTTTACCTGCCAAACTTGGCATAATATGCCATTGATGTTTTTTTTTTTACATAATGATTTGTATGTGTGTGGTTATTACCTTTTATATGTGATAGTTTATCCCAACTATCTGTTTTTAATGTTGGCTATGCTTATTCCTGTAATTACAAATGTGATGTGATTGGCACAGAGGACAAACGTCATGTGGAGGAAAAAGGAATCAATTTTATAAAAGAATAATAATAATATGGAATTTAATATGGACTATTTTTAGATGGGGTGAAAAAATCAAATGTTTCATACAGCTTATATCTTTCTATTGTGCTTTTTACAAAACAGTACAAATTAAACGACTTATTTTTGTAATTATTTTGCTTGCCTGAAGTTTATGGTTTTGGAAAGGTGGGAAATGCCACTGTTGATCAGCGCCCCCTCGGAAGCGGCCGCTAGGTGGTGCTGCTGCAGCCGGAAGAGGTTAGACCGAAAACAGAAGAAGAAGACCCGCGGCATCACGTGACAGGAGCGTGTGATAAAGTGGCGAATAAACTAAAATCATAGTAACTTATTGAAGGAATGTGGAGGCTAAACAAAGTTCGGCACAAAGCCGGACGAACAGGCGGCAGCTTGGAGGAGCTCAGGTCAAAGAGACGAGCGCATGAAACAGGTTCAAATGTCCAACTCAGCGTCTTTGTCTTTGTAGCCGTTTTGTGCCTCCTTAAAGTCTCCGGCATCTATTTAAAATTGTTTAGGTTTGATATTCATATGCAATATTACAGTTGTGGCTGTGAATGTGATAGATCATTGGCTTGTGGGGCGTCTCTACACTGAACAGGTCAGATGATCTCTGACTGTCAGATGTCTGAAGCAGAGACTAATGTCCCATTTGTCTATGATAATTGCTGTAGCACTGAGACAGGCCCGCAGAGACAGACAGCTAGTGAGCAAGAGACTCCTGCTGAATGAAGATGAAGACCAGGCAGAGATCACCGTGGATGCAGCCTCAGGACAGCAGGTAATGCTGATGTTCCAGATACTGTGCTCACTGGTCAAGTAAGCCGAGACATCTTGAACATGTCCCTCTTTTCCCCAGGACGTCCTCAGCATCTTTAACAAAATTCAACACAATGGGCCAGAGAGGGAGGCCGAGCTAAAGGCTTTGAGTAAAGCTCTCCGTGACCCATCGGCACAGCGCACCTTTATCAAGTACGCTGATGACGTCTTGATGTCAAGATGAATTTGTTTCATGCTTGTGTGTGTGAGACTTGGTGTCTGTCCTTTTTAGGTTGGAAAACAGCCTGCATCTGCTGGTCGGCCTCCTCACTGGCTCTAACGCTCAATGCCGTCTGCAGGCTGCCCGGTGTCTTCATGAGCTGTCTCACTCTCCTCAATCCAGTGTCACCGCAGCCTGTTTACCTGCCACTCCCTATCTGCTCACCTACCTCTCTGGCCAGAGCACCAAGTTTGCTGTGGGTATTCACTCATACCAGGCTGTGCAAAATGTAATCCACCACTCGTGCAGGAGGTTTTAAAGGGTCTGCATGTGTGTGTTCATGTGTACACAGGAGTTGTGTCTCTACACGCTGGGTAATTTATGCCCAGATAGTGATGTCGTTCAAGAGAAACTCCTGGCGCAAGGAATCATACCAGCTCTGGCCAATTGTATGGAGGTAAACAAAATATAAAAACACCTCAACATTAATAAAGATTTTATGCCAATATCTAGTTTATATAGTCATCTTTTTAAAAAATCTCATAGAGTTTTTGCAGATAACCTGTATTAGTGGGACTGACAGTTTTTGTGTGTCCAGAACCAGAAACATAATCTAGCAGTGGTGGAAGCTGTGGGCTTCACCCTCTCTCAGCTTCTCCAGGCTAAAGATGCAGCAGAGAAAATTGTCCCGTAAGCTCACCAGCTTAACTCAGCAAGTAGTAAAATCACTCATTGTATAAGGTGTTACTTACATTAGACGCTGTGGTCATTTCTACAATGGTCCGTTCACAGGATGGTCCTGGCCTCCAGCTTGCCTTCACACTTGTTGTCAGTCCTGAGTCCCGACCCAGAGTTTGGCCTCGGACCTGCCATCGAGTCTGCATGGTGTTTGCACTACCTTACAAGCAGGTGAGAAATTTCAGTTTTCACAGCCAGTCTGTATTTACTGTCCTGTTATTATTTTTCGTTACTTAACAGTGTCGTTTTGCTGAGTAATATTGATCCATCTCTCTTCTGGCTTTCAATTGAAGTGCTGAGGATAACAGAAAGCTTGTAGGTTGTGGGGCCCTGTCGCAGTGCAGTTCTGTGTTAGTGTCGCTAGGTGGAGCAGTGGCTGAAGGAATCAGAGAAGAAGGACTGGAGCTGGTGAGAAAACGATTAGATAAATACACGTATCATTGATGGATGTGCTTTTAAACTAATTTTGTTTTGTTTTTTTTACTTATTTTAAACAAATCTTGTTTCCCCAGTACTGTACTAGGACAACGTTGGTTTCAGATTGTTTTGTTTTTTTATACTTATAAAAAAAGTCTATATATAGCCACATAAAAAATGCATGAAGAAGGAGATCTATCTCTGTGATGTGCTTCTTCAGTCAAAATATTTCATAAATTTGTGGCAAGGCAGTATGCCATTTTATGTTGGTGCATACAAGAAACTTTGACAGCAGAAAGTTAAGTGGTCGTTTCTGACAAGTATTCATCATATTTAACAGCTGTGTTTTTAAAAAAACAGACTCCAAAATGTCAGAAATTCTCCAAATGAATGAAAAGAAATTGACCTACTTGTTTTTGTTGATTCCTTTTTATTATTTATGAAAATAGCTTTTCCCTTTATGGGATTTAAAAATTGAAAATATTGTATTATAGTTAAACTATCTCACTATAATCCTTTTAAAGAAAGGCATATTTTTATGTTAGCTTGTGATATATGAATACATAGGAAATTACTTTTTAGTCATAATTAATTATTGACTGTAAACTGTAGGTCTTGTTGTCTCCAGCTGATCTGTCCTCTGCTGCGGTGTGTGGGAAACCTGCTGTCCTGCTGCCCAGTGGAAGACCTGAACACTCATGTGGGTGACGTCCGTATTGTAGCATCTCTGTGCACTTTTCTCCAGGCTTACCTGCAGACTCAGCCCGCCTTGGCCAGAGAGTGTTCCTGGGTCCTGAACAACCTCACAGGTTAGACCAGTCCGCTGCCATCACTTCAGAACTCCTGTATTCAATGCACATACTTCTGCACCAATTTTTGTATAAACCAGCTGATTGTTTTTTTTTTTTATATGGAGCAAGATCTGGGACAGACTGAGTTGAGGGACACGTCAGAGCAATAGATATAATTAAGACCATATTCATACTTCTTGCTTATGCATCATCAAAAAGTAGAAATAATTAGAGACAGGTCACTTGGCGCTTAGGCAACAAAATAGTTACTCAAATATAAACTCAATTAAAATATTGAAGGAACTGTGTGAACAGCTTTTATGTAAGTTTTGATTTAACCCTTGGTGGTACATGCACCTAGAAATAAAAGAAAACTTCTGTCTTGCAAAGAACATTTGTCACAGGCATATGATTATGTGCTGAGAGTTTGCTTCACTAATTATCCAAAGATTAGTGTTATCTATCTGTTAGGAGTGGCTCTGCGTAATTTGATTGGTTCTAATGTCTTTATTGTGTCTTTTTGTTCCATTTTATTCCAGCATTTTCTGCTCTGCTCTGTTGAGTCTAAACTTGGTCTCTGGGCTGATCCAGCTTCTGCCTTTCTCTCAAGGCATCAATACAATGGTCAGTGTAAATCAAAGCCATTTGTTTGCATTTTTCCATTATCATTGCTTTTAGTAGGCAGCACGGTGCTGGACTGGTTTTAGCTGCTGCCTCACAGTTAGAATCTCCTCTGTTTGAGTCTCTGACCGCTGAGGTCTTCCTGTGTGGAGTCTGCATGTTCTCTCCACACTTGTGTGTTTCCTCTCGATACTCTGGTTTCTTCCCACAATCCAAAAACATGCATATTGGGTTAACTGTTTACTCTAAATTGCCCATAGGTGTGAATGATTCCGCCTGTGTGTCCGTGTTGACCCTGTTGACCTGTCCAGGGGGTATCCCACCTCTCCCCAACAATAAGCGCTACATTTGTTCTGCTATCCTCACCTTTTGATAACTCTAGGGCTTCATCCTTCATTAATTCCCACCATGTTACTCTCCTGTTTCACTGGACTGTGCCTTCTTGTTGTCAGGTCATCAGGATTCTGGGAAATATTGCCCACAAGAAAAAGGAGTTCTGTCTCCAGCTGGTCCAGCTTGGATTGTTGTCTGCACTGTGTGCTACACTGAAAATGGCAGACCAAGAAATGGTCACCCTCAGTCTGGAGGTCCTCTATAAGCTTTTAGTTAGCAGTCCACAGGTAAACAAGGCATGACACACACACACACACACACAGTGCTGTTTTAGGCAGGCATGAAAAAATGCTGTAAACGAATGCTTTCAGAAATATATAAAGAGTGTTTATTTCTGTCAATTTACAAAATGCATAGTGAGCAAACAAAAGAAAATCTAAATCAAATCAGTATTTGGTGTTACTACCTTATCCTTCAAACCAGCATCAATTATTACAGATACACTTGCAAAAATTGGGGGATTTTGTAAGATTAAAGTCAGTTTATGATTGACCAATTATACCAAACAGCTGCTAATGATCATGAAGGTCACACGTAGGTTGAAACTCGGTCATGAACTGAAACAGAAACAGCTGTGTAGAAGACTGAAAACCGGACGAGGAACAGCCAAATTCTGCTACCAAGGGAGGTTGTGAAAAGACGGTTTCATGTCATGGCAAGATTGAGCACAGCAACAAGACAAAAGGTACTTATAGGATTATGATTTGATTTCTGATTTCTCTTTTGTTCATTCACTGCATTTTGTTCATTTATGAAAATAAACGTTTAACACCATTTCTGAAAGCATTCTTTGTTTACAGCATTTTTTTTCACACCTGCCTGTAACTTTTGCACAGTACTGTATAAATATATTGGATATACTATGTTAATAAGCATTTGCTAAGCTTCTGTATTCGTGAAACTCTCCCATTGTTTACTCTAAGATGATGAGCTGCTTTTTCCTCATAGGTGGCAGAGATGTTTGCCGGGCAAGGTGGAGTTTCACTCTTAGAAGCCATTCAGTACAACAGCGAAGGAGAGATGAGGCGAAGAGCAACATACCTTCTTGAGCACCACCTACTGTCCTACTGAGCACAACCGAGAGTGAAGATTTACACACACCCGTTGTCGAGTCTATAACATTAGGAAAAAGACTCAACAATCTGTTGTATTGCATCCAGAAAATATCACAGGTCCCTGAACTAACATGAAGGCCTCATACTCACATCTATGTGATGTCTAAACCGGATTTAAGGATATAGTACAAGTGCTTATTTACATTTTGACTTGGGTACATTTTGCAGCTTGTATAACTCTGATAGAGATGCCGTTAGCTTTTAATAACTTTAAATTAAATATGATGCAATAAGATACATTTTACTATAGTGTTGTTACAGATAGTATTTTGATAAATGTAAAGAAAGTTTATTTATTTGTATCACATCAAACTTCTCTTTCTACACTTGTTGAGTACGTACTGTAAAGGATGAATTGTATAAAAACTGATGGCAAGTTTCTAGTGTGAGGGTAATAAATGTTTTTGTGACGATAATGTAATGCCAATAATAACTCTAAAATTTTTTGATAAATTATTAAATAACAAACATGAAATCATAAGAGTATAATATTTTGTAGATTGACTTGTATTTTTAGAGTTACTTCAATGACTTCTTTTGAAATTATTTGCAATGTCATGTCACTTGTATTCCTGTTATTGTTCCTACTGTATTGCCATTGGGATTATTTAATGTTTTTTTGTGAGATGCAAACCGATTTATAACATGTATTTTTCTAAATCCCATAAAACCACATAGGAAGAGTTATGTTAAGTTTTATGAAATTGAAGGTAATGTCGTGTATGTATATAGACAGTTCTCACTGATCTTTCTTTGAAAGAAAATACCTGGGACAGATGTCCGTGTTTTAAGAACTGGAAAAGTGCTCTTTATTCTGAGTGCTTCTGTTGTTTGAAGCAAAACGGTAACTAGTCATCAATTTAAATACTATTAAAATAAACGTATTGAGTAGATTAATGTGCAGTATTTACACATTCTTAGTCTAAATCAACTTGTAAATGATAATTAATTTATTTTGTAATGTAAAGTATGTGTCTTCCTACCTGCAGCCTTGTTGTCTTGAGTTTGCATGTTCTCCCAGTGTTGCATGCGTTTGCTCCAAAACATTTCCAAAGTCCAAAGACGTCATGTTAGTTTGATTGGTGGCTAAAATTGCCCATATGTGTGAATGAGAGTGTAAATGGTTGTTCATCCCTGTATGTACCAAATTACTCTGTACGTTGCTTTAGATAAAAGCTTCTGCCAAATGACTAAATATAAATGTAAATGTCTCTGCGCTGTGTTTGCTCTGAGATGGACTGGGGACCTGTCTGGGGTGTACACTCTCTCACCCAATTACAGCTCTGATGGGCTCCAGCCCTCCATGACCCTGAACACACAAAGCATTTGCCCATGTTTTATGGATAGTTGGATTATTACAGCTGACTTTATAACTATTATCACAAAAGACATATAATGTTGATCATAGTTAAGAACCTAAAATATGTAAACTATTAAAGCAGTTTAAAGGATTTAAAATGTAATGTATGATCAGTGTTTGACTTAATGTTTGTGCTGTATGTGTGTCATAGGAATGAGGAAGTTTAAGGAGGCTTTGCAGACTCAGACAGCTGGAGAAAAAGGGAACCGTCTTGATTTAAATAGAATAAAGGAATCAGAGTAATAAACCCATCAGAGATACGCGAATATCGTATGAAGTAACATGATGTATAGTTGTTGGAATTGGATAAACATACAGTTATGTAGGTGTCCACTTTGTGCCATGCGTTGATTGTAGTGGTGGGGCTGCATGGTAACTGACAAAGATAAAATGATTTGTTGTATGAATGTAAGCTTTACATAATGTAGGAAGGGTTTTGCTACATGTGTCCTTCGATTACTTGAAGACATTGTATCCGTCTGCATCAAGATTCCTAAAAGCAACAGAAGTATATCAAGGCCTGTGGAATATATCCCAAATCCAGTTTGACTAGTTGATGCAGTTTATTAAATTAGTAGTAAACTGCTTTACATGACATTCCAGTACGAAGAAAGCAAAAACAGCCACAAGGAGCCTTTTTTTACATTTTTACTTTTCTTCTACTAACCTTATTCTTCCAAAACCAAGAAGTATCATTAATAAATAATTAAGAGTAGAATGATAGGCAAGGCTGATTGATTGTATTGTTGATTTTATTACAGTTATTAGCATTTGCATTTGCTTATTAAAGTAATTAATCTGCAATTAAACGATTCCTTGTTTAAGTATTTATAGCTGCCAGTCATTGATGTAAGGGAAAGTGATGTGTGTGACCAAACCAGATTCACATAGTGAATCTTTTTAATCTTGACTCTGAAATTAATATTACGTACACATAAAATATTTTCCAGCAACCGTAACAGTTGTTTCAAAAAGAGAGAGGCTGTGTAGATCACTTTGATGTGGGGGACGGTCTGGAGCTCCTGATTAAGAAACAATGTCAAATATTTATTTTTGTTTCCATTAGTAAAACATACTTTACACCTAAAATCTTTAATACCAGAGTCTGAATGCAGTTCTGTAGAGCTGGTTTGGACCTCAGTAACTTACTGAGTGCCCGTTATACTGAGAACAGTCTCCATTGTTGTACTTGTAGACTTGAGCTCCTCCTCCTGATAAAAAAAGCTTCATATGTCCTCACTTCCTCTGTCCACCCACAACATTCACACAGTTATCTTCCACACTGTCTGTCTCTGCATGAAAAGCTAAAACAAGGTGGGTCCTCCATGTGTTCTACGTATTCTTACATTCTCTGAGATTGCTCTATCTGTATGCAGCAGATGAGTCTTTCTGTCACACCTCAGCTATAATGTGTCCTTCAGTCTGTTGTGGACTCTAGAGTGCTCGTCTGTTTTGATCAGTTCTTGTTCTGTTGCACCACAGCTACACGCAGCCTAGACTTTACTGGCAATGGAGGGCACTGAGCCAACAACCAGAATTACAACTAATGGGAACCAAGAGGCAGACCACATGGTGCTGATGTCTAGCAAACCTCTGCATCGCTTTGTCCAACGAGAGCCTGGAAGTCTCGGGGTAACACATCAAACAAGAAATGTGAACAGTGGAAAGTTTTAGGAACTTACAGTGAATGTTGAAGTAGCCATAGACAAACAGCAGCGGTGCCTGTGCTTTCTTCTTCACAGATTGTCATTGTGATGTTTGGCTGTGCTGAGGTCCTGATGGGATTTCAGCTGGTCGGGGAAAAGGCAACCACCTCCAATGGACTCTATGTCCCCTTCTGGCAGGGAGCACTGGTACGAAACACTTGTGTAATCAGTCCTGGCTTGCAGAAAATAGAGAAGTACCGCACGTCTCTGGCATTATGTTTCCCCATTTTACTGTACTTTTTATTTGGAAGTTCAAAATTTGGTGTACAAGGTTTGGGGGATAGTTTGACATTTCAGACAAAGTACCAGTCATTATTACATGTTATTCAAATGAGAGGAAATATGCTAATAGGTCAATGTTAGTGCTGGTAGGTGAATTTTGTTAACTTTGAAGAAAACCAAGTCAAATGTCTTCTTGTTAACTTGCTGCTTCTAATTCATATTACAGTACAGGCATGACAGTGGTTATGGACATCTAATTTAACTTTTAGTAAGACAATCAAGTGGAAAATGTTATATTTTGGTAAAATGGAACTTGTATCAATCCTTATTATTTTAAAAACAAATAATGTAAATAGTGAAATGTGTTGGTAGGAAGATTGAATGTGCCCAGTCTTTACTCTATGCCAGCCAACCACTTGCAGCCACTCATTTATCACAGAAACTGGAGTTAATCTTCACACATATGGTAGACATGTTATAACTCAAAGTTCAAATTTCCAGCAGATTTTATCAAATTACTTTTAAAAAGTGAAGATGTGGTGACGGCGACCAAGTTGTTAAGATTGTGCAAACTGCAGGAAAACTCAAAAAAGCATCAAAGAAAACAAATGTGCCGTTTGTTTTTTGGTTGTTTTCTACAGTTTCTTCTCTGTGGAAACCTGTCTATTTACACCGAGAGACATCCATCCAAGAAGATGGTAAATATTTCATGTTCTAGTTATCGTTAGTTAATTTCCCAGAGTTTTTCTCTGAACAGTAACCTCATTTTTCCCAGGTGACTGTGTGTTTGGCCATGTATTTGGTTTCCTTCTTTGGGATATTAGTGTCTGGAGGCTACAGGATAGCCTGCATCCTTAATTATAGGTACCTGGGAAGATGGATGGACCAATGGAACTTTTACAGACGGGTGAGTTACGTTAATTATTTATTGAGCAAATGGACTGTGTGCATTTTTACATGGCATTAATAACTCCTTCTTTGACTTTTTTGCTGCTCTAGGACCAACTTTATGGTGTTGAAGGCTTATTGTTAGCATCCTCTCTGTGCGTGTCGGTGCTTCTCATCGTCTTGTGTGTTTTTGCACGTTTAGCATTGAAATCAACACGCACTCAGGTAAAACACTTTTTACTGATACAGATTTTAAAATATAATTTTAGTTTTACCATTTACAATTGAGAAACTGATATGAGAAAAGATAAGATGGGGATATGTGTGACCCCTCCATGGTTCTCCAGATCAGGAACCATTGTAGCTTGTAGTTTATTAAAATTCTGGTTTATGTAGGATTAATGTATTATTTTTTACTCCTGAAGCTCTTAATCTTTAGACTGTTGCCAGAAACATTTTATTGTATCAACCAAAAAAGTCGCACTGAGATAAAAAGACTTAAGGAGTACCATGTTTCTATGATGTGGTATTTGTGATGAGTAATGAGACTTAATCATCATTTTATTGCTTTCTTACGGACCTGCTTCCTAACTTGTTCCACCTTCATATCTTCAACAGTTTATTGTCCAGTGCATCCCAGCACCAGCACCAGCACCAGCACAGAGTGACAAAACACCAAACTAAAATCAGTTTCCAGTCTAGTAACTTACACTTGTTTTGCTTGGAATCATTGTGAATGCTCTTCTACATGATGTTACAACATTTACATTAGACTTTAAGTTTATGCATCTTGCAAATAGGTCTTAGCTTCAGATACTGACATCCATTAATAAATCAACTGTTGGACACACTTACTGTAATGCAATATCACTTACTGTAAATAATTTTGCATATAAAATCAAAATGATTGTGATGTGAGAAGCCAATTGGACAAGTATTGCTTTGTTTTGACTATAAATGAGTGAAGAATAGATATTTGGGACAAGGACTACTTTTTAAAGTCCAACTTTTAACTATATTTTGAGTGTTATGCCTGTTGTCTTTGTGAAATGAAGAATGAAAAATAACCTCATGCTTAGATTGATGAACATCTGACAAATACATACGTTAAACTTCTTTTGTTCCTGCAAGATGACTCGGAAAACTGGTTTAATTTGCTATCAAATAATCAAATCATGCACACCCACTCCGGTTTTTATGGTGTCCTTTTTTTTCCTTGTTTGTTAAAGTAGAAGTACTGAGTTACATGCCAAACCATTAATAAATTTGCTGGTTGTTTCAGTCTGTTATACCTGAATATGCATGTATGTATGTGGAATATTTTGACTGAAAAAAATTATGCAGGTTTGTCTCATGGTTCAAGTCAGTTTTTCAGTATTTTCAATTTCATCTTCAATTCAACTTTATTTATATAGCCCCAGTTTACAAAAAAGTCATGTCAAGGAACTTGACATAATAAAGTCAAGACTATACAGACATTTAAAGAAAACCCAACAAAGCCCCATTAAGCAACTAGAGGCAACAGTGGAGGGAAAAACTCCCTTTAATGGAAGAAACCTCCACCAGAACCAGCCTCAGCGTGGGTCCATCTGCCTTGGCGGGTTGGGGTGAGAGGAAAGTGGAGAGAGAAAAGAACAGAGCAACAAAAGCAACAAGAAAACATTGGGCAGGTTGGTTTGACCAGTAGCTGCCACTGGAAGCCGGGGACATGTGGGGACAGGGACAGAGAGAGGGAGAAGCACAACTACGGGAGACGGAAGACACAGAGTTAATGTCATACAGTGGTGACATATAAATGTGGACTGAGAGGAGGAAAGTGTCTCAGGGGTTGGTCCCCCAGCAGTCTGACCCTATAGCAGCAGGACTATAACTATTAGCTTTATCAAACAGGAAGGTTTGGACCCTAGTCTTAAAAGTAGAGAGGGTGTCTGCTTCCCGAATCTGGACTGGGAGCTGGCATTTCTTCAGGATTGTTGTGTAACCACATTAGCATTGCCCCACTTCCATTTTTACATAGCACTTTGTGTTTCACTTTGTAAATCTGACTTTACTCCACTCAGCACTTATCAGTACAAGCAGGTGGCATTTACTGGTTGTTTTGACTTTATCAGTGTTGCTGCAAGTCTGACACAAGATTGAGGCCAACTTAGAGCTGCCAAACCACGCGTCTTCGTTAGGGTGATGTGCTCAGGATTGTTTGGATTGTGTGTTGGAAAATTTAAGATCACTCAGTGATTGTTCTTTGTGCAAGGAAATTGAAACCATGCAGACATGACTAGAGTGTGATAAAACACCTCAATGTGCGTTTGCATGATCATATGGGTGTGGATTGCTTGCTCATGTACATGCCAGTTTGTGGACTTTTTGGTGCTTCAATTCTAATGCCCCCTCCAACTTTAATAGAGCTCCAAAAAAATATATATACAAGTACAAGTAGACTTTATTTTCTCTGCTCCTTATGTTTTGTGTCCCAGAGGGCTTTTACCTTTTTATGCTGCTGTGTAGGGAGGTCATACTAAAAATGTTTCAATAAGATACCTTTAAAATTGATATTTCAAACAATTTGGTACTAAAGGGAAAGGCCTGATCCATCCACATACTTACCGTATTTTCCGGACCATAAGCCGCTACTTTTTTCCGACGTTTTGAACCATGCGGCTTTTACAGAGATGCGGCTTTTCTATGAATTTTTCTGCAGATGCCCAGTGCAAACAAAAACGGTTTAATTCTTAGCGCATGCAACCCAAGACGCACAACAGCAAAAAGCACTTTTAAAACCATTCAGGTTCAGGTGTATGAATAAACATGGTACAAAATATTTGTTAGCAACTCCAGCGTAATTCGTGAAGAATACGTCTTCTCCTTTGGCTATGGAACAAGTAGAATATTTTACGTTTTTTCGGCTCTGTACATTCGACATGTGTTATACCAGCCACACATACACGTAAACGCACTTTTGTAATCCCAGTAAAACAGCGCACAGAACATTTTATGCCTACTGTGAACAATGAGTAGGAGTCATACAGATATTATGTTTCAGCCTGGAAGATACCTTTAAAATTTATATTTGACAAACAATTTTTTTAAATTTTAGCGGGGCCTAAATTTAGGTGGCCTATCCATCCAGAATTTACTTAGTTGTTAGCCAACTTGTAAGGCAGGCTGGTACTAAAGTCTTATTGTATGAAACGCATCTTTATTTCAATCTGCCACCTGCAAAGCTCACTGTAGTCCTTTTCATATTCTGGGATTAAATAGAAAAAAAAAAAAAACCCAAGATACCACGCTAATGTCACAGAAAACATCCTTTTTACTGAAACACTCAACTTCCCAACTAGAATGCTCTCTCAAAGCATAAACGCCAATATTTTGGTCACTTAATTTATTTCCAGTAATTTCATTGTACAGACAAGACAGTTTTAACCTTAGAAATATTCTCCTGGTATCTGTAGTGTAGCGGACGACATCCAGCAGAGGCCCTTGTGTAATATTTGGTCCGTATGAATGGGTTTTAATGCTGACAGTATTTAATAGACATAGCTGGCAGTGTAAAGAGACTGTGTGGAGGCCTGATCAGCTGAGCCAGTGGGCTTGTACTCTCCTTTGGCGGCCAGACCGTTGATCTGAACAGAAAACAGGGGAAAACATAGGGGCTCAACATAAATCTGACCGTTTGTCAGACACATTCACTGTGCCACATTAGTCCAAGTCTGAAAAAACAGAATCATTTACTATTTGGTACAAAGTTCAGAATTTTCAGTTCTATGCACGGTCCACAGCCACATATTGACGAGTAAATAATTTATTAGTGGCCATTCATTAGTAATGGCAGCAATTTATGATCCAAGTCTTACCTTGGCCCGGGTACAGAAAGCTTCCTGTGCAGCCTTCCTGTTGGCAGCTTTGCCTTGCCAGGCTGCAAGAGCAGAGGCCTGGAGTGCACGGCCATAAGAGAAGGTGAGTTTCCAGGGGCGAGAGAGGGGCACCTGGTTGATGGCGTTTAGATTGAGGGAGGCTTCCTCCTCACTCTGGCCTCCTGAGAGGAAGCAGATGCCTGGGAAAACACAGGAAACAGTAATTTACTTCTAATTCATTAGCTGAGAAGATTGCTTGTAAAAAAGGAAGAAGTTGGCCTCATGATACTCACCAGGAACTGCAGCAGGGACAGTGCGCCTCAGAGCAGTCACTGTAGCCATGGCAACCTGCTGAGGGGTGTACTTTGTAGGGCAGGAGTGTCCAGCAGTGACCATATTGGGCTTCAGCAGAGTGCCCTCCAGGTACACATGGTGCTCAGACAGGGACTTGTACACAGCAGCCAGAACCTAAAGATGAAGCAGCTTTATTTACTACACGTATTCCAAGTCCAATATTTTACAGTAGGCCAACTTAGCTGAACCAACCTTTTCTGTGACATACTGGCAACGCTGCAGGTCGTGGTCTCCATCGGGCAGGATCTCTGGCTCCACAATGGGCACCAGTCCATTCTGGTTGGGTGCATAAATAAGTTTAAAATTAAACCGTCAAAAGGTTAATTAATGTAGACAAATGTGGCTGCCTGCACACACACCTGTTGGCAGATACTGGCATATCTAGCAAGGACATTGGCATTTTCTTGGATGGCAAGGGGTGATGGGCAGCTGTTGGAGATTTTGAGCACACACCTCCACTTGGCAAAGTCACAACCATCCTTCTTGTACTGGGCACAGCGCTCAGAGAGGCCATCAAGACCTGCAGAGAAAGAAGATCATAGTTTAAAGTGAATTCTGCAGAACATTTCAAGCAATAAAAGGTTCTCTCTTCACACAGTTCTAGATCTTTAATCATTTTTACCTTGTGTGGTGGTCTCTCCATCTGTACCATTTAGAGCCGCTGTGCCTTTGTCGACCTGAAGTAAAAAAACAAACATGAAATCATGTGCAAATGCAAACAGTCAACTGAGCACAATCTCAGCATGCCGCCTCCTCACCTTGATGCCGACAACAATGCCCTTATCCTTGATGAGTTTGGGAAAGAGTTTGCCGCTGTCTGATTTCTGGTACAGTGTCTCGTGGAAGAAAATGACCCCACCCACACTGTCGGAAATGGACTCTGAGCTGAAGAGG
Source organism: Channa striata (assembly GCA_033026295.1). Taxonomy (NCBI): domain Eukaryota; kingdom Metazoa; phylum Chordata; class Actinopteri; order Anabantiformes; family Channidae; genus Channa; species Channa striata. The sequence goes on along the minus strand of CM065173.1, from coordinate 17,867,676 downwards.
AGGTCTCGGAAGCAGCGACGGTTCTCCTCAATGTTTTCCACATTGATTTTCTGGAGACGCTTTCCCATGGTGCCTTGAAAGATGGTGGAAATTCAGCACTCTGCAAACCTCATCTCACCGTGGAAAAATAGGCAACTTAAATTTGAGGCTCACCTGTGGATTCATCTGCAGCTAGGATTCCCTTTCCAGACACGACAATCTTCTGAGCGATGTCAGAGAGCTCCTTCTTCTGCTCCGGAGTCAGGGATGGGAACTGATGAGTCATCCTAGAGGACAGATAAAAGTAGTTTGACAGGAGTTCAGAAACTCAGCACAAAAAAAAAAAAAAAAAAAAAAAAACAAAGAAAAATACTAGCTAGATGAAATGCTTTCACTTAAACATGAGGAACCTACGCCTCTGACAACTTTTCTCTTGCGTCATCTCTGTAAATATTTGGCTGCCACGGTTGAACTTTAGCCTCCATTCAGATAAGTCCTGTCTCTGGATGTGCAAAATAAGTTCACAGTTCACTTAAAGTCGTTGCCTACGTGACATTTCCTAATGTTTTATGCAGAGGAAAGTACCAACTACAATATAAAGAGCTGGACTCAAGGAGCATAATTAGTACAAGCCTATGGTTCGTGATCTTGAGCAACAGGCTGAACGCGGATGTGTTTACAGTATGTACATAAAGTCTACACCTTTGACAGTCAATAACAATAAACAATAAGTCACCACCACTTCATAATCCAACAACATGTTTTTCCATCCCAGTCATCAGGCTGTTCATGAACTTCTACAAACTTATTACAAATGTGCAAAATCAATCAGATTTGCAGCTGTACTTCATCCACTTTACACCCAAACATGTAGATAAGTCTTGCATCAGCATGTCACTATGGGTCAAATTCACTTTTCCTGGGAATAAAAAAAAAAAAGATGAATATCTGCAACAGTAACACGAAAGCTCGTCTTACTTGAGAGTTTAGACAAACGGCGACGACACACAAGCGACCGACGGTCTCTGCAGATTCCCAGCGGTGATTGGGATGATTGAGGAGGCCGGAAAGTGGGTGCGCGGCTCTATTTATCGGCCGAGTGGTTCTGTGGGAGGTGTTCGTGATGTGGCGGGGCGTGTGCCGGCGCCGTGAGCCCATTGGCTCGGTCGGACCGACAGGGGCGGTGCCTAGGTGACCTGGCGTCAGAACAGTCTACGGTGGGCTGCAGGTTCCTTTCGCAGCACACGTGGGCTGGTGACGGTGCGATGCCTCGAACAAGCGCACAAATCAAAGTCTGCAGACTCGCACGCGTCACACACGTGTGTTTGTCAGGCCCTGCAGACGGTGTCAGCACTTTATGCTCAAATGTCATTTGCAGTGTTGCACTTCAGGTTCCTGTGTTTCTGTCTTTTGGCCCGGGTGAAAGTTTAGGTTGCAACAGCATGTTGATTTCCCAAAATACATTCTCCAAATGTGTATTTGGAATAGAACACACAATTCAAAAAGGATTTTCTACTGATCTCATTTCACTCCTACTAAAAGATTTTTAACATTTAATTAAAATGATGTATACATGAAAAACTTGCAGAATGTTGACATTGAGAATTTTTTATACTATTTACTAGAGGTCATCTAGTAAAGTCATTTTTCCTTCTCTTTGGTGTGGCAATATTTGTTCCATTTGAACCAGTGTGAAGAAGCAGTTAAATCCAGTGTAACATTCAATAAGAAATGCAACAAGTGTGGACACCAGACACACTGTTTTATATTTGAGAGACTTGTGATGTTTCATTCCACTAGTCTACAGTGCTCCTCCATGTCATTTGATGTGTTAGTTCAAACCCTGTTTATCTCCTGAATGCGTCAAATTGCATGTTGACCACGTCATGCATAAACAGTTCTGGCATTGATTTTTGGAGATGGTCAGTCTCTATCTGACCTCCTCAGCTGATAGGGATATTTGAGGCTATCGGCTGCAGTGGATCTGTAACTTACTAATAACGACAGGCCAGCTTTTACACAACCTGGACTCTGCACCCTGTGCAATGTACCCTTTGATATCTCTGATCAGAGTTCAGTCTGTGGACTTGGATATGTTTTTACAAAAGGACTAAAACAAAGACAGTGTGGAGAAGAAAATGCTGAATGTCCACACATGTTATCTTACTCACATGTTATCAGATACTCTGAATTAAACAAAAAAAAATCTATAGCACCAGATAATTGTGGTTTGGCTGCTTGTTGTCTGATAATTCCTACTCTATTTCCAAACATTGCAGTGTCTATTGATCAATGGATCAATACACTTCAGCATCGAAAGTGGGCCTGCGTTCATGTGAAGGATGCTCCATCATCACATTTCTGGTTTTTCTCAGTAGTTGTTAGTGCAAGACATAAATTGTCTGCTGCTGATTTAGCTTTTCACTTTCTTTCTTTTGGAATCAGTCCATTTACATTTAAACTCTTTCTAGCAACGACACAAACAAGATATTGTTGCATGTCAGTAATTTATTTGAGATTTGATTACTTGTAATTTTTGGTTCAATAAATATGACACTTAAAATAATTTTAATCGCAGACGTCAACGTGGCCGTAATTGACCGGCTCCTGCGGTCTACAAAGGAACGTTGACGAGGGTTTGATTCCCTCCCAGGCGGCAGGGGGCGCAGCGGCAGCCGAGGCCTGTCCCGTTTCACTTGTTAACGCTTCCGTTTCCGAGAGGCAAGGAGACGCAACATCAACATCCACAGACGGATTCAGTCGATAACATAAAACTTAGTCCCATTACAGCGGTAAGAGTTCGGTGAAGTTTTCCTGGCGTTAGCACTAATACAAAGTTGAACGCTGTGGACTTTTGTGTCACAAGCTGCAGAATTTACAGCATTTAAAGCTGGAGTTAGCAAGCGGCTAACATTAGCCTAGCGATTCATTGACTGATTTAATCAGTTTGTCGGGGGCTTAAAACGTCATGCGAAGTGATTTTTGATATAGTACGTTCATTGTTTGCGTTAATGAGGTTTCAAAATGAAAGATTAAGTTATTATCCTTGGACACATAACAGGCGAAACGTCCACTGACATTACACCGTTGCTTAATTTGTCGTTCATCCGGCAAAATCGTGTAGCTCCAACCGGCTGTGAAGACCAACCATGATGCACATTAATCTACTTTTGATTGTTTCAGGAGTGTGAGGATGTCGGGACAGAAGCGTCCTGCCGACCCCAGCGGTCAGTCGTCCTCCGGTGCCCCCTCAGAGAAGCGCAGGGAGAGGGACGGAGAAGACGGAGGCGCAGGTGTCAGCACAGCCGCCAGTGGAAGCACCGCAGTGGAGACGGTCATCAAACTGGGAGGGGTGTCGAACTCGGTGAGATGCGGCTGATTGTCCATTGCACTGCTGATGTAAAACTAGCCACAGATGTGGAAAGTGTTTGGCTGCTCTTTCTGTTAGTACTCATGTTTGTAAGTAAATGTTTTTCAGGAGGAACAAGACATCAAGGCTCTTCAGGCTAAGAACCGAAAGTTGGGAGAGTCTCTTGACCAAAGACAGGTAAATTACTAAAGCAGAATGCCTCTATTCCCTGTTGGCTGGAGAATAGACAAAACCTCTTGAGTTGATTTTTGTTTTTTACAGGGTATTGAGGATGAGTTGCGAGAGCGAATTGAGAGACTGGAGACTCGCCAGGCCACAGATGATGCCAGTTTGTTGATCCTCAATAGATACTGGAACCAGGTAAAAACTCGTTGACAGAGTTCAGATTATGAAGCAATAACAAAAACGACTCATCTTCTGTAATGGTCCACGTGCCAACATGCTTACCCCTTCTCCCTCCTTCAGTTTGATGAAAACATTCGCCTGATAATCAGGCGTTATGACCAAGCAAGCAGTGAACCTGAGAAGTCCCCAGGAACTGAGGGGCGTAGCCTAAAGCCAGAGACTCCAGAACCTGATGGTGACTCCAACCAGGAGAGGGCCAAAGACAGAGGTAAAGATTAAGGTCTGCACAGTGCTGTAAATCAATACGTATTAAAATCAAGATTAAATAATTTCTCCTGCTAATGCCAACCAGGCCACCAGGGAGAGACAGCCAACTCTTTCCTGGCCACACTGGCCAGTAGCAGTAGCGAAGAGATGGAGGCTGAGCTTCAGGAGAGAGTGGAGTCCAGCCAGAAGCAGGCCAGTCGAGTAGTGGAGATTTACGAGTGTCTGAAGAACACTGTGGACCAGCTCAAAGCCGAGCTGGACTCAGGAGCTGGTGAGATAAATGGAGGGAAGCTGAAAAAGTGAAATAAATCTAAGGATGAAATTGAATCAGTGGAATAGATCGTATTATCTTGTGTTCATAATGGGCGATTTAATGGTTTGCTTTGTAGAGGGCAGTCTGTGGCAGGTAGCTTCCAAACTGAACTCACTCCTGACACTTGAAAATGAGAGACTACAACAGCTGACCGAAGACCTTAAACAGAAGCACAGTCACATGACGAGTGAGGTACACATTATACATTCTTCCTTATTCAGTTATGCTCGGAGTAAACTTTGAATCTTTATTTCCACATTGAAGGTGTTATTTTTTTATTTGTATGAGAATTTAGGTTAAGAGACACAGGCTTATGATATAATTTGTCATCCTCTAGTTAGAGATGGTTACTTGTCTTTGTTGTCTGCCTTGACCAGTCCCGGGCTCTGGGTCGTGCAGTGATCAAAGCAGACCAGCGTATCAGTGAGCTGCAGGTTCTGATCGAGGAGCTCCAGTGGGACATGGAGAAGATTCGTCGGCGAGAGAATCGTCTCAATGCGCACCTGAGTGAGATACTGGAGAGGGTAAGGAGAAAGGATTCATGTCAGTGGCTTTGTTCTGTGAATGCTAAATGTCTGTTTATGTTCAAATATAACACTTCCTGTAATGCATCTTCAGGTAAACAGCAAAGGCTATAAGGTGTGTGGGGAGGCCAGCAGTGTTTGTGGAACCATAACTATAAACAAGAGAAAGGTAGGACTCATCATTGTTATTCATAGTTTTGTTAATAAATAGAATATATGGTGTTTACCTTTTACCCTTTTATATGTTTCTTTACATCAGTTTGAGGAAATGAACAGTGAGTTAGAGGAGAACTGTGAGCTGGCAGACAATCGTCTTATTGAGTTGCAAAAGCTCCAGCAGGACCTGCAGAATGTTCACCAGGAGAACAGCAACATGAAGGTACTTATTTTTTTTTTTCATTTTGATTATTTGGATTTTAGTGCATTTAGAATTATCGTTAATGCTTTAACCTTGACTAAAACAAAGCATGGGATTATCATGTAACAACTCGCATTTACTGTCAGTGAGTTGAGTGACATGAGTGCAAAATAAAAGAAGTAACCAGTAATCAGTGTAACTAGGTCAGTGTTTAGAAATTAGTTTTAAGTTTAAAAAAATTATAGTTAATCTTGGGCTACTGGGAAAAAAATTATATTTCAGTTCTTTATTGTTTAAATATTACATCTATTTTCTGCTTCCCCTGACCTTCCTTTGGCTACCTTTCTTTCTGTTCCTGTCAGGTGGAGCTGCTCAGTCGAGCTGAGGGCATGGTTAAAGAGACTGCAGAGTACCGTTGTCTACAGTCCCAGTTTTCTGTACTCTACAACGAGTCTCTGATCCTCAAGGGTCAGTTAGATGAAACTCGCACTCGACTGAACACTACCAGGACAGCAAGGCTTCGACAGCTGGAGCACATGGAGGTAACTTGCTTGAGTGTTTGTGTCACAGTTTCCCTCTGATGTTTTTTTCCTTTTCTTACTTTTTACCATCTGTGTGCAGAACGATGAGGTCGCTCTGCAGAGGAAGGTTCGTACAGAGGTATTTCAGCTGGAGGACACACTGGCTCAAGTCAGGAAGGAGTATGAGATGCTGCGCATCGAATTTGAACAGACTCTTGCTGCTAATGAGCAAGCAGGTGAATGAAAGGTTCTGGTTTATAGTGACTGAGGTTCACAATTTGGACTAAAAATACAGTAGGGCTTTACACCACTTTCCTGGAGACAGAAAAGTCCATATTTCTTTTGTGTCCACCATTTCTCTCTGGCTTTCTTTTAATTCTTCTGACTATGTACTTTACAGGTCCTATTAACAGGGAGATGCGTCACTTGATTAGCACGCTGCAAACCCACAACCAACAGATGAAGGGAGAAGTGGTGAAATACAAGATGAGACTGAGAGAAGCACAAGCTGAACTCAACCAGGTGGGTCAGAAGGAGAAATAGAACCTCATACAGTCACCTCTCACTAGCACAATAATGTTACATTAAAATAAAATATTAATAATAAAAATGACTCATGCCATTCTTCTGTAGCTTCGTGCATCAAAGGGCAACGCCATTCTCCAATCCCAGTCAAGCACAGAGATGGACGTGAAGAATGAGACAACCTCTCCCTCAACTACCTCTGTTTCTGGAGAACCTGTGGTCAAGACAGAGCCTGACAATGGCTCTTCAACACCCAGCAGCACTGGTAATTATCACTATCTGACCTTAAAAACTTTCAGATTTATTGAACCTGTAAGTGACAGAAATACTATTGTTCCCAATTTTATATTTTCTTATAAGACATATTTAGATGGTACTGTTCATAATTCCTTTACTTACAATTTTTGACTGACTTTCTACAGGTGCTTCAGTGAAATTGGAGCCTGGAGCTGAACCAGAGACAACATTAAAGGAGGAAGACAAAGAGGAGAAGAGAGAGGAAAAGAAAGAAAAGGACATTGTAAAGAAAGAGGAAAAAGACAGAGAGCGCGAGAAGGAAAGAGAAAGGCCAACTCGTGTAAGTGCGAGCAGCAGCAGTGTCTTAAAGGAAGAGAAGGAGAAGGCGGGAAGCAGTGGCCAGTCGGAGGAGTTGTCTGCGGAGCGCCTTTCTATGGTCGGGGGGTCAAAGAGGAAGGAGATGGAGCAGCTAAAAATTGTCCGAACAGAACTCAAGTAAGTGACCTACAGAAAATTAAGTTAATTAAATACTGCATAGACAATGATTAAAGCTGGTACATCTTTGTAGCATACCTACCGTCTTTGCATTTTTTTTTCTAAATTCATTTATTTTACTATAACTTTTTTATATACACTTCTGAATCAGTCTTATTTCTAGTAAATTTTTTTTGAGACATGTGAGGGGAAGTTATATAAGAAAAGCTATAGTAAAATAATGAAAAAATGTTTTTAAAGAGTACTTTAAATTCTGATGAAACAACATTTGTACTAACTAAATGCACGTTAAATATCATGGTTTTTATCTTCTTTTTGCCATTTTAAATACACTATACACTATACCAAACTCTACTTCTTGCACCAGTTGCAGAAGAAGGTGGTGCCTCCTTTAGGCATTGGTTTTTGTGACTAACTTTAAGGAATTCAGTGTCTTGTGATTATTTGAATCACTAGCACAAGCTCTCTGTGAACATAAAGCTGTTGTTTGTATAAACTGCAGGTAAACAAATGTCCCCAATGTGAAATGACCACATTTGTTGAGGGCATGTTTTCATCCTTGTCGGCCTTTTCACTTTTGGAGGATTTCTGTTCTTTAGTCGTTGATTCAATTCTGAATGATTAAGATGTTGAAAACCTTGTTAAAAACCCTTACTGTGACTGCGCAGAAAAGCCCAGGAGTCCCAGAGGGAGATGAAGTTGCTGTTGGACATGTACCGCTCAGCACCCAAGGAACAGAGAGACAAAGTTCAGCTCATGGCTGCAGAGAAGAAGGCAAAGTCTGAGGTGATCAATACAGAAAAACAGTCAATCGCTTTTTTCACATACACAGTTTTGGTGGAGAAACTTGTTTTCATGATGGTGATATTTGGTTTGTGTTTTACATTTGAGTTTCCCTTTTATAAATTAAGCGACACATGGCAGATATTATATTCAGTATACAGTATATTCAGATACAGTAAATATTGACCAGAATTGTGTTGTGTTTATTCTAGGGAGAAGAGCTGCGACAGAGGCTGAGGGAGCTGGAAGAGAGGGAGAGGAGAGAGGGCAAGAAAATGGCTGACGAAGAAGCTCTGAGAAAGATCCGCTCTGTAGAGGAGCAGATTGACATCCTCAACAAGAAGCTCTCTATAGCCAAACAGGTGCATGATTGGATTATTTTGTTTGCATGTTCCAATCCCGTACCCGCTTTTACCGTAATATTTACTGTTCTCTGAGACTCACCTTTCCGCATCCCCTCCAGGAAGAGGACGCACTACTGAGTGAGATGGATGTGACGGGCCAGGCCTTCGAAGACATGCAGGAACAGAACATTCGGCTAATGCAGCAACTCAGAGAAAAAGACGATGCCAACTTCAAGTTGATGAGCGAGCGGATCAAGTCCAACCAGATTCACAAGTTGCTAAAAGAGGAGAAGGAAGAGCTGGCTGACCAACTCCTCACTTTAAAAACTCAGGTGAGCCACAGAGCAGCTCTGCAAGTGTAAACCTGCAAACATTGGGCATATGTATACACTGGTTTGCAGTATTTACAACAATTAACCATTTTAATTTAGTTTCTCAATACCTGATAAAGTTTATCTGCTGTTTTTTGTGCTTTTTAAAAGATGAAATAAGCCTATATAGCAGATACTTTGCACACACTGCACTTTTACATAAACATTTACATTTAGTCATTTGGTAGGTGCTTTTATCCAAAGCGACTTACAAAGAAATTTGGTACACACGTGTGCACACACACACACACACACACGATGGCGATGGCTGCCAAGCCACGCAGTGTGCTCATCTGGCCCACCGGGAGCAACTAGGGGTTCAGTGTCTTGCCCAAAGACACTTTGACACGCAGCAAGGAGGGACTGGGGATCAATCACTGATAAAATCTATATCTTTTTTTAAAACTACCATTATTTTTTGGATGGCGTCGTCAGGTTGATGCCCAGCTGCAGGTAGTGAGGAAGCTTGAAGAGAAGGAGCGCCTCCTGCAGGGAACCATCAGCGCTGCGGAGAGAGAGTTGGCACTTCGAACACAAGCTTTGGACATGAACAAACGCAAGGTAACAGATAATTCTCATGTAGAGAGGCACAGATCTGAGTGTAATGACATACCATATGTACATAGTATATGCACATAAGGAATTTCATAGTATGAGAAGAAATGCTGAGAATTAACCAAGACATCTCTATGTTCTTTAGGCACAGGACTCTGCATTGTTGTCAGAGGAGGTGAGAACTCAGCTGGAGCAGGTTCAGCAGAGGCTCAAGCTGGTCAGAGAGGAGGTGGTAGAGAACAGCATCTCCAGGGAGAAAGAATCCTTTAACGCAAGACGAGCTCAGGTAACAACACACAAATCACAAAGTCTGCACACTAATAAACTGAAATCATAAAATCCTGCATGTTATGAACGGCAAGATGCAGTTCAAACACACACTTACAATGACGGCAAGATAAGCAAAGTGTTTTAAAAACTTTGTTTTTCCGTGTCATTAATATACAGTAAGGCTCACATTGACAACACCAGCAAAGTTACAAATGACCACAGGAAATACTGTTTTTGATGACTGCTTGTTTTCTAAACGTATATTAGAGTCGTGGATCTTCGTTTCATCCTCACTGTATGTTGGCTTACTGCTTAGTGCAACTTTGATTTCATTTGTCGTCAACCAAGATGGTTTTTTTCTTACTTACAGTAGTAAATTCTAAATGTCTTTCAGGAGGACATCTCCAAACTCAGGAGGAAGATCGAGAAGGCCAAGAAACCTGCTGAGAAAATCAGCAATGGTGATGAGATCCTAAATGAAGAAATTAATGAGTATAAGGTGGGTTTCTGCTAAACAAAAATCCCCCGTTTTTGTTAACCTTGCTCCAACAGTGTTATATTGTCGAAGACTTCAGAAAGAATTACTGCACAACATCGAAGAGAGTCTGTTTAGGATTTTTTTTTAATTTTTGAACACTCAGTTGTTTTTATGCGCCTGTTAGCAAAACAAAAAAAAAACCAAAGGGCCAAATGGCAAGAATTCCTTATGCTTCAAAGACTAACATCTAACTAAGACCACGGAAACTGGAACTGGTTTCCAGGTAACCAGTTGAGAAGGTTGCTTTAAGCGGGTGTTTTAACTCACTCTGCTGTCAGTGTGATCACACGCCTTTGACAAGAACACAGTAAGGCACTTAAAATTCCACCCAACTGTGTGAAGACTCAACATCACACCTTAGATGGCTGACTTTTTTGCAGACTGAACATGAGCGTGCAGATTTTGGTTTTAAACTCGTAAGTGAGATAATCTTGAGGGATCCAGATGTTCTCCTGCTGTTCCGTGCAGACTCGCCATGTTCTTGAGAATTAGTAATGGCCACGTCAGGGTCATGGGGTGTTCCTTGTTACGGAGAGTTGAGCTTTACGGCCAGTCTGCCTTCACAGAGCCTGGCTGCTGTTTCAGCCATGGATAAAAATGCCCTCTGACTGTATTTTCTATTTCCCCCCAGGCACGTCTAACATGTCCTTGCTGCAACTCTCGGGTGAAGGATGCTGTACTGACAAAGTGCTTCCACGTCTTCTGCTTTGAATGCGTTAAGACACGTTACGACACCCGTCAGAGGAAGTGCCCCAAGTGCAACGCTGCTTTTGGAGCCAACGACTTTCATCGCATCTACATTGAATAGAGCTACAGCTGCCCCAGAAATCCTCATACTGGGAAGGCTCCACGATGTGTGCAGCAGTACACACACTGCTAGGAGCTAGAGTCACTCAAGAGGTCCCTGGTTTTGAGTTTGTACAGCCCATCCTCGTGTATGTACAGGACATGACGTTTGTGAAATCTTCTCAATGATTCCAACTCGTAGGATCACAGTGATGAACTGATCGCTTTTTTTATGATGTAATGACTGAATTTGGTTCCAGTACCCACTACTTTACTGTATGTTTTCAGACAGTGGTACAAGAACAAGTGATGAAAAATTGAGTGAGTTTGCATTACATCAGGATACTGAGGTGTGTGTGTGTGTGTGTGTGCGTGCGTGGCTGTGTGCAAAACGGACAATTACACAAACTAAAGAAAAACGATTATTGTGTCAAGAAAACAGGACTTGTCCTGCTGCGGTTGATGTTCGGCCCTTGTCTGTGTGTATGTTCATATCTGCCTCGTCTTGCTCCAAGCTGTTCTGAAAACTTCTGATTTCATATTGTGTAATTGCTGTTCTACTAGTCATTAAACTGACATCAACTGTCCAGGTTCTGCTTCCATTTCACCACTTCTATGTGTCTCCAACCCTGTGAAGAATCTCGATATTCCCATCAGGAGTGTGAAACCACAAGTCCCAGAGTTCAAATCTTGTTTGTCTGGGAGCCGAGCGCCTTCCTCCTCCCCTCCTCCCCCTCCTCTGCCTCCTCCCCCCTGAACATCCAGACGTGTTTGTGTGTCGGGAGCCGTCGTTAGAGAGACGCTGGAGGGCAGGGAGTGTCAGCGAGGACGGCGACACGGGAGCTGCTGGGAAAGGTCGAGCCACCGAACCATCGCAGCAGCGGCAGCAGCGGGGCGGGTGTGATCATCGGGGCAAAGCCGCAGCAAAGTTGACGTGAACTAAGAGGATTTAGGAGTCGCGTGGTCGGCTCAACGTTACCGCTTTCCTGCCTTTTTTTTTTTTTAAATAAGAGACAAATAACTTGTTTTAAATGAATGAGTTTCCATTTCATCTTTTCTGATGATCTGATATTCTGACCTCGGCTGGAGTTGAACCTTTTACGCTTTTGACCTAAAACATCCGCCGGTAAAAGCCGGACTGTCCTTGACGGATCGGGCGGTTCTGCTGCCGAATTTTGGAATTAAAATACTCGTTTGGAGTCACTTTGCTTTTTTTCTTCTTTTTTTTTTTAATTACGCATTTTGTGACACAAATAAAAATCGCACATTTGAATCTTCATATTATTGTAGAAGGCTCGTGTTTTTTGACGCCTCCGACCAGAAGCCATTTTAAGCCTTTTTAAGCCTTTTTCAGCCGAACACGAGCTGCGCATTTTTCCTACTTTTCCTTAAACCTCCAACGCGGTTTTTATTATTATAATATTTAGTGTTGGGCACTGGGCGCGGCTGACGTGCCATGGCTCGTTGCTTCCTCGCCATCTGCCTGCTGCTCCTCGGCGTGACCGTGGGCCGGGCCGGAGCTGACGCCGAACAGGCCGAACCGAGCGGGCCGAGCCCGGCGGCCGTCACCCTCCGCACCGTGATCACGGGAACCTGCCGGGAGTTGCAGCGGTACGCGGAGTCTGTGGTGGGAACCGGCGTGATACGATCGGCCGCTGAGGTACAGAGAGAGAGGAGGTGCATCATCCCAGCTTTTACTCTCTGGGAAGCGTTTTCCCACTTATCCCCTTTGGTATTTGTCAGTGTGTTATGATCTAATGAAGTTTATACTGCTGCTCCTCATCAATGCTTAATTATACTTATCCACTAATATTTCACTTTAATTCTCTCTTCTCTGTCCATCCACATCTTTACCCTTCACACGTGTGTCTATCCCCATGCCCCTCAACGTGTTAATCTCTCTCCTGACCCCTTCATCTACCCTGCCCTCATTTCATATTTTCATAATTTCATATTTTCTTATATCCATCCACCCTGCTGGCTTCCTTCTCCTTAGAGTGCAGTGTTGTTTCTTGAATCTTTGCTTGGTCAGGAGCACGTCTATACCGTGGCCATGGTAAGAAAACCCCTGGGTGTCTCCATCTAACCTGCTCTGTCATTGCCTCTGTCTAAGCTCGTGTCATATCGTAGTTTGTCCAAACACTTGGTGTATGACTGAAAAGAAGCTGTGGCCATAGTCGTGTGTGTGTGTGTGTGTCTGTACACTGACGTTTCCATGTGAGGCTACAGTACAGTCCTACTTGTGAGCATGTGGCGTTTAATTTTGGGTTCGGTGCTGGCCAGCTGATAAGTAGGCTGAGCCAGTTCCCAATGAGTTCATATCAATGAATATGAGCCCCAAACTGAAGATTCTCACTCAGCACTGAATTAGTTTTCTGTGAGAAATCTCTGTCTAAACAGAAAACAATTAACCATTTAGTGGAAGGTAAAGCTAGACCACACATCTTTACTCTGCACTTTCAGAAATGTAATATATCAGTGTTTGTGAAACGATGTCTGACATCATTGTCCTATTACTGGTAAGCGTCAGTAGAAACTGAAGACCTTTACCCTTTGGGCTGTACTCTCTGCCTTCCAGACGTCCTAAACTCAGCTATGAAACCTTAATAGCAGATTGAAGTAATTCAAATAAAAGTAACTTAGAATCATATGTTTGCAAGATGACAAAATGCCAAACATGAGATTTTATTGCCCCTGATGTGCCTTATATTTCAGTAACTGTACAGTAGCTGTATTTTTCAAACTAAAAGATAAAGACTTTAGTTGATATACTCACACTGGTTTGAGGTGACACCTACCTGGCTCTTGCTCAAGCAAATGTGTCAGTGTGTAGTGCAACAGGTGCAGATAAACCACTTGTCCAACTTACTTGAGCTACTTTTGACCTTGTGGGACGACGCTGTGCTCTCTCTTTCTGCGAGTGTGTGTATTTGTATTTGTATGGGGGGGGTAAAGGCAGTACAGGAATAGAGAAGGACACTGTCCAGCTGTCACTTGCATGCACAGCTGTTCAACAATCCCACACTTTACGTGACACAAGGTGCAGCCCGTCTGAAAGTTCCCGTTTATGCAATATTTCAGGTTTTGTTAAAAGCAGCTGCCGATCACCCACCAGGATTACAAACCCCACGTTATCTGCCGTATGTTGGAGCCATGTTTGGCTGTGCAAACAACCCTGTAGCCCTTCCGTGCATGATTATTAATGTGATAAAAATGCTGCCTCTCTTCACTGTTACAGTGTTTAATATGAAGGTAAAACATGTCTCCACCCTTCTCTCACACGGCTTCAGTTTTTGGAGATGGTGATTCGATTCCTGGCTGAGGGAGCTGCCAGTGGCCTGAACGTCATTGCTGTTTACGTCGCAGAGATCCTCAGGGTCACAGGATTTGATGGTGGGTAACAGGATGCCCCCTCCCCCCCCGTGTGACTGTGCTATTGTTAGTGTTTCTAGGCTATGCTGCATTGTTTCCTGCCTGCATGTACAGTATAGCTTGTTACAAACTGTCTGCTGTAGTAGGAGTTTTAAGTGAAACTATGCACCGTTTCCCTCAGGGCAGTTTGTGTGCCACTCCTTTCCAAGTGTGAGAGTTCTGTGTCTTCTTTGCTTTGTTCCTTATGAAAATATGCCTAAACTGGATTTCCTCCTTCCACAGTTGCACTGACGCTGCCCCACTTCACTCCAGAGGGTGTGACTGCGGTCGCCCAGTGGGGTCTGGTGGCTCTAATTGGCTACTGGGTGCTGACCGTCGTTCTCCATCTGCTGATTGCAGTGGTGAGGCATGTGTTCTGGCTTGTGAAAACTGTCCTGGCCCTCTGGCTTTTCGGACTGATGGTGACCGACAAGACTGCCACCGTGGACACCACTGCACTTCGAATTGCCGGCCTGGTGCTGGTATGTGCCCTGTTAACACTGCTCACTTCTCATTCTGAAAACTCCTGTGCAGTGGTGCACCGGCTGAGCAGCCTGGAGGGCCGTCTGAGGGCGGTGGAGAAGAGGAAAGGAGAAAGTGTAGGGGAAAAGAGTTAAGATGGACTAAGGAAATGGTAGTGTCAGATAACAAAATGGGTGTTGGATCATTTCAATGTGTCTTTCAAATTTATTGTGGGAAATAAAGTAACATCTGGGATTTTTAATCAAAACTTCACTGTTTGTCTTGCTTCACAAAATGCCAAAATAGTCAGACAACCAAAGGTATTATAAAGCTGCAACAGCAGGACATGAGTCGACAGAGGGAAACACTGTCCTTTTTCTATATCGTCTACAATTGCATCTGAATAAAAATTTACATAATTCTTCAACTGAACCTAAGATAATGCTGCATCAAGCAGCCAATTGGTTCAACTCCCCTAACCGGTCTGTTGACACCCTCGACAATCCCCTGTGACTGGTTACTACCCTGGTGTTCAGTCAGCTGGAAGCTTTTCTTCCAGGTTTAACACTAACAGTTGTCACTGCCACTGCTATTCACTGCCAGAATGATCATTTCTGTTAGCAAAAGTCCCTTCACTCTTACACTGTGCAGCGGGGGAGTGGTAAGTGGGCCAGAGATGAGTCCATGGTGAAATTAAGTGTGAGGGCTCAGTGTGTCACAGCCTCTCTACATCATCTGAGGCTGAGAACACTGTAAATGTGATTCTACATCTAACTGTATTAAAAAAAAAAAAATCATTTCATTAGAGTTGTTAAAAACATTAACAGAAGGTCTGAGTCAAAGGATCATGTTGTTAAAATAACAATGCACCAAATAACCATGTGCGAAAAGTACAGCTTGTACTGATAATACAATAGACATTTATTTCCTGACTCTGCAATGCATAATTTTTGCTGCTTTCAATTAAAATGGTCTAAAAACCAAAACAGCAAAGAAAGTAAGTAACTAGCTGCACAGTTGTTGGGGGGGGGTAACCTGATATTTTCCTCAGGAATTGGTGAAGACCAGGGTGAAAGGAGAAAAAAAAAAAAAAAGAAACCACAGTCAGTTTTCAATTTGACTTTTATGCAACAGTCTGTTAGTTTCGTTTGTTAAAAACATGTTGTAACTTAGTGTATGGATGATATGATCAAATAACATCATCTGGCAATCCAAAGGAAAACAGGAAACATTTAAACCTGCTCTGTGACGTACACAGATTGTCTGAGATTACAAACTGTGATTGTAACTTTATCCAACCTGGCATCCAACATGTGAAATCATTTCCTTTAGTGAGAGGTTACCAATTATGTGACTAAGTCTATCTCTGCAATCAAATTTTATATTACTTGATTTTTCATAAAAATGTCTGATAGTTCTGTAATGTTAAATGTAAGTTTTGGTGGAGTTACTGTCATGAAAACCAAGAAAAGTGTGATAAAATTTTTAAGTGAGGAGTTATCTGAAAACGTTTTGTGTGTGTTTACAGATCATCAATCATGGAGAGTTTTTCAGGATCAGAAAATAAATGTTGAACCAGTTAAATTGGTGTAAAAGATTTTTAAGCTTGGATGAGCTCTTGGCTCTGTGTGAACATTTCGGGTGGATGGTGTTTGTGGTGAAGGGCAGTCACAGAACTGCATGAAAAATCGCTGTATGTTGTAATTAAAAAAAGGTGGAATAAATGCAAACCATAAAGCAGGGTATTGTTAGCTTTAATGCACCTGACAATAAAAAAAATAAAACGTATACAAACGTTAAAAAAACGTATACAACTGTAAACATTCACAAACACACGTAAAAACTATTCTACTCAACCAGATTTACACCACATACAAATGTGCATGAGAGTATGTCTTAAAGTTCTAAATACATTTTTATGTATATGTGTGGAGACATGCAACACAAAGCATATTCCAGTAACAGTCATGTTTTTTGTTTGTGTGTATACAGTTAAATGCATTGACATATTGTGCAGCGGTTGATGCTGTTGAAATGATGATCATTTCACTGTCCACACATGGAAAAGGCAACTGGTGCTTGTGATATTTTCAGTTATTAAACAGTCACTGTAACAAATTGTAACTATCTGGATGTTTTCACTAAAAAATTTCTATAGTAGCTACACTGCTTTTTTGAAACTATTCTAATTCTGTCCATGTAACTATGAGGACTTCTTCTTCTACCACTGTTCATATAAAAAGTCCTGGGAAATATTGAGGCTACTTTTTGTTCTGCATCTTCCCTGAAAATGTTGTGACCCTCCAACTGGTCCACAACACGTTATGTATTGTTAAATGAACTGCAAAAGGTTAAAGCTGTTTGGTGAGTTTTCCGACAAACCAGTGGTCATCTGATTATTATTAAATTCTCTTTAGGTGTGACTCATGAGGTAGAAAACAGCTGCAAATAATACCAACTTTCAATTTAGAGTACATGTTTTTAACCAAAATTGACCTGTTACCTATGGATTATTAGTGCGTTCCATTTACCCTGGAAGTTGGAAATCAGCGCACATTTTTTAACAGTTTTCCTCAAGTCAGAGTTGCAGGGCAAATGTACTCATTTACTTATTGTTTTTGAATCATATTAATTAAAAACAATCAAGTAAAGTAGCAACAAATGAAACAACAACACTAATACACGAAGCAGCACTTCACAAAAAGGCAAGGAGAAAAACCCTGGTGCAATCAAGAGCATTGATCTTTTTCTGTCCTTGAAGCATCATCTGTTCGCATGACTTTCAAAAGTGCACTACTGCAATGGAACATATATTTCATTTCACTTCAACACAGTGTGAAGAACATTTTACACTGTGAATCATCTGAGCACCAGATAATTACTGCTGTTGTAGTTTCGTATAGTAATGTTAACATAGCAGAGTGTGTTCAGACCTTTTCAAAAAAGCTTAAGTTGCTGGAAATCAGCTCAACTTAAATAAATGATTTTTTGGAACGCAGTTCATTTAACTGGAGATAATTTTATCGTTAGAAATTGTAACTCTGAATAGCATATATATTTAAGAATATAGGCGTTTTTGAAGTACTCTACACTGTTTTTTATTTATGCCAACTAAATTGTAAGTGTCATAAGCTTCATAAGCATTTGTAAGTACAAAAGTCAATACCTACTCCAATTTGCTAGATTTTTCTAAACAACCCGTTTGCATGTTTTTAAGTAAAGTTACTAATTAGAATTTACAGCGTAGCTTTTACTTTTGTGTCATCGTCCTGAATGCACATCTGAGCATACCTGTATTAACCGAGGCGTTCAGAGGAAGTTAAGCTTGTCTGAGGTGTAAACATCACAGTGAGTGGAGGCTGAACTGAGAGGCATGGCAGAGGGAATCCCTTTGAGCTCAAACCGCTCCTCAGTGTCAGAGCCAAGAGGGACAGTTGGAGCATACTCGATCTCTGCTGGAGCTGCCATCTGGAGATAAAGAGACAGATATGACAGATATGAGTATGAGATTATCACAAACAGGCACTCATACTGATCCAAATCAAATCAAGGGGAACGATTACACTTTTGTAATCACTGTACACTTTTACACATTTTTGGAAATGTCAGAAAAGTATGTGTGTGTATGTGTCTGTGTATGCTCAGCCAGATATAGAAAGCAGGTCTCACCTCGGAATATGTATTTGGCATATTCACTCTTGGAGGATTGTGCACCTGTACAGAGTGAAGCAATACAGAACATTTTAGCAGTGAAGAGGGCAGAGAACAGACAATACTACTATTCTTATACTTTTATGTCCTGTTGAGCTCACTGGGTGTGTTTGTTTTGGAGGCATCATTATCACAGTTTTGACAGTTTTTATCTTTTCCTGTCTTTGTTTGGTAGATATTTCATCAACTTTTCAATCATTTGTGAAGCACTTTAAATTGCACTGAACTGCACATAAGGTGCTAGATAAATTTTGTTGATTGAATAATTGATATAAGAGGAGAGGTTCACTCCATGGTATGCAACACTGACCAGAGGGTTAGTGGGTGTGTAAGAAGGCAGACTGGGGTAGAGGGTCGCAGAGGGCTGACTGCTCTGGTCTGGGCCTGGTCCAGGATGTTCACTGCCATACTGCAATATGAAAAAAAAAAAACAACACAAAACTGGGGATTCCTCACTACTGTAAACACACACACACAGCTTTATTAGAGATCATGGTCACCTCGTGGAAATTCACAGCGGGTCCAGCGGCAGTCGCAGAGTCAGCCTTTTCCGAGGATTTCTTCCTACAGCAGCAGCGTCTCACGCAGCAGCAGCATAACAAAAGTGCGGCGATCAAAGAACCAACACCAATATAGAAGTAAGGTGCGTCATTACGTGTTTCTGAAATGATTCAATTAATTGTTTAGTCCATGAGCAGACCGATTTAGCAACAGCAATTTAAATAATAGCCTAAAAAGTTCATTTGAAAGTGTCAAATATTTGCGTTGGCTCCACCCAGAGCAGATATCATTTTATCTGCTTTTATCCCTTTATTGTATCTTGAATAAAAAAAAAAAAAAGAATTTCTAACTTTTACAGAGAAAAAAAATTCTTTTTCGTGAGATTAACAACAACTTTTAAAGCATTTCTACAACTTTGAAACAAGCAAAAAAAAAAAAAAAACAAAAGATTTTAAAACATAGAGGTAATTCAATCACCTGACACATATTAGAAAAAAAGTAATTTACTTACGCTCTATTTCCAGTTCTGCTACTAAGGCCTTGTCGTCATTCTGATCCCGAAACTGAAAGAGTCCATTACATGACATTGGGATTGCCTCAAATGAAAGCCCACAGGGCTCTATCACATCAAACCCTTTACAGACAAACTCAGTCCAGCTATACTGCATCTTGCCTTGATGGACGATTCGAATCTGAGGGCCTCTCAGTTCGTCGTCATTTGTTGAGAAGAAGTAAATGTTGCAGGACTTCGGCTCCAGATCAGATGTGAAGCTGAATTTTTCACCGGCATTCAGTTTGTAGGAGCTATTTTTTTCTGGAAGAGAGGACAGACATAAACAGAGGACATTAAAGAGGCTTATTAAACTAAATATTTTGGACATAAACAGAGATTGGTAACATTATGAAAAGG
Source organism: Channa striata (assembly GCA_033026295.1). NCBI lineage: Eukaryota > Metazoa > Chordata > Actinopteri > Anabantiformes > Channidae > Channa > Channa striata. The sequence goes on along the minus strand of CM065173.1, from coordinate 17,848,100 downwards.
TTGGTTTCTCCTCTTATTCTTTGTTAAGGACAGAATCAATAATGTGGCACAAATGCAAATCATCTCCCAGGTTTCCCAAAATGTAGAACTTCTCCTTTAAATTAATATAAATTTGTAAATTCTGGACTTTATTTCTCAGCTAAAATTTAAAAGAAATATATATTTTGTCACATATGAGAGTTCCAGGCTGAGAAATAATATCAGATGATTGGCTCCTAATTCTGTAGGCAGAGGAATGCGCTGAAGCATTCAAAGGTTGGTTTCTCCTCTGACAAAAACGTCCTTGTTATTTGCTTGTTCCAAGCCAAAGGAGAAGGACAGAATCCAAAAGATTTTGTACCAAATGCAAATCATCTCCAGTAAAAGTGCTGAGGTTTCATGCGCTAAAATAAAAACTGGCGCTTTTTGTTTAGAACTCCATCTACAGCGCCCATCTCATCTTTAAATTAATATAAATGAATGAATTAATCAATGAATAGTTTAGCCATATAACTATACAACACTGGAGTAATAACACTTCACTTCATTTGATGTATTTTGACATACACTTGGTGAACGTCTACACTTTAATCCTTAAACCACATTATTATTTTGATTTCTGAGCACAATTAGCTAATACAAAAGTAATTTTTTTATCGTTTACCAAAGGGGATGCAAACATTTGCACCAATACAATTTAATTTTTTTTACTACTACAAATTTTTAATGCCTTCCTTCATTTTATTTTCCTTCAACACTTATGTTACTTCTGATGATAAAAAAAAACATTTGCATCAGCTGAATGTGCAGTGTTATTATGATGTTAAGCTTATTATTATGTTTGTGTCCCCATATAGGCATTTTAAGTGTATGGAGCTGCCATCTTAACCCTAAACTTAACATGACGACATGCAAATGCAGCCCGATAAATAGAGACATGAGAAGAAGGATCCTCACCTGTCACCTTGAGGGTCTTCATAAACTGTTCTTTCTGGTCTTTGTCTCTCATTATGTAGAGGCCAGAGTCTCTCTGCGTTACGTTTCTTATCACAAAGTGTGAAGCCGTCACCCTCTGCCTTCTGTTGGAACTGGCTGTGGAGTTTTCACGATTCCACAACACTGTCACCTTCGAGTCGTGTGTAGCCTTGAATTCGATGGAGTAGATGTTTATGTTCAGTGATATCCTGAACGTGCTCCCATAGTACTCCCCCTTAACATACGAGAAGCCTGAAGGGGAAATCCAGTGGAGAAGGAACAAACCTTACGAATGAGTATAAACATTATGAGAAACACTTTGAACCTGGTTTACACTTAATTACTTTGAACCTGTTTTGGTTTAATGAAATTTGCAGTTGAACATATTTCTGTGTAGGTAATTACTTTAACATGCCTGTTTTAGCCATAAATTCTACATTTACAAGGTTATTATTTTTAAGTTTTTTCTGAAAGATGATTTGACTCTGTTTAAATATGTCACATGAACATATTTCTGTGTATGTATGAATAAGATGGCCAAATCATTAGAACCACCTCTTCTAAAACACTTGAATCTTGGTGGACTTTTATAAGAATAAGAAAATGCCCATAAGAACACACGGTTATTAAACGAGAAGAACACACTTTTGTACTTTCCAAGTGAAAGATCAGTGGCTCGTTTTCTGCTTGCAGTGAAAAAAAACATCCATCTTTCCACCTACAGTTTCTCAGCTGGGTGATTCAGCCGCTGATCTATGTGACGAACTGAAACAGCAACATTTCCAGCATGTCACAGTTATGAGAATGAGATTAACGGGCTACACTGAAGTGGATCTAAACAAAAAGATCAAGACTGACAAGAGAAAGTGGAGGGACAAAGTAAGACAGTCCAAACCCGATCACAGACGGACAACAAAACTCCAAGGACCGAAGGACAGAAGCAGCGCGTCGCCAGCCCGGACGAGGAGCGTTATCTTTACTCACCTCCACACACAGACGCTCCCAACAACAGCAGCACCAACATGATTCAAAACCGCAAATCCCGAATCCAGCGGAGCGACACAACTCAGCGGCACAAACCAGCATATGTGTGGGGACAGGAAACGTAAAAGGTGGAGCTGGGGCTGGGGCTGTGGCGTGGACCCTCCCAACGGGGCGGCCCCGCCGAATAACATGTGGTGCATTTAGATACGGTCGGAAATAACCTGGTTGCTGTGTGACAGTAGTTATTGGGCTCGGCCAGCTGCGCCAAATGTGTTTCCTCTTTTATCGTTTTTAATCTGCCGTGGTTTTTAATGTAGTCGAGTTATCATATTATCATGTGGCCTCAAACTAAACCTTAAAACAGAAGAAATGCTCAGTTTGACTTGATCATGTTCTGTTTTTTCTTCTTTGTATGTGAAAATAAGGCTGCGTTTGTAACGGATTTATAAGCTTTTAGCTGGTTATTCTGGGCTAAATTTAATAAAGTCCAGCGTGTGTTTCAGGTGTTTGGACAAACCTCTGAGCCTGACCGGAAATATTAATGGATTATAGCTAATCAATAAAGCTCTAGTTTATTATTATTATCAACAAGCAATAAACAGTGCGAATGTTGAAAAGAAACAAATCTTGTTATTTTAATTTTATTTGGAGTCCTGCTTATTGAGAATTAAGTTCTTATGAAATTATATATTTTTCCCATTTTTAAAATCTTATTTTAAATGTAACCTTTGGGGATTTTAGAGTATGCAGTTTAGCTGTAAATAGAAGATATGTCTGCAATAAATCAGAATTTGGATGGACAACAACAATGAGACCCGAGGCTCTTGCGTAGCAGCAGCTGAGAATCCAACCATCAGACCGAATGTGCGCATGCGCGGTCTGCAGAGGACGTTGTTGTCCTCTTATCCTCAAACACACACACACACACACGTTCAGCTCCGGACACACACACCGTGCAGGTGAGTAGACAGACTGGATGTGTGTCAGAGAGTGTGATCATTTGTATTTGCCTAATGGCCCGCTGGGTTACATGTTGGACACCTGAGTGGACATGCCTGGGAAGAGCAGAATGGACGTCACACAGCAGCCTGTGAGAGGACGGATGCTTTATGGATGTAGGCCCCTGCCGCCGAGCAGGGACGTCAGCTCTGTCCACCTGTGCTGCCTGTTGACTGATGGTGGGACTGATGTCCCTTTAGAGGAGGTGAATGATAATGAGTCTCTGTTCACTTTGCAGAGAGAGACGCTGGTCTGTCCCCACATGAGAGCATGTCCTCCTGTGTCCTGGTCACCACGATTTTCACCCTCCCTATCGCCATGGGTAAGTTTGGAATTATAGACTTTTGGTCACGCTACATTATCTTTTTCTTTTGTACTTGTCATCAGGCCTAAATAAATACTCATCATTTATGCAGAATAATTTACAAATGCTTGCATGTAACAACCATAAGTCACTGCTAAGTGAAATAATTTTGTTTTCAGGCTGTACGTTATGTTGATAAAGAAAAAAATTTACATATTATTTTCTTAATGAACGGCATCATGAAAGAGTTAAGAAGAGATGCTCTTAACACTGGTCGATCTGAGGGGCTTTACATGTAAAATCAACTAATAATAATAATAATTGTTTCACTTTTGCTCTTCTGCCAGGTTGGGTCATACCAGGTGAGTTTACAGCAACATTTCTTCATATATTATTTATCTACAGATATAGTTTTTCTTGGGCTGCTGACTTTTTTTCCACCTCTACAGCTGAAGGAGAAGAAGTCCAGATGGTGTGTGTCGGGGAGGAGTTTCAACTGCCAGTCTACTCCACATCCAGAACTGTGATTTTTACACCCCACCCTGATGGACCAAAGCGCGTCCTGCTAGAAAAAACCACGGTGAGTGGAAGTGTCTCTGTGCACATGCTTGTGTTTGATTGTTATGAGGAGTGGACAGATTGTCTAAACTTAGCTACATCTGCAGGTAAAAGACCCACGGTTTGATTGGACCAGAGATAAGATGTTAATCCTAAAAGAAGTGATTCAGAGTGACCAGGGACTGTATGCCATCAAACTGTTGTCTGGATTCACCTATGAGACCGTTCGTCTGATTGTTTCAGGTACAACAGTTTGTTCTTTTAATTCTCCGAGCCATAAATCATGAATCAGCTGCTTCTTTGACACACAGTACTTGAGTAGACTGACCTTCTACCTTTGCTTCACAAACTTCCTTGTGCTTTTTCAGACTGCATCAAATCCTACCACAGACACTACGGAGAGAGCTTTGAGCACATCATCCCTGAAAATGGCTCCTTACTTGAATTTTCACCGCGGGGGGCTCCACCTGAAGCCATGCCCATTGTGCTGTGGAACCAGACGGACCCTGAGTCCGGGGGTAGGAGGCGGGGCCGACTGCTGCGGGGCGGGAAGGTCTGGGTGGCCGAGAGAGTGACGCAGACAGACCAAGGCAACTACACTGTGAGAGACCCCCAGGGGAAAGTGCTGATCCGCAGCACCCTCACTGTCCGTGGTGAGCAGAGAAAAAGGAGAAGATGAGTGTATGAAGGAGCTGACCAAAGAATTTCTATACCTGTAGGATCCTGTCAGCGGTAATTGTTATAATTTATCTCTTCCTCTCATACCTTCACATTTCCTTCATTCTCCACTGCTCTCTCTCTCTGTTCATGATCCTGCATATGGATGCAGGGCACTCCTTCAATGTCACCCGCTTCACCAAGGAGTCTCTAAACCTGCCCCTATTTCTTCCTATTCCTCATGCCCACCTCATTTTTACCCCTACCCGATACCCCAACGAATCCTCCCTGGGCCCTTTTGACCCCAAGCCCCCCCGTGGCCCTGTGCAGCTGATCCGCGAAGGCCAAATAACAGACTATGACATGCGATACCGGGGCCTTATCTCCCTGGGCAGGAACGGCACCATGAACGAGGTCGTCATAGCAAGGCTGACCTCAAGACACGATGGTGTGTATGAAATCAGAGACGAGGAGGGCAACCTGGTGTCTTCCACCTGGTTGCAGGTGATCGGTGAGTGGCAGCATTTGTTTGCATGTTTTTCTTTTTCTTAATTCTTTCTTTGTTCCTGACGGTGTATCTATGTCGTCTCTGTATCACTATGCACCAGAAAAAGGCGGCAGATGGCGAGCGCTTCTCAAGTCCATCACTGTCCCGTCTGGGATGTTTGTGTCTCTGGCTGGTTTCATCTTGTTCATGAAACGCTACCCGAACTGTAGCCTGTCGCAGATCGTGGCAGGCCTCAGATCAAATCGCACACCACCAGCCAACCCACCAAGAGTTAATATCCAGGTGAGTATTTCAAGAGAACCACGTTAGTGTACCTGCCTCTATTTATGTGATTATATTTATTCTGTACATCACAAAATCACCGACATGCTATAGCTGCTAAATGCAAAAATTCAGTACCGTGTTACCTTCCTCTTTACTATCACAGCCCACTTTTTATAAATCTTATGCACGTTTGCTCTAAGCATTTACATACTATTTACAACACCATTTACAACTAGTTACATATTAAACTTCTATCTGGTGTGCTGGTACCGAACTTACTATATGTAAAGTAAACCTGATTTCTTTACTGGCAAGATGGCTTTCTTGATTTCCAAGGAAAAGGAAAGAAAGAACTGAAAAAACAAACTCTTTGAACAACGCAAATTCAAAAGTAAATGTATGAATCACATGCAATGAGATTTTGCTCCAACATGTGAGACAGCACTCTGCAAGGAGCACTGAAGCCATATTTGTGGCTCATTGTCCCATTTTCCTTACTAAAGTGGGAATGAGGACACGCTGAAATTAACAAAACACTTCCTCTAAGGAAAACAGAAAGTAAATCCTGTACTAAGAGTGGGATGGGGAGACACGGGTGTATGTCCTGGTGATCATCTTCGTGGGCCTCCTCGGCCTCGTCCCCTTCCCCGTCCAGCCACTGCTTCCCTCTTCATGGACTTGATCTTTGGCTCTATGTCAACAAGCAAGGTGTCCAGTGGGAGGCTGTCAGGCAGGATAAAGTAACTGATATTGTTGCCACAGATACTCAGTGATTCCACCTGGGTTGGCTCCCTGTTTTTCAGCGTCATTTTCACTGTCTTAAGTTGGGTCTTTATGCTCACATCAACACCTGTGATTGTACCATGGTCCTGGGTGCCATTCCTCAGTTTAATGGTAACTGTCTCATGGCTGAGCTTCATCAAAAACCTGGCTAGTTTCATGATAGCAATGGACTATGCAGACAAATTCTCCATCAAAGAGAAAAATTACAGCGCTCAAGTGGAAATGCAGGTTGCTTTTGAATGATTTACATTTACGATTTACGCCGGGGGCGACTGTGGTGCAGTAGGTAGCATGGTAGCATGTTGTTTTGATCGCCGGCTCCTGCAGTAACATGTCAAAGTGTCCTTGAGCAAGACACCAAACCCCCACTGAGTTGCTCTCGGTGTATAAGAGCGTGTGAAATTGTGAGTTTGAATGGGTAAATAAGAAGCAGTGTAAAGCGCTTTGAGAACTAACAGGTAGAGAAACAATATACAAATGCAGACCAAAGACCAAAGAGTTAAGTTAATAGCACACAGGGTAAAACGTAAATAATGCATGTGAGTTCACTGTAGTATAAAATTTTTCAAATTAAATTGTGAGACTCCATAAAAATTGTTTCTAACACAGGAGAGAAGATAGAACTAAATCTGAATGAATCAGGTTAATTTAGTTTTGTTTTCTACTTTGGGTTCTTATCTTACTATTGTCCTGAGTTTGTGTGTGTGTCTGTATGTGTGCAGAACTACAGCCAACCCATCTCTGAGACTTTTGACTACTACAGCCACTCTCAGCAGGCTGAAACGCCAAGAAAATGGACCCCAAGAGCCAGTCCCCCTCATGCTGTAAGGCTGGACTGAATTAATTCTGTTTAGTTTTAAAGTGCTTTAAAGCACTGTGTCTATGTCTGCGGGCTTTATATACATATATATGCGTGTGTGCTGGTGTTTTTATTACCAGGGTTACTCTCCAGTTATGGTAGGAACTCCAAGAGCTGAGAACCTGCAAGCACACAGAGTAACGGCTGGGAGCTCGCCTAGCCACAATTCAGCCACTGAGGTATTAGCACACCACATTCCAACTGTAAGTATTTGCATTGCAGACCAAAATCAGAATTCCAAACACTGTGGCTTCACAGGGCCATCATGTCACTTAGAAAAATTTTAACGTGTCTGCATTCCTTCCCAGGACAACACATCTAATGAGGAAGAGAAAAGGATTTCGTATTCTGTGCCTGGTGCCTCTGATTGTCTCCACTCCTCTGAGGACTGTGTTCAATTCCACATTAAGAAAAATGGCAATGAAGAAAGATGGAGCAAATCAAAAGAATACTTTTCCACACTGCCACTGGAGACAGACACCTCTGGATTCTGCAGTGTTTACACATCAGAGAAGCTGAACTTCTTATAAAGCAGAGACTGGAGCTGCAGTGAAGTGATAAATAAACTGCAGTTTGGGATTATCAAGTGAAGTGAAGCTATTGTGGAAAAGAAAGATCTTTACTGTGCCTTTTGCATCTAAACCTAATTTTAATGGTGTTGTATCAATATTGCATGTACTTTTTTCATGTAATTTTTCTTAAGCATGAGTTGAGCGTTAGCCTTCCTGTCTCATATTACCTATTTCTTGATAGTGGCTGATGGTGCTCCTGCTGTTACCTACCTCCAGATCCTCAGGACCAATATAATCTGCACTGTATTTGCCGAGTGTTTTTACGTGTATGTTTGTGTGTGTAATGTGATCTCTAGGGCTACATAGAAATTAGAGCTGTAATACAAAACTTTGCAAAAGGGAATTTTAAAGTACTGTACAGTAATATAGATTTAGTTAAGCTCCATGGGTGGTTTTGACCATTTTTCACAGTTACAGTTAGTTATCATATTAAATGTCTTTTCTGCACTTTAAGGTTTTTGCAGTTTGATGAACCAGTGTATTAGCCTTTGTAGTAATTGTTGTAATAGCTATGTGAAATGTAACATTTCACCAAATATTGCAATATCCTATTAATCTGTGAACTGTTTATATTGTAATATCACCAAATCTTTCTAGTGACAAAAGAGGATTAACTGCTGCTCGTGATATTTTTGCAATGTCCAAATGTCATCTCAAAAAATAAAATTTATCTTTAACACATACTGTATATTAAATGTTTCTTTTGTCACTCATTCACTTTCAATGTAGTGTTTGATTTGCTTTGCTTTAACTGAAGGTCTATGGAAGTTGGTATCCGGTGCCCGGGTCGCCTGTGTGTGTGTGTGTGTCTTTGCTGTGTGGATCGCTGTTTCGGCGCTAGGGGGCGGAAGCGCGCCTGAGAGGCTTGGGCGTTCGACCGGAACAACGCGTAGAAGAAGAAAAAGCCCGTTTGTAGCGGCAATGAAAGGACGGCGTGTTACTTCCAGCCTGAGTAAAACATAAGTACAGCGTATATCACCGGTGAGAATCATTAAATTACAGGGCGAGTATAATTTCGTCATTGGAAGCGACTCTTAAGATTGCATCGGGAAGATGTCTTGGGTTTGTGCAAGTAAGTGAAATTGAATTTACTGATGACGGAGACAGTATAGGTTAGCTCATAGCCACCACGCTAATGCTAGGAGCTAATGTTAGCTAAGGTTAGCCACCATGCATTGCCGCCTACTTGTTGTGATAATCCACAGGCCTAGATTTTGTACATTTTATCGTTCATTACCATGTGGTTTTTAACTTGCAAGTTACTTGCATTTTTTCCAGTCTCCAACGAAGTGCCGGAGCACCCGTGTGTCTCCCCGGTGTCCAACCAGGTTTTTGAGCGAAGGCTAATCGAGAAGTACATCGCAGAGAATGGGACGGATCCGATGAATGGACAACCCCTGTCGGAGGAGCAGCTCGTAGATATAAAAGGTACGTTGCTGGATGCAGGTGGGCATTTAAACACCAGGGTACTAACTAGTCTTTGTGAAGATTCCAACTTTCTGTTCTTATTGAGCCAAAGCATTGATCACACTATTCAAACTAGTTTGAATCAGTGTTACATTGTGTTGCATGAAGTTACAATCAGAGGAGTATTAAAATGTTCTCCACCTTATTAATGTGAGCTACTAGATACAGTAAGATACCTCAACTAGAGTTCAACTGCAATGTATTCTACTACCTCTACAATTAAATATCTTATAGAGTCAACAGAATAAAGACAGAATAAAGAGATGTTGTTCTGAACCTGGGGAACTGATTTCTTTTTTTCAGTTTCCCATCCCATTAGACCAAAGGCACCATCAGCAACAAGCATTCCTGCCATTCTCAAGTCCCTTCAAGATGAATGGGTAAGTACGGTTGACCTTGTAGTGCTGACAAAGGAGTTATCCACAACTAAAAAACACTCCCAAACGTAGGAAATGTGATCTTTACAGTCAATTTAGTGGATTATTTTTCTTTCTAGAATATTTTTACTGGGATTGATCATCCTCGAAAGAAGCCTGTACACTTGCTTTGGTTTATAGCAATGTAATGCTGAGCAAACTCTTGTTTTGCTCATGTTACATTAAACCATCAGTCTTTTTTTAATCACAAATGCAGCACGTCTAAACAACGCTTATATATATATATATATATATACTTTTTTTCTTTTTTTGTTTTTGAAAGCCATTTTAGGTATTATGGGGTATTAGTTGAGTCAATTTGTAGAATTTCCTGTAGTAGAGCTTGTGTAAATTTTTTGCTTTTTCCTCCCTTTCAAAAGATCAATATTTTTTTTTAGATATGGTGAAGAATTTTCTCCTACGCTTTTTCTTTTAGGATGCTGTCATGCTTCACAGCTTCACTTTGCGGCAGCAGCTGCAGACCACTCGCCAAGAACTTTCACATGCCCTTTATCAACATGATGCTGCCTTGCAGAGTCATCGCTCGACTCACCAAAGAGGTCACTGCTGCAAGAGAAGGTACGTCGACAACAGTTTGTCTTCTATTATGATGCATTATTCCAGTTATATGCACACAGAAAAGCTTTAATATGATCATCAGTTCTCCAGCCACATCATAGCAAGAGTTAATAATTAATACTTTCAGTGTTTACTTCCTAATTGGGTTTATTTCCTTTCAATAGCTCTTGCTACACTCAAACCTCAAGCTGGATTGGTTGCCCCTCAGGCAGTTCCTGCCTCTCAGCCAACTGCAGCAGTGAGTGTCTTTTAATTCCAGTGGAAAAAATATATTTTTAAAAAGGTGTTTTTTGCCATACGCCCAAAACAATGTCCATTTCTGCCCTCAGGGTGCAGGTGGAGAGCCTATGGAGATTAGCGAACAGGTGGGAATGACTCCTGAGATTATCCAGAAGGTAAGATTTTTTTAACCCACATTGAATCATTATTTTGGCAGCAGGCTTTCCACTTTAACAGGTTAAAGATGTATTAAATTTTCTTTCTTTCTGTTTTGTTTTCAGCTCCAAGATAAAGCTACCATCCTTACCACAGAGAGAAAGAAGGTATTACCTTTTATAATGTGTAAACACTGTCCTGTCCTAGGTTTATAGCCATTGTGGTACAATGTAATGTGCTTTTACACTTTCATAATGACTTTCCTGCATTTTACAGAGAGGAAAAACTGTGCCAGAGGAGCTGGTTAGAGCAGAGGACCTCAGCAAATATCGCCAAGTGGCTTCCCATGCTGTAAATATTGACATTTTTCAGTTTTTTCATAAATTAAAAGTTCTCCTTATAGCTGACAGGCTACATCAGTTTGTTAAAGAGATGTACAAGTCTCAGCAAAGCTATCTTTTGTTTCCCTTAGGGTTTGCATAGTGCCAGTGTTCCTGGTATTCTGGCTCTGGATCTATGTCCCTCAGACACCAATAAAGTCCTCACTGGTATATTGAATACACTTTTTTTTTTTGTTAAATTGTATTGCTGTGTTAGACATCATTTGCAGCCTCTCTAATTTAATCTTGACCATGCTTCTTCTAGGTGGAGCTGATAAGAATGTGGTGGTGTTTGACAAAAACGAGGAGCAGATCGTGGCAACACTTAAGGGTCATACCAAGAAGGTCACCTCTGTCATTTACCATCCATCTCAAGTGGGTTTCCTTCTTTTGTAAACATCAGCCAAACAAAATCTTCCAATAAAGCAAATGACATGTCTCTTAAAAGAACAACATATCCCAATATATTTGGAGACAGTTTAAATTGAATTTTGATGTCATCCATTGATTTTTTTTTTTTTTTTTTTAATCCCTCCTTCTCTTGCTGTCTGTCCACATCTAGTCTGTGGTCTTCTCTGCATCTCCAGACACCACCATCCGTGTGTGGTCCGTCACTGGAGGCAATTGTGTCCAGGTTGTCCGTGCCCATGAGGCAGGAGTCACAGGACTCTCCCTGCATGCTACTGGGGACTACCTGCTTAGCTCCTCCGAGGATCAGGTGTGTATACGGCTTACAGAAAACATACTCCATGCTATAGTCAATTCTGAATATTGTATAATGCTCTCCCTTCCATTATGCTGCAGTACTGGGCCTTTTCTGATATCCAGACTGGTAGAGTCCTTACCAAAGTTACTGATGAAAGTGCTGGTTGCGGTGAGTGCCTCTGTTAACATGATTTAAATATAGTCTTGGTAGTCTTTCTCTTTCAGGTGGTAATGTTTCTTTCTGCTTTCACAGCTCTGACCTGCGCTCAGTTCCACCCTGATGGTCTGATTTTTGGCACTGGCACAGCTGACTCCCAAATCAAGATCTGGGATCTGAAGGAAAGGACTAACGTGGCAAACTTCCCTGGCCACTCTGGTCCTGTCACCTCCATTGCTTTCTCTGAGAATGGATACTATCTGGCCACAAGTGAGAACTAATAATCACGGTTTTACACAGTATTATAATTTTTATGTGCATGAACACAATACGAGGTTGTGTGCTGACTTGTTTATGATGTGGTCCTCCAGGTGCTCAGGATAGCTCTTTGAAACTCTGGGATCTTAGGAAGCTGAAGAACTTCAAGACCATCACTCTGGACAACAATTATGAGGTAAGAAATGTCAGGTGTTTCACATCTTGATGGAATATTTTTTAATTAACAAAAAAAGAGAGGTGCTTGTATTTGCATGTGAAAAATTAAAAATTAGTTTTTAATACTAATTAATTTTTTATCAAAAATTAAATTGGTAGACAATTAGCTTGGCTTAGCATAAACACTGGAAATTGGCGTGTTACTAAGGTGGTTTGCGAACATCACGACTGAATTTAACTGCAATACAGCAAATATGAAAGATAATGAAGAATTTCTTTTTGCTTCGCCTGAATATCATATGTATTGTTTGTGTTTTAGGTGAAGTCCCTCATGTTTGATCAGAGTGGTACCTACCTGGCCGTAGGAGGGTCTGACATTCGTGTCTACATCTGCAAACAGTGGTCTGAGGTTCTCAACTTCACAGGTGAGGCAGAAGAACTCTTTATACCCTTTACAAATGTTCATGCACCTTTGGTGGTACTTGCTGCAAGAAATTATTATTTTTTGTTTCTTCTAATTTTAACCATTTTTCTTTCTGCTTGCAGATCATACTGGATTGGTGACTGGAGTGGCCTTTGGTGAGAATGCCAAGTTCCTGACTTCAGCAGGAATGGACAGAAGTCTCAAGTTTTACAGTTTGTAGAAAGTGGAATGATTCAGGTTGATAGGAAGAGGAGAACAACAAAAAAAGAGGAAAGAAAATTATGTTAAGTAAGATGCAGAAGCCAATATAATGTTCCCATCTGATTTGCCGGCAAGTATGATTTAAATGTAGTAATTTCTTTTTGTGTGTTTTCTTTGGGGGAGATAAATTGCTTGTTGTAATACAGCCTGTTGTAGTACACAGTTGGAAACAGTATGTGGTGTGACAACAGTTTGCTTTGCTTCTTAATGTAGACCAGCTTCATCACAGTCTCTATAGGGTAAGATAAAAATACATTTGTAGTGATGTACAGTATGGCTAAAAAGTTGAACAGGTGCGTAAGATTCATGTTCCTCTGTGACAGATTTAGTTGTTTAACCTCATTTAATTTTCATTTTCAATTTCATTTGTTTTATTTGAACTTATCTTTTTTCCCAATTGTACATTTCTTATTACTTGCTATTTTACCTGTTGCACCTCTGCCCTTTTACAATAAAATAAACTATCTTTTGTATTGTCACATGAGTCAGGTTGGCAGAAATGGTCAGATTTATGCCAAGGGAACTGAAGAGGGGAAAAAAATCATATTTTATCACATTTTGCTAGATCAACCAAATACAACATATATCTGTAAGTGTGTGTTACCGTTGAGGTCATAGAACTACCTGTATTAATTTACCTATTAGCTACCTATATTTAATATTTACCTCTATACCAAAATGATTTTTGCTTGTTCCTGAACATAGAAGCTGGATTCTTTGCTTGGCATTGGCACTGAAAGACACTTTCTTTCCGCCATATAGCAGGGACCTAAATGTGAGCATGATTATGTAAAATCACAGCTAGTTTATTCAGTAAATGCACTTAACACAATATTTGCAACTATTTTGATTTGAAGTTTTAAAGATATTTTTATGTGGCCAATTGCCCCCTTTACAATTTTTTAATATAGAGATATGGACATTATAAAATGATTGTTTTACGTTCGAATTTCTAGTTTTTTTGTGGAGGATCAATGAACAGAGGCGGTCATTTACACATTCAAAAGCCTCTGTAAGTAAATTTGTAATTTGGACTATTGAAATAAAATCCGTCCAGGGCCCAGAAACACTAGAGATTTGGCAGCGTGTCAGCAGTAAACATTTGGTCATACAGCAGTTTTTCCTTTGATTCTTTGATCCATCCGTTATCTTCACTGCTGACCCTGTTTGGGGTCGATGGGCCCTGGAGTCTGTCCCAGCAGTCACTGGATCACAGAGACGTGAACAGTCACTCACACTTACACCTACGGCCAGTTTGGAGTCAGGTAAAGTGAAATGCATGTCAGCCGGAGGAAACGTGCAGACCCAACCCGGAAGTGGCGTTCTGCGGAGGGATTCAAACCGGGGACGTTGGCGCTGCCCCATTTTATTCCTGAACCTTAAGAACACGTTGGATCACGCAGCCGGCTGACGACAGCAACAGGCCGGTGTCTCACTGTTGTTTCAAACTGAGTAATCACACTGTAAATGACAAAGTCCAGTGTAATTGTTTAATATATTTACTTCATTGTAACATAAGTAAGATTTGAATGATGCACTCACTAATTACAGAATATTAACTCAGTGATATTATTATTATGGCAGTTCACCTTTGATAACATTAAGGCGAAAGAATAAAATATCTCGTTGCTTTGGGCACCGTATTTACTTCGATTACTTGTTACCTCGGTAACCGGAAGTCTCGATCCCTCGTGGCCGACGGAGGGACGAGCAGCGAGTGTCACGTGAGGCGGGAGTAACGTGACTCCCACAAACAGGAAGTCGGTGAGCGGAGAACACGGCTGATTCCTCCGCGTCCACAGTCACACAAGCGTCCGTGGCTGCGGGACAGGACAGCGGCTCGGGGTCCAGCGGAGTTCGGGAAACGCACAGGAGACATTTTAGGTATGTGGCTTCATTTCGTGCTCAAAATGAATGTCGCTGTTATTACATAATTAAATCAAACCCGTTTACTTCCACGAAATCCCCCTGTCGCCCCTTGTTAAAGATGTTTTTCATGTAATATTACTTAGATTAAATACAATTACAGTGTTTGATTTGCTAACGTTGCACTCATAACTGGCATGATGTCCCATTAATAACGAAACTTAAGACTCAGGCTTTGTCTCAGAGATGCAACAGCCGAGGAGAAAAAACAGTTAAAATTGCAGTGTTTGGGAATACACGTTATGAATTTCTGTGTGCATTTATTGAAGTTTTCCCTAAAGTTTACCAAAGTGACACCCAGTCTTCATACATTTCGCCACGTTATGAACTGAACTGATTTTTGGTCAAATAGTAACTTTCCAGGAAGTTTTCTTTTACTACCAGTGTTTGGTATTTTCTCCATCCCAGTCATATCAATTATCCACTTATAAACACAATATATCTCAGCAGCATCACAGTCGCTACAATAACTATAAACCATTAACCCCCTTTCTAAAACTTTTTAAATAACTGAGCATTTTAACCCATGTGAAAGGTGGATTTATTGCAGAGCTCTTGTGTCAGAGTACATATAGCTATATGGATGTAATAAACCCGTCCATCCATCCATCCAGTCAGTGTCTTAACAGCTTGTCCTGTTCCGGGTTGTTGAGGCCGGCTGCAGTTGACTGAACATTTTTGAAATGTTTTTCAGCGTGTTTGCTGAAACTGTCAGATGTTTGTGGTAATGTTGGCAGAAACACGCCAGTGCAAGTCTGGAAATTCCACATTATTATCACTCGACAGGACTTGGTGGTTCCCTTTTCTTTGAGTTTCCCCTCACATGTTTCTACATTTTCACTTTTCACAGGCTTCTATTGTAACTAATTATAGATGCCCTTAGTCAACCATTTTACACGTTTTCTTCCTCATTTATGCTTTCTCATTAAGTTTCTCAATCTACTGTTAACTGTAGTGCTTTACATAAATAAACAATTCACTACATTGACATATATTTTAGTGAAAGAAATCTACTTTGACTTGTTTCTTTCGTGTTTTTGCAGGAAACTATGGGCTCCATGTTCCGCAGTGAGGAGGTGTGCCTGGTGCAGCTCTTCCTTCAGTCCAGCTCTGCTTACAATTGTGTTAGTGAACTGGGAGAACTGGGCCTGGTTGAGTTTAGAGATGTAAGACACTGTTATTGTCCATAACCTTTGTTGACATTCGTTGTTCATATGGTTAAAAGCTTTTCCACTTTGAAGTGTCGGATGATTTAAACTTTAGTTATCGTGTTTGGGTGTTTACTTTGCCCGAGCTGACAGACATATGATCATTATTCTCGCTCTTACAACGATCCAAAACCCTGTTATCAATCTGTTTACAACAGAATGCAGTTTTCTTGGATTTAGTGATTGTACATTCTCATGCACTTCAGACTCTGCAGTATTAAGTCTGAATATAGACAAGAAACTAATTGTTTCTTTGTCACCACAAGACAGAAAGATTTTCCTTCTCTCCTGTTGTGGTCAGATGAAAATGAGTAACCCTGTTGCCTTCTTCCTCTCCTCTTTTCTCGATTTTTATTTAGTTAAATCCTAACGTCACCGCCTTTCAGAGGAAGTTTGTCGGTGAGGTCAGACGATGTGAAGAGCTTGAGAAAACTTTTGGTGAGTAATACTAATTGAATGTTCCCCACCTAAACTTATACCATTCACGTTTATTACTGGTTCGGTGTAAGACTATCATTGTGCCATTTTTGACGTTCTTTATCCCCACTTCAGCCTTCCTTGAGCAGGAGATCAACCGCTCCCTGTCTGGGCGCTTGCGGGGTCCACTCCTCCCTCCATGCCCTACACCTTTGGCCCCGCAGCCTCGTGAACTCATCACTATAGAGGAAGAAAGTGAGAGACTAGCTAGAGAGCTCAAAGAAGTGAGTGGCTATACAAGTCAAAGATCA
Source organism: Channa striata (assembly GCA_033026295.1). Lineage (NCBI taxonomy): Eukaryota > Metazoa > Chordata > Actinopteri > Anabantiformes > Channidae > Channa > Channa striata. Next base: position 17,831,597 of record CM065173.1, on the reverse strand, counting down.
TGTAGGGTCTCAACTGTGCACCTTCAGAAGAAGCTTAACATGCTCCTTTTTCTGTGTGTGTCTCTCTAGGTGTCAAGGAACAGAGACAGCCTTCAGACTCAGTTGACTCAGCTCCGTCAGTACAGAGGCGTCCTGACCATAACACACACTCTCACTGCCTCACAGGTATTCAAAACTTAATCTCCTTCATATTGTTTCCCTGTGATTTGATTATTGTGTTGTAGTGAGCTAAGTGATTCTTTTCACAGGCACCACCACCTTTAATGGAAAGCCAAGGCCTGTTTGATAACCGCCAAGATGTCCATCTGAGGTAGATCTCATTTGCCAAAATGCACATGATGTATTTTAAAGATTATTTTAAATTTTCGTTCATCGCATTGCCACTGTGTGTTCTGTCTCTCAGTTTTGTGGCAGGGGTGGTCCATCCTTGGAAGGTGCCCTCATTTGAACGCTTGCTGTGGAGGGCATGTCGGGGTTACATCATTGTGGATTTTAGAGAAATGGAAGATCGACTCGAGCATCCAGAAACGGTGGGAACTAGGGGAGAGTGAGAGGGCGCGTTCTTATAGCTGAGCCATAGACTTAAGTTTACCTTTACAGGGATCGTTTTTTGCATCGAAGGATTTTTAAAAATCTGACCACATTTGTTTGTTCTGTTTGCAGGGGGAAATGGTGCAATGGACAGTGTTCCTCATTTCCTACTGGGGAGATCAGATTGGACAAAAAGTGAAGAAGATTTGCGATTGGTATGTGCATATGTGCATCAGTTAGATTTTTTCTTCATTGCAGATTTCCACATTTAAGTTTCTGTTTCCCCACCTCACAGCTTCCGCACACAGACGTTTGCATACCCTGAGAGTGCTGCTGAAAGAGAGGAAATTCTCCAGGGCCTTCAGGGTAGAATTGAAGATATCAAATCAGTAAGTGCGTCCTCATAAAAGTACAGCATTTGTTGCTACTTTAATAGAATCTTCTTTATTAAAGAAATTTCTACCTAACTCATGCTTGAGAATGGTAGAAATATTAATACAGCTGCAATGTGGGTTCCACAGTTTCTTTAAACAGTGAAAGTTTTTCCACTTCTTTCTCATTTCACTTCCCTCTTTTGCATAACAGGTGTTGTCACAGACTGAGACCTTCCTGCAGCAGCTGTTGATGCGAACAGTGGCCGTCCTGCCCCAGTGGAAGGTGCGAGTCCAGAAGTCCAAAGCCATCCAGATGGTTCTGAATCTCTGCAGCCCCTCCGTCACTGACAAATGTCTGATCGCTGAGGCCTGGTGTCCGGTTTCCAAGTTGCCTGAACTACAAAGCGCTCTGAGAGAGGGCGGCGTAAGCGAAACACTGAAACATAGAATGCTATACTACATTAAAATGAACAACTTTACTAATCTTTTTAACTTCAACCTTGTTTGACATCCTCAGAGGAAGAGTGGCAGTGGCGTTGACTCTTTCTACAACCGTCTGCCTTCCCCCACCTCTCCACCCACCCTGTTTCCCCTCAACTCCTTCACAGCAGGTTTCCAGAACATTGTTGAGGCCTACGGAGTGGCCAGCTACCGTGAAGTTAATCCGGGTATGTCCGTGGAACTTTATGTCAGACATTCAAAGGAAAAACCAAAGAATTTCACGTTTATTTTTTTTCTTTTCTCTCAATGCCTCTGCAGCGTTGTACACCATAATTACATTCCCCTTCCTGTTTGCTGTAATGTTTGGGGATGTGGGTCACGGTTTACTTATGACCCTAGCTGCCCTTTGGATGGTCCTTGAGGAGAAAGACCCCAAACTCAAGAGTAACAATAATGAGGTAAATCAGCGATTATTCCACTCAGTATCCCCAAACACACCAAACATAACTGGGCTTTGGGTAATTGCTGTTTACCGAATCTGTTTCTTTTCACCATATACAAATCTCTTAACTAATCTTGATATTCTTAGTTACCCATAGTTTAAAAATGCAGTAAATACATTTAAAGGATAAACAAAATCACATCTGATGCATAACTGTAAAAAAAAAGAGCTAAAATCTCTTTCTTTTATATTGAAAATGAAATACTTAAATGAAATACAAATGTGTCTTATTTCTCTCTTTGTTCCAGATCTGGAAGATGATGTTTGGAGGAAGGTATCTGATTCTCCTGATGGGTCTGTTCTCAGTCTACACGGGGGCCATTTACAATGAGTGCTTCAGCAGAGGCCTTAATGTCTTTGAATCAGCATGGCACGTCCACCCGATGTTTGAGAAGAACATATGGAAGTGAGAATATGACATGGATTCTTAAAAGTTATACATAGCTTCTTTCTTTAGTTTCTAGTTTTCTACTTCATCTCACATTTGGGTCACATCTTTTCAGTTCATCAGTCCTGGCAAAGTCCCAGTACTTGTCCATGGATCCGGCTGTGCCTGGAGTTTTCACCAGCCCCTATCCGTTTGGCATTGACCCGGTACGGCCATCACGCTTGTCTTTCATTCTTTCACCACTTCAGTATCTCTGTCGCTGTGTCATCAGCTTTTCCCTTCATTATCTTTTATTTGTGTCCCTGTCAGATTTGGGGTTTGGCCAACAACAAACTCACTTTCCTTAACTCCTATAAGATGAAGATGTCGGTCATCATCGGCATCATTCACATGACTTTTGGAGTCATTCTGTCATTCTTCAACTACGTGTAAGTAGCTAAAATTGTGTGGTGATTACACCACAAACATTTCTATATATGTATTTACTTTTATCCTAAATTCCCTTAGGTTAACATATTGCTGTTTCCTTCTCTCTGGTTGATGATGTTGCTGTTGTTTTTGTTTTTTTCAGGCACTTTGGCAAGATTAGCAAAGTGTTCTTTATACTGATCCCAGAGCTATTCTTCATGCTGTGTCTGTTTGGCTATCTGGTGTTTATGGTGGTGTTCAAGTGGATTGCCTACACTCCTGCCCAGTCCAAAATTGCTCCAAGTATACTTATCCACTTCATAGACATGTTCCTCTTCACAGAGAACGCTGACAACTCACCACTTTATAAAGGACAGGTTCGTGATGTGCTCATTGCTCTAAAAAATTAACATATTAATGTTTCAGCTCATGTGCATCCTTGCATACATAACTTTCAGACATTTTTAAGCATGTCATAGCTTTTATATGATAAAGGCACTTTTCCTATGTTCCAAGAAGAGGTGTAAAAATGTCGAATGGAATGGAAATTCAATTTTTTTACTTACAAGTTAGCTTCCCAGCCGTTGGTTATGAACAGTGGCTGGGATTGTCAGTCTTGAGTCAGATTTAAGCCTCTGCACACTCATGATCATACTGAACTAATATGATCTCAAAGGTTAAAATATGTTTCATTTATAATAAAGGGAGAAAAAGCTTGCACTTTTGTCCTACATTGCTTAAAAGCAGCAGCTCTGCCTTCACTCTTGTTTTGTAGATGGTGGTACAGAAAGTCCTGGTGGTGCTTGCTCTGTGCTCTGTCCCAGTCCTTTGCTAGGGATGCCCATTTATGAATACATTAAATTCAGGGGAAAGAGACAAAGGCATGTGGTGAGTTACTGTTGGACTGAACTTTAACCATTTTCTGCCCTGTTCTGCAGTGCGCTGCATTTTCTGAAACTTTCATAACTCTCTGCTACAATAGGACGGAGACAGACGTCCTCTGATATCTGATGATGGTTCCATCAACACTCATCAAGGAGAGGTGGAAGGACGAGCTGCAGAAGAGGAGGTAAGAGGCCCAAGTAACTGAATTGCCTAAACAGATTAAACCAGGTCAGAAATGTTTTTCATAGCATGTTTTAATCTGCTGTCTGCAGGGTTTTGATGCTGCAGATGTGTTCATGCATCAGGCCATCCACACCATAGAGTATTGCTTGGGATGCATCTCCAACACTGCCTCATACCTCCGACTCTGGGCTCTCAGCTTGGCACACGCACGTTAGTGGCACACATACTGACATGTTTGAACACCGTGTGTATCTTCATACTCACATGATGTTGACATAGAGACAGACTTCCTCTCTACAACCAAATATACTCCCAATTATTTTTTTCCCAGCCAGTTACTCATACATATGATGGTTTTGTTCCCCTCAACAATTCCTGATGTGAATTATTTTTGTCTTCACAGAGTTGTCGGAGGTGCTGTGGGTGATGGTGATGCGTCTTGCCCTGAGATGGCAGGGCTATGTGGGATCTGTAATACTCTTTGTGATTTTTGCCTTCTTTGCTGTTTTAACCGTGTCCATCCTGCTGGTTATGGAAGGCCTCTCGGCTTTCCTTCATGCACTCCGTCTGCATTGGTAAGGATGAGAGAGAGTAGCCAAAGGGAAAAAAGGATAAAGACCTATCTGCTTATTTTTGAAATACTTCTGGATTGTGTAGGCTGCCTCTAAACCTCTATACTGATAAAAGTTTGGAGCAAGTAAAACTTTTTAGTTTGATTTAATTGTTATATTTAGGACAGACTTTACCAAGGAATCTGGATGACTTTTTAATATCTCCACAGTCATTCAAAGACAGCTGTCTTTTGCTCTTGAGTGCGCACATTGTACTCTGTTTATTGTTAGTCACCTGACACAAGATGGCGGTGGTGCTTAGCAAATATCATGGCTACTTTGGGTTGTGTGTGTTTTCCTATAGATAATACTTAGTGAGGACCAAATTTCGTTTTTTTAACAACAGAGTGAGGACATTTTTGGAAGAGTGGACATTTTGGCCAGTCTTCACTAATTTTGACCCTAAAAATGGATTTTTGAGGGTCAAGACAAGATTTTAGGGTTAGGGTTAGAATTAGATTTTGGTTGGGGAAAGGGTTAGGGTTAGGCATTTGGTTGTGAGGGTTAGGGTAAGGGGCTAGGTAGGGATTGCATAACGTCAACAAGGATAGAGGTGTGTGTGCATGTAGTATTTAGTATTCAGGCCCCTTCACCTTTACTGTAGTGTGTAACTTGTATTCATTCAAATTAAATGGAATGGACACAATTAGTCTAATTTGCAAACACATCTCAAGGGCAACTAAAAGTGCCACCAGAAAGAGGGCGAATGATTTTATAAATGAGTTTTTTTTTTATCAAATAAATGATAAATATTTTATGCATGAGCGAATGACTATTTAGCTTTATGTCTGTTGTAGAGTGAAGTGAACAGAAATGGCTGATGTTTTGTAGTTTGTATTTATTGTTGCATGCTGACTTTGTTTCTCTCTCTTGCAGGGTGGAGTTTCAGAACAAGTTCTACAGTGGATCAGGCTACAAACTGAGCCCTTTCTCTTTCTCATCGATTATCAATGCATCAGCTGCTGTATGATTGGCTATATTGTTCCTTTTTGTGCCTAACGGTTACATTACCTTACGTATATTATTGCATACTTTAAAAATACACTGCGGAATGACCCTTTCTTAAAAAAAGTATTTTATTGCCTGTAGGCCCTGAAATGGTTTAATTGACTTGCACAGTCATGATGTTAAAGACTATTGTTTTGCATCAGTATTAGGAGAATGAATCCCTATGTAATGAATTACAATAACTTTCTGATTATATATTTAGTGTGCGTCAACGCACACTTTTGTATCCCTTTGCTACTTGCATTTGAATCTGTTCTGTCCTGCTTTCTAACTATGCTTTTTTTGTGTTCGGTAAAAATTGATCATCTAGTTTTAACTAACATTACTATATGAATGAGTATGAAAGGGAATGGACATCAAATTACAAAGTTCTCTCTACATTCAGGAAATGTGTAATTGTTGAACTATGGTATTATGCTTTAAAAAAACAGTCCTGTAGTATTCTTTAAATTGTAGCAGGGAATTATCTGAATGATTTTCACGAGCCAAACGTACTTTGCACTCACAGTCATGTCTTCCAACTCCAGCAGGTATTTATTGGTAGTAAAGGTTATTTTAAGTGCCTTACAGTGTGCTTATTTATCCACACAGTTCGTGGGACAGACCTTGTCATCCATTATCCTAACACTATTTTGAACATCACTTTTCCCTGTACATTTGTCTGATCATCTCCACTGTAAAATATAACATTGGACTTGAAATTAAATATAACTGTTTAATTTATTCTCATTGTGGGGTGCCATTCACTGGATAGTCAATTTTTTCTGCTGTTTCTTGTATGATTACTTGTCAACAATGGGAGAAATATTGCTCAGTAGCTCACATGTACTTAGAATGTATAAAGAAAAACAACATGCAGACATACATCCATATTAGATTAGTTAGTGATGGATAGAAATAAAATCTAGTAATACCATAAATGATCTAGACCAGTGCAAATGTAGTGATTTACGCAGTGCGGCAATAAAGACTCGGATTTTCCACTTCCAAGTATGAGACAAAACGGAAACAGTTAAAAATGTCACTGTGTCATTTTAGAATTATTTTTAGTTAATTTCCTCCACTGGAGGTTGCTGCACTGCAGAGGTTTGTTGTGGATGCGGAACATAGAAACAGACAAGCAGGCGGAACTAACAGGACGGGCGTTTGTTTCTGTTGGTGAACCGGAAGCGGTCGGAATTGCAAAGACGGCGGACCACATGCCATGTTAATTTCTTATTAGAAAAATGGAATAATAAAAAAAGGTTTTCTTATTTTTATCGCCTTATCCGAAGTGGACAGTGGCCCCCTGTTGTACTGTATGAGGTGAACACGGCGGAGCAGCAAATGGCTTTAGCTGAATTCAGTCGCAGTCTACGGACGTTGTTAGGTCAAATTCCGCGATGTCGTCTTGTTGCGTCTACAAACCATTCAGGTAATATATTAATTTTCATAACTGCCTTTTTCTTTTTTGCATCGTATTCTTTGCTAACAGCTGCTTTACCGGTTTGTTGTTCGCAGCCTGTCAAATTCTAACAGGCTTTTCATGTCATACCCCGTTTAACCTTAAAGGGCAATAGACAGGACAGGAAGTTTAATTTAAACTTCCCTCTGCCTGAAATATGTGATAATATTTTCATTGTTTTAGATATTTAGGACAAACTCGGCAGTTAAGGGAAACATAACTGAGGTTTTCCTGTTACTGTTGTCATAGATAATTTAAAGATGATAAGCAGTAGCAGTTTGGCTGATCAGGACTTTCTGGATTATGTCATCTGGAGGAGATTTTGAAATCTTGATTTTTTTAGCATATAGCAGTTCTTCTAATTTAGCAAACGTCTGGGTCCTTCACACAGCTCGATGTCTGAGTCAAGCCGCATCTAAACCGGAGCCCAGAGCAAATGAAAATGAAGCCGTGAACCCGACCTTCGAGAACCGAAACCCCCGGAACCTGGAGCAGATGGCTCTGGCTGTGAAGGACCGAGGCTGGAAGACATCCTGGCCGCATCGGCAGTTCTACCACAGGTCTGTGTGTGTGTGGATGCTAATACGTTTGTATACAATTCTCGATAATGGCAGTATATTGTCCAAACTAATCCTTTAAATAAAATTGCAATCAGAAATAAACTAAATATTTTTTCTTTACTGGAGTGCATAAGATGGCAATGCAGGGACTGCATTATATATAATTTTGATATTTGTCTAATTAAGCATATATTTAGCAAATTATAATGTATATAGAGTGTGGAAAAATATTCCTGATTCCTGATCAACTTTGATTTCCTCCTGTACATCGTTTTCAGGTTGGTGTTTTCTCGCAGTCAACATCACGTGACAGCAGAAGTTTTCTCCAGCTGCTCTCCTGTCCCAGTGCTTTCCTGTTCAACCAAGGAGTGGGCAATCAAGAAGGAACTGCCTTCCACGAACAGCGTGGCTGCATGTCAGGCTGTGGGCGAGGTCCTCGCACATCGATGCCAGCAGGCTGGAATCACAAGGATGGTGTACAGGGCGATTCCCTGGACCTTTCGCTCTGATGCTGTGAGTGCATGCAGTCTGAGGGTTTTACCTTTTCTTTGCTCATGTCATCACATGCTTCACGTTCGTCTTTCCTTTGCAGGTTCAGGCTTTCAGAGCAGCTATGAAAGGAGGAGGAATCACCCTTAGTGAACCCAGGCGGAAATATGTTGGGACTTAATGTAATCTACCATTTTTGATATTTTGTTAACACTGGTATTCTGTATTGGTTCTGTTGTGTCTTATAACTGATATTAAGATCAGCAATGTAGGAATTACAATATAAATGTAGTGAAAACAACCAAGGCTGCCGGCCTCTTATTTTCTCCTATGGATAAAATGTCAAGAAGCCAAGCGGTTGGTCTGGGGATTCATTTATTTTCACTCATAGTGCTTGTTGTAAACAATAATGATGTGCAGACTGCAAAGAGCTTAACACAACAAGGCATAGAGATATGGACAAGATTTTTAAAAGTCATTGATTCTTTTGATTATAGTACAGCATGAAGTTGGCTCAGGCAGTGGGAACAGTGTGTGTTGTAGGATTATAAAGTGCATGGTTTGTTTTTTTACAGTGAGCATGCAGATTAAATAATCTTTAGCTTGGGTTCACTGGATTAAAAAAAATACCAGTATGAAGAATGAACATCAGCATCTACTGATTGATCAGGAATCTGTTAACAGTATAATGAATAGTTAACCTAAGTCTATATAAATACATGAGAAAACCCTGAACAATTTGCTCTCACAGGTTAGTATAAAAACATACGACATGCACCCATTTCATCAAGTTTTGATATATGTACATATACTGTTTGTATATATGCACTACTCATACATGCAAAAATGTTGGGAAATCACATTTATACTATCATCCAACCAACTGAGAAACAGTACTAGATACATGCAGTACGTGGCAACCACCATTTAGTAAAAACGTAAAGACGCCAATAGATCTTTGCATTCTGAGGTTGAAGGCACTTATTCAGCCACGGTGTTTAAATAACATTAAAATAAAATGGGTGACACTGCTCCTTAATATACTGACATGATAAAGATTCAATTATGTTTTACATTTATTTATATATCTATTCATTCATTGGCACATTGGAATACATTGTCTGGAAAACAGGCCCTGACTTGGTCCATAATACACTTTAGATACAGTAAAATCTTCCCATCTGTGAACTGTCTTTAAAAAAAAAAGAAACATTTAAAACTACCTACCATGAATTGGCAGCATACAGCCTTGTATTTACAGAGGAACATTAAAAGTAACAGGAATTGCATAGATATCTCTGGAGTGGTGATTCGACAACTGAAGAAGAGAACGGGGGAGCTCTGGAGATACAGGCGCTACATGTAGAGACTGACCGGTACATCTGTATTTGACGGGATTCTAAAAACTAAACCAGAGAGCAATACTGCAGCAAGATCTCTCTCATCAAGAGTGAACAATCACTTAAAATAACCATGAAAACAGCTATGCAATAAAATGCACCAGCATCTAAATAATCACAAATATAAAGCTGAGCCAGAGCTTATCAGTGTATGGAAACCTTGGCGTGTTACCAGAGCGCACACACACACACACTTTCCTTCAAAGTGCTGTCTCTTTCTGGAGTTTCTCCTTTAACGCCTGCGCTCCTCACTTCAGGGTTTGCTTTGACCGGTGCTCGGCAGGCTGCGTGGTTCAGGTGAAACATCCACACACGCTCTCTGGTGAATCAGACCTCGTCGCCCATTGCTTCGCCTCCGTTGCCCTGGAGATCTCCTCGGACTGCCATGCAGCTTTGAACAGAACAGCTGACAAGTTAAAGCTAATGAACTTAAAACGAATACTGGTGCTAGAACTGCAATAATTAGTAGATTAGCTGATGAGCAGCTGTACTGATAATCACATGATTATGTTAGTCACTTTTCAAGCATTCAAGTACCAAAAGAACAGTATTATCTGGATAAGGTTCATAAAATTTGACAGTTTGTGACTTTTAGCTGGACTAAACAAACAAACTAATGAAATCTTAATGCTTGAATAACAGTGATAAATGACAATAACTGATCCATATTGCAGGAAAAAAAAGAAAGAATCAACTAAAATTATACTGATATTTCTACGACCAATGACTGTCTTTGGTCTAACCAAACTAGTAAATGCAATTACAGTTACTTATCGATTTAACAAAAATAAGAAAGAAGGTCAGATTGTGTGTTTGCTCATTCATTCTGCTTAAAAATTAATTTACCTGTTCACATCCTTTATCCTCATCATCTAATTCACTAATGGACTGCATAAGAGAGAAGAGGTTCATTCTGCCACTGCGACTAACACTTGGAACAACCTGGAGTGAAGAGACATTATAAAAAATAAAAATAAAATGTGAGTGGAGGAACGAGATCCACAAACAAGTCACACATGATGAATGTCTTCAGGTATGGAGCGTGCATTAATCTGTGTCAGTTTGCTCACTTTGTCAGGCTCATTTACTGTTATAATTGGACCAACAACAGATGGTCCAGGCTGCCCGGGTTGCTTGTCCAAGTCAGATGTGGACGTGGGTTCTTCAAACACCTGGATGTGTTTAAGGGAATAAAAGGTGAATCCAAAGGATTAAAAGATCAACAGGAATTAAAAGTATCATTGTCGTAATTGTTACCTCTGTTTCTTCCTCTGAATCATCTTTTTCATCCATGCTCCCTGAATCTCTTTCATCTGGACTTTCTCCATCCTCTTCATCAAATCTATCATCTTCATCATCATCGTCATCGTCTTCTTCTTCTTCCCCGTCTTGCTTCTTTTCCTTCCCTTGTTCTTCCTTGCACATTGACTTCTGTTTTTGTTCTCTCGACTTTCGCCTCCAGAGTGCGCTGTGACGCTGCTGGCTTGATTGTTCAACAAACAAACAGCATAATTCTCACGTGAGCCCATAAACTGTCAGGAGGGGGAAAATCATTCGGAAACGGAGGCAAACTCAAATGTTTCACCTTTTACAGTTAAACAACATGCCTGACCTTGCATTGAGGATGCCATTGTAAGTCTGGAGCTGCTTCATGAAGCCCTCATTAGGCTTGACAATGGATCGGCAATCTCTGACGTAGGACAGGGCCATATCCAGGGACCAGTGCTGCTGCTTCATGACATAGGCAATCACTGTAGATGCAGAGCGAGAAACGCCCATCTTACAGTGCACCAACACTGCTTGTCCACTCTTCCTGCAATACACAGCAGTGAAGGGAAGTTTACACACTACTCGAGGGATTTACTGTGTCAATTATTAGAAGGATAATGGTGGGAAGTGACTGAATACCCAGGTGGAATGCTGGTGATTAGCAGAATGACCCTGAAATACTACCGTAAATTCTGGACTATAGAGCGCACCTAAATTTAAGCCGCCCCCGCTAAAATTTAAAAGAAATATATATTTTGTCACATATAAACCGCATCGGACTATAAGCCGCCAATATCCAGGCTGAGAAATAATATCTGTTGTATGCGCTCCTACTCATTGTTCACAGTAGGCATGAGGATGTTCTGTGCGCTGTTTTACCGGCATTACGGTAAAGAGTGCGTTTACGTGTATGTGTGGCTGAATGTACAGAGCCGACAAAAACGTCCTTGTTATAATTAAACGGCTTGTTCCATAGCCAAAGGAGAAGACGTCTCTTATTCTTCACGAATTACGCAGGAGTTGCTGTGCTCAACAAAAGATTTTGTACCATAAGTGTTTATTCATACACCTGAACCTGAATGGTGCCTGTAACACGGCAGTAAAAGTGCTGATGTTTGCTGTTGTGCGTCTTGGGTTGCATGCGCTAAGAATAAAAACTGGCGCTTTTTTGTTTGCACTGACTTCCATCTACAGCGCCCATCTGAGGGCTGCAGAAAAATTCATAGAAAAGCCGCATCTCTGTAAAAGCCGCATGGTTCAAAACGTCGGAAAAAAGTAGCGGCTTATGGTCCGAAAAATACGGTATTTTAAACACTTTGTTTAAACTACTTTTCCTTTCAAAAGTTCAAATAGAACTGAAAAAAAAAACAAAAACACCATATTGTTTCCTATTACACTGCATTTGAATAATATGGTAAAGAAGGTTCATAATTCAGTCTTAGTTTGGTTAAACAGAGGAAATATTGAGAGGAAAGCTAACGACACTACACAGGGTTTAAAGGAATAGTTAAACTCTTTGGCAGAAAGTTTCTGGTTTTGTCTGTTAAACTACACTGCCAATAAAAAAAATTCTGAAAAAAACTTTGCCCTTTTGTAATTGTGTTATCTTTTTTGTTTTTTTCTAAACAATGGTTGTAAATAGATCACAAAATACACAAAAACAGTTATTTTCATGCATATTTGAACACAGAATAATGGTGAAATGCAGTTAGTGTTAAACTTTCATCACAAAAAAAAGGTAGCAATAACTGCCTGAAAAATCTGTGGCCATGTCCTATCAGTTTTACAGATATTCCGATGTGATATCCTCCCAGACCTTATGCAATTCCCAAAGTGCTGGTTAAACCAATTCTAATCTTTGGTCCAGCTTCTCCCACACCTTTTTTATGGGGTTTAGATCTGGTCTGGTCTGGTCTAGCCTTTAGCCAGTATTTCAGCAGCTGATTTCTTCTCTAGATAATTCTTATACAACCGCAGAAATAACCTCTGCTTCTGATTTGTTCTTTGCTTGGATTCATCAGTCAACAAGACTTCGTTTCAGTCATCTAAATTCCACTGTTTGTGTATCTAGGCACAGTACAACAGTTTCTTCTGATTTGCCAATCTTAAGAGTTTTTTCTTGGCAACTACCCATGAGGCCAGTTGACCAGAGGCTTCTTTGCACAGTATCTGTTTTATTAAAAAATACAGCCAATTCAGGAGCTGTGAAGCATCTGTTTTTCAATGAGGACACTCATAGAAATCATTTGGCTTTTTGGGCTGATGTGAACTTCATATTCTGTCCTGATAGTTGCAACATGTCACTGGAGATTTTACTACACACATTTTAAAGAAATCGTGAATTTCTTGGCAATATCAGACAATAACCTTCCTTTCCCAAGAAAAGTTTGTAATGAAAGCTGCTTTTGGCCATGTGTAGTTCTCATTTACACTGAAAATGACTCTCTTAAAAGGGGAGGAGCCATATATCACATTATGTTATTGGTTGACAGAATGGAACACCTGGGGAGGGGCATGAAAGTTCAATTCAAGAGAATCCACATTAGAACTTCTAATGAAAACGATCAGTAGGACGCCACAAATATGTCGAGCAGTTAGTGCTGAAAGTAAAGTTTAACATGAAAATATCTTTTGACCATTATTCTGTGCTTAAAATATGTTTAAAATTTGTTTAATTCTTTTACAAAAATTTCACTGCATAAAATTGGTAAAACCTATTAGATTTACCAAAGTATGTAGGTGTTTCCAAAATACCTACATACAAAATAGTATGATTTCAATAACTGGACAAATTGTGATGTGGTTAATAGACAAAATGTGAGCTGTGTGGTTCTATACAGCTGCAAGAGACTGGGCATGAATGCCTTTTCACAAGGTCAGTGGCTTCTGATGTGTTTCAGAACTACCTGGCAGTGTTAATGAAGTTGAATGTATTCCCCCAGTGGGACAGCAGGTCAGTGGATTCTACATCATACACTCGGATGTTCATGTAAGCGAAAGACTCGGGGAAAAAGTTGTCAATCTCTCTTGTCACATTCAGAATGTAGCCCACGCTGAAAAACATTACGGCACAAACATGCAGTGGTAAGTTGGCACGAATCACAAATCAGTATTACCCATGTCAATTGGTCAAAACACTGACTTGTTTTTCTGCAGCTCCTCAAAGTTAGCTGCATTCCACTCCGAGCCCTGAAAGCAGACAGAGAAAAACGGTCAGCTGGATTCACAGATGACAAGCAGGAAGGGCCTACACAGTTTTCTTCCCTATCGCAGAAAACACAGCTCTCCCGCAAAGAGGAAGTTACAGTCACACGACAGCATCTTGGCGAAAGCACAGACTTCCGACAGCTTACTAACCAGAGTACAAGGCTCCTCACCACTGTGGTAAAATTAAGCTTATTAAGTGTGAATGTAGCTAATCACTTACCAGATAAAGGTAGTCAAATATTTTAGATGGTTTGTCCATCTGTGCCATGGTGACCAGAATCTCATTGTCAATGTACTCCTTATAGGGTCTCATATCAAATCCTATTCTGGTCTCCAGTGCAGAGTGCACCTGCAGCAGAACAACGGACAGATTATACAGACATACATGCAATTTCCTATTTATTTGAACTGTTCTTCTCCTCGGCCCTGCTGTAGTAGTGCTTCAAGTTTATTCAGGTCTACTTCCTCTTTATATCTGCACACGACTTGCCATTTTAGAAGTGAGGCTGTCCAAGTCTTCAGTCCTCATAATGTCTCTCAGGTTCTCTTTGATCATTCTTTCACTAGAGACTCTGTCTGCCGAACTTCCCAAACTTGGACATATGGAACAGAGGAAAAGAAACAACTTATTTTATTTCAATATGTCTATGTATAGCAGCAGGCAGTGCTAGAATGCAAGTATTGCCTCTTTGTAAGATTTGATATACTGTACGTATTTAGTATGCACTGTTAAGTATGCACCTCGACCAGCCACACATTTATGTATTAGTATTGACTATACAATAACTTGAGTTTCCTTTGTTGCCAAAACTTCTAAACTTTACTTACATACGATTTTGGAATCTGTGTTTTTACTTTTTGTGGTACTTTTTTCACTGTTACATCCACTTATATTAAGGATCTAAATTTATTGGACATATACTGTTTTTACTCATTAAACACTGAATTGACACTTAAACAGCAGCTGTATTTACCTCTGTCCTTTACGGTCTCTGCGGACTGACTCCAGATCATTCATGGCCTCCCACTCATTGAGGCAGAAGCGGTCAGATTCAATATGCTGGTAGTAGTGCTGGGCCCACTCCAGACCGCTGCCTGGGATCAATGCTGCCTTGACTGCCCGCTCACAGCAGCCATGCAACACCTGCAGCACTGACCTGACAGGACGGGGAGGAAAATAAAATGTCATGTGTACATATGTACAATACATAAGGATAATTAAAGACTCACACAGGGGTTGCGAGATAAGGGATGCAGTGGTCAGAGTCATAGCAAGGACATTTAGGTTTTAACTTAAACTCACCACATGGTCTGCATGGAAACTGGCTTAAAAATTCTGGTATTATCTGCTGAGGTCACGCTAAAACCACTGAGAAAAAAAAAAAAAAAAAAACAAGCTGAAGTAAAAGGAAGAGCATGTAAAAAAATGTCACATGAGGAAGTCACACTGACTTATTACACTGCAAAATAGGCTGAAGACAGACAGATAATTCAACAGTTCAGTGTGAATTATGATGACGGTTCTTGTGAACAAAGTGAGGAATGCAATCGTGAGGAGAGTAAGCGAGATAACAGAAATTAGCACAGTTGAAGGTGTGATCCAGTCTGATGCACATGCTGGTTTACCACAGCAGCCAATCGAATTGTCTTATATTGCTATCAGCATGTGACAGATCAGCTCAAACACAGCAGAGCCACCATGCTGTGTCATCCAGACTGTTTTTAGACCTGCTAACTCTCAGTTTCACAGTGCCCCTCTACATGCCCAAGTGCCAGTGGTGTTAAAAATTTGCCACATTTACAACACAAATGATTGTAAGGATCCACAAAACAAAGAAATGCCACGATTATTTGAAACGAATTACACAAAACAATTCTGGGCTACTAACATTTATCTCCAAAACAGAGATGGAGTAAAATATTTAACAACTTTTAGAAGCTAAACTCTCACTGACATTTAGGAACTGAAATAAAGCCATTTTATTTTCTTTTAAGAACATATGAGCTCTGTGGTTATGTAAAGGTCTGAGTGAGTGATAGGATCGGTTGTAATTTATGGAGAATGACTCAACTCCATAAATAGAGAGAGTACTCATTCACATTATCTCTGGCTAAAATCCCAGACATGAGGCTGCACCATCTGTGCTGCAGCCTAACAAAATTCCTCACTTGTACTTCTACAGTTGTTCCTTTCTTAAGTGGTTCTTACCCGTCTCCATCCAGGTACACCTGTGTGTCGCTCCATATTGGCAGAACCAGACCAATGGTGCATTTTTCACTGCAAAAAGGTGGAGGACACAGAGACACAAGCCAAGGAAGGAATTATTAGCTAAACCTGAAATTGTTAACTGAATGGAAAGCGTAACCTGTGCATTCGTTGACACAGCCCACTGCACATTAGTTACACACACCTGTCAGAGTTGGGAAAATCCATGCCCAGCAGGATGCTCTCTTGTTTGCTGCCAAGGGTGGAGACAACAATCAGATACCTGACTCTGTCCTGGCTGACACACTCCAGCTGAACTGCCTACAACACAGAGAGCAAAAGGGAGGGACACCAGTTAGGCCAAGTAGCAAGTTACTGTGTCCTCTAAAGTTGACAATTAAAATCTATAAATCTGGCCGAGTGTACAGCAACAAATATTCTGTGCAGTATATCTTTATTGGCCTTCTTGTGAAAATCAAATCAAGGAAGTAAATGTTGTGTGTACAGAGAAACCAGATACCTTCTCTAGTCCACTTGAAGGACCGCACCTCTGTTCTACAGAGAACACTAGTTTAGACAGTTTTACTTACACCTTAATGTTGTCTATAAGTCTCTGAGTTTAACATTTTAAGAGGCAACTACTAAAAACTATTTTGTTAAATGAACTAGGTCTCTTCCATGATTATTGATATTTTAAGATTTAACGATAACACAACTAGCTAAAAACATCAACTGTAACTTTACATGTGATGCATTACACATACCAATCATCTGTGGAAGCAGATTTTGTTATTTTAGTGATGAAATAAATCGAGCCTATAAACCTCACTGGCCAATCCCAACAATCAGCAGGGATCTTTGAAAAACATCCATACTACAGTTTATTAGATGGAAGTGAATGCGCTAAAACATGCAAAACTATGTGTATAGTCTGTGTTTACATGTTAACAGTAAACACTGACATCCTTCAGCTATGGTGACTAACAATTAGAATATGACCTGATTGTCTCACTGCTGAAAACTTCATTGTCAACTTCATCAACAACTGGAATCTTGACAAGATTACATTTAATTGCATAGGTATGAAATTGTGGATGTTTTGCATTTATAAAACGAAACTCTGGTTCAACAAATCATGTATGCTGATAAAAATAGGTTAACCACATTTATTGTGTAACTCTGACTGACTATAAAAATGAAGCTACACACTGACAGTTTAGCTCTAATGGAGAAAAAGTGCCTTTTTTTTCAAAATAACTGCTACGACTTTCTGCTGGAAGCAAAGAACAACGAAAAACCAAATCCTAAAATTCTTTCCAATGTATGAAGCAATGCATACTGTAGTAAAAACAGAAATTGGTGACCCACTCTGATAACTATACATAACACCAATGAAAAAAGTGCATTTGATGTGGCTGGGTCAAGTATGTAAAATGTACATTGTGTACATCACATACACATAGTTTATTCTATGTATTAAATACATCCCTAGTTCAGTAAATCATAATGTTGGCGTGCAAAACCAAAGACAAAAAAGCAAGCTGATTATACCACAAGCTATTGTGGAGATACAATTTTACATGTTAAAGGTCTGCTTGTACAATCAGTTCATTTTTCCTGCAGGTTTTTACTGATCTGATTAGCATAGGAACATGACACCTCACCAGCTTGATGGTATCTTCTGGTCTGAGCTGTTCAATCATTGCATGAAGATATCTGCGTTGTGTGTCAGACGCACTGCCACCTTGCTTCACAGGGGAAGGTGCAGTGTGAGGAAACTCCTCACGAAAGTCCACCCTCTCGGCATCCTCCAGCAGAAGGACCGCCCCCTTCACGAGGGCAAAGCTCTCCCTAGAGACAGACGAGAGATCAGTTTGTGTAACACCGCTGTCATTAGACAGCTGCTTATCATTCCACAGGAGTTGAATTAAAATCAAACAGTCTACCTCTTCTGAAGTCTCCCTCTTCTCTGGAGGCTGACATCCTTGCAAAGAGAAATCACAATAAACTTTGATTAAGAAGAAATTAAATCTAAAAAAATAGCCTCTGTTTTGTGAAACTACATCATGCCATCTCCAATGTTTTTGTTTAATAATGATTTAGGAGTTTCTTTAATTGTTTCACCACAGTTGTAAATAGGTCCTTTGTATAAATACCAGCAGAATCTAATTATTGGGCAGCCTGTTTGTAGTTGTGAAACAGAGTTGGCATGTGCACTCCCCCAACCAAAAATAAAAACTATACGCTGATGTTGGGATTATAATTCACTCATTAATATAAAAAAAAAGCCACACACTGTTTCTAATGCTCGGGAAAACAAAATCATGTAAGTGTTCGAGCATTAGAGATTGTGTGTGTATGTGGGATGTTTTTCCTGTTTCAAGTGTGGAAATAAATGGCCTAAAAACGTAATTTCTCAGGTGAAATGCAGTGTTACAAGACAAGGTGCTCTGGAAGAAGGAAGTGAGGGTACGAAACAAAGAGTAATATGTAAGCAGAGGTGAAAAGACAGAGATGCAGAAAGGTAATAACAAAGATGTTGAAAGTGAAATTTTAGAAGGATAGGCATTACAGGAGAAATGTAGTGCAGGAGGTGGGAGGGAGAAAGCAACAAGAGAAGTAGTAGCTGTAACAAGGGTTTATGGAACAAAGAAATTTGAGACAGTAACGTTACCTGTTACGCAACTGACAAGTCCAGACAGAGTCAAGGGAAAAAAAAAAAGAATTAAAGAAGAGAAGCATTCGGGAGCCGTGAAAGGAATGATGAGAGTTCAAAGAAAAACAAAAAGAGAGCACAACTTAAGATAATAAAGCGATTAGATTTTGTGACAAAATATGAACCCACAATCATTTATGGATTAATTGGCAATGACAGAAACCAGAAAAGAAGTCAGTATGTTGACAAGTCAAAGCCTTAATGAAAGAGTGACAGAAGCGATAAGTTTAAAGACGGAGACAGATGACACCGATAGTATGATCTTATGTATGCCGTAAAATGCCACATTGACAGGTTAGAAAGAGTATGAAATAAATACTCCCTGGCAAAGTACTTGTGTGAATGGGAGTTAAACCTATTTGATAACCCAACACCTGTGCCCAATATATCAGTTGATGCAATCACATCCCTGGCAACAAAACAAAGCTGCTTCCTTATCACTCAGGCAAATGTAGTGACGCTATCCACAACAGGGGAAATTCAGGGGTGAAGGCCCCTCATGGAGAAATAAGAGGATCCAGCATAGCGTGAAGGTAAAGAACTTTATATCTCAGAACCTTATGTAAAATGACAGTCTTGTTTGTTTGTCACAGATATGACTGAACTCACAGGAGCGGCAGAGAGGGATGGGATCCTGTGCAGGGTCAACAAAGCCATTGCACAGGACAGATCCGTATCCAGTAAACCTGCTGCTGCTGGAAGGCTCAGACAGGCTGTGCAGGTTCCTTGGCCCAAAACACGTGCTGTGGGTGGGGTGTGTGTTTTTTTCCCCTGAAATGACACATTTAGATATGTGCATTTAATAACATCCAATAAACCAATCAGACATCAGACTTTTTTAAAGAAGCATATGAAGGTACTGAGTGTTTAATCCAAGAGTGTCTGAAGGGATGAATCTAAACTGGGAGAGCGGCTCCAGGAGTGTGTGTCTCATTAAATGTACAGTTATTGGTCATTTTTATATAACCAGGAGTAAAATAAATACCAACATGGCGCTTTCATTGCCTCCACAACAATGATACATTTAATGCTGTGAGTAAATATGGCGTAATGTTGATTGATAAACGGCAGTCTCGGGTTATTATGTACAGTACAAATCGATCAGTGTAGATAAAGTTGGAGAAATGCATATTCAGAATGTCCTTTACAGTTAAATAGTTCCACACTATTATATCAAATGCAGTTAATCTAACATTGTCTCAGGCTCGTTTTTCCTATGCATGTCTCAAATAGTGTATGTACATCTGCTTTATATGACAGCAAATATGCGATAGCGGTAAAACCTCTGGTCGTTGTGTGAAAATAAATGTCAAAAAATCATTTAAATCTTGGCGTTGTTCGTGCGTGAGTAATCATATGGAAACGTCTGAACTTGACTAACGAGCTAAAACCAGACGGCGACAAGCCACAAACACGCTGTGTAGCCCGTCCAAGCTAACAGCTAACGACAGCGTCTGCAACATGAAAATATTACAAAAATCCACCAACGAAAACACGGTTCTCACCTTTCCCACACGGAGCCGTCGCTCTAATTTCCTGCTTCGGTGCCTGTGCGTTTGTTCCTCAAGTGCCGAGAGCTCCTTATTCCGCCCTCTGCGCCTTTCGAGGGCAGAAGCATTTCAGCGCCGCCGCTGCCACAGCTGAGGACACGGTCACAGCCTGAAGAGCGGAGATCACAGGAGCCGACGACTACGTCACACGCACGCCGGCGTCCACCGACGTCGACCGCAGAGCGTCGGTGCCACGTTACAGCTGCGTTGTTATCGTGCCAATGTCAGTGAGCGTAAAAAACGCTGGCGTAGCTCGCTTGTTTATTTTATTGATATCTTCCTAAAATATTCTTTTTTAAAAAGCCTTTAACTTTATTAGAATAGTTTGACGTAAGTCTCGGAAATTTATTGTTCTCGGAAAAAGGCCATTGTGACTTTATTTCCCGCATATTTCCGTTTATTTTTTTGTAACACGGCACTTTACAAGCTAATATAAAAACGACAGTAATTCCCTTGTTATTCCCTTGTTTTATTTCTGAAAAAACCTATACAACAATCTAAAAATACTTCACTGCGGCATACCATTTTAAAACCTGTTTTAATAAATGTACAGAAGGATTGTCAACATTAAGTAGTGGTTTGAAATGTATTGGGGTAACCTACAATGTCAAGCAGTCTCAAATGCAAGCAGCCACAGTGATGAAATCAAAAATCAGTAATATTTAACTGCCCTGGTCAAGTTAATTTAGTCAAATGTAATAATATCCCTGTTGACCGCTGCAGCCGTTCCCACAAACTCGTCGTGTAGTTACGCAAAACAAACGCAATGCGCATGCGTCAAGGCCACGGCTACTCGTTGTTTACGACATTGTCCACACCTGAAGTTTTACACGAACCCAGGAAGCAAAAGCGGACAAATGTAAACATGCCCTTACTAGGAACGTGGATGCGAAGCCAGCTGGGAGCATCACAATCTTCCCCTAAAATGTACAAAAAAGAGGAACATCTCAAAAAAATATTCAAGAAACAGAGCAATGTTTAATTTACTTAAATATTATTTTTCAACAGTTTTTAATCGAGATCTTGCTCATGGCACAAAAGACAGGACTTGACTCTTAATTTAATTTTTGACAGTAAATTAGACGTATAGAATTAGACATATAGACATATAGTTATAATAAGAAGCCTATAAGAGACGAAGACAGCGCAGCCAACCGGACTCGGGGGGTTCAAATAAATTCACGCAAGCGCAGTAGCGTCATACGTCAAGCGCTTCCTGATGAGTGTGAGTCCTGCAAACACTGGAGGGTGAAACAGCTGCAGAGTCCGAGAAACGAAGAGTTTGAATTAGTTTCTACCGTAACGTGGGATGCAAGCAGCTGGAAAACTCATGAAGGTTTTCGTGACGAGACGCATCCCGCAGGAGGGAATGAAGATCCTGTCAGCGGCAGGAGTGTATGAAGTGTTTTTAGCAGTCAGCTAAGTGTTAGAGTTGGACATTTTCCATATTCCAATAAGAGGAGACTGTGTGGGGACTCGTCTTGGTAACCGTCATAAGCCATTAGATCTGCCTAAATCTACAGAAAGACATTTGAAAATCAAAAAGTCCAGTGTGACCCCTCTTAGGATCACATATGTCCACCTATAATGTCAGTGTCCTCAGAGACTAAAAGCCTGTATGCCTGAATGACATGTCTCTGTCTCCATGCACCCAGGTGTGAGGTGTCTCTGTGGGACTCGGATGAGCCACTTCCAAGATCAGAGCTTCTCAAAGGTGTGCAGGGGGTTCACGGACTTCTGTGTATGCTGTCAGACAAGATTGATGCCGAGGTTCTGGATGCTGCAGGTACTGAGCTAAGTCATTTGTACTGTTCAGTCACTGCTTTGTGTTATCTCCAGGATGATAGACTCAGGTGTTGATTCACTCTTCAAGGATGTCTGAGTACACACAGGCTAGAGGAGTAGTGTAATATAAATAAGAACATTTAGTCGTGTACTGTACTTGAACTGCTTTTATATACTTCATACTTCATATTTTTATACCTTAATCGACAGCTATAGTGGTTTATTTGCTGATTAACACTTCACATTAAACGTGATAATTTCATATGCTTTTATGTAATAAGCAAAACTCTTCAAGCCACCAAACTCAATATTCAAAAAAACTGCTGAAAACAGAACTTTCTGCAACTTCCTTACACTTAAGTTTTATCTTGCACTTGCATACATTTTGTCAATCTTTTTTTGTCATAGCACTTTGCTTAAATGATGTGAATGACTGTAACAGGACTATTTATTGTTGTGTATTTTTATCAATTGAGGGTAAAAAGAAAACCACTAATTGCTTCTTCCTATACTGTCAGTCTTCACAGTTTATTGATTAAATGTTGTTTGTCTTTGATTTCAGGTCCAAACCTGAAAGTAATCAGCACATTGTCTGTGGGGTTTGACCACTTGGCTGTTGATGAAATCAAACAACGGTGAGACATACTAATAAAACGGACTTTGATCTGCTTGGATGAACTATCAAAGGGTTTCTAAGTAACACGTGTGTTTTAACAGTGGCATACGTGTTGGATACACTCCAAATGTGTTGACTGATGCCACGGCCGAACTGACCGTGGCTTTGCTGCTGGCCACTGCTCGCAGGTTACCTGAGGGCGTGGAGGAGGTCAAAAAGTCAGTTTCATCAAGTTACACTTATCACTGTCTTCTTTGATAGTAGTTATTGAGTCACACAATAGTCATGCTGTGTTTTCTTGGTCTCTTAGTGGTGGCTGGAGCTCATGGAAGCCCCTCTGGCTGTGTGGTTACGGTCTTTCTGGCAGCACAGTAGGAATCATTGGGCTTGGACGCATTGGTAGGTTTTACTGCGTTCGTTTCTCTATTTTAGGCACTGTCACTTTATTGTAGTATGTAAAGGTCACCCAATTTAGAACCACCTCTTCTTATAAGGTACACTCAGGTACAACTCCAATCACTTTGAGCTCAATAATAAACGCAGTAGAACTACCACCTTCTGACAGTTTCAACCTAAAAACTGAGAAATTATAAACTTGTAAAGGGAGAATACAGAGCCACTATAAGGGACTGCCATTAAATTGAAGAAGTGGTCATAATTTAAATGTAGTCGTTTGGCAGATGATTTTATCCCGATTGACTTATCTAAGTCAAGGAGAAAACATCTAAGCAAAGCACTATCAAAGAAGTGTTTCTATTTTTCTAATATTACGGTCATCATAAAGTTTAGGGCCTTTTATAGATGGGTAACAGACTGTTTGTGTTTGTGTTCAGGCTTGGCCATTGCTAAGAGACTCATGCCATTTGGAGTGAAGAGGCTCCTATATTCTGGCAGAACCGCGAAGTCCCAGGCTAATGAGGTGAATGGAGAATTTGGTAAGAAAAAGAAGAGACACGGGGGAAAAGGCAAATGATATAAAGAAAGAAAATCTAAAATTGTTAAATGAAAAACTAATAAAAACTAAACTTTTTTAAACGAACCCTCTTTTCATTAATTTGTCATTTCACCTCTCTGCTGAACAGTTCCCATGGACACACTTGTGTCGATGAGCGACTTCATAGTTGTTTCCTGCTCCCTGACACCAGAAACCCAAGGCCTGTGTGACAAGACTTTCTTCAGTAAGATGAAGAACACAGCAGTGTTTGTCAACTCCAGCAGGTAGACTTCTCTGGACCAACTGACTTTTATTACAGGCACAGTCAGTTAGCAATTTGAGTCATATTTACTGTACGTTAAATTACATACTAGTGACGATGTGGTGAATTGTTGGTTTTAGAGGGGCTGTGGTAAACCAGGAAGATCTGTATGAGGCTTTGAGCAGCGGACAAATAGCTGCAGCTGGACTTGATGTCACAACACCTGAGCCACTCCCAGCAAACCACCCCCTTCTTACTCTCAAAAACTGTGGTGAGTACACATCACGTGCAATATGAAGCTCCAATACATTTCCAAACTTGCTCTTTGATTTTTTTTTCTTTTTGTCCCCTCTTATCTTGTGCAGTGGTGTTGCCGCACATTGGCAGTGCCACCTACTCCACAAGAGGCACCATGTCAGCCTTGGCAGCTCAAAACCTGCTGGCTGGTGTGCAGGGCACAGCTATGCCCAGTGAACTCACCCTCTAGATCTGAGCCTACTGCTTCATCTGGTGCTGTCCGGATAAAAGAACAGTACTGTACTGTACTGTACTGTACTGTATTAATGAAGCACTGCAGTAATGTACCACTCTGATTGTCTCTGATTTGAGATTAAGGTGGAGAAAGGTTGGCAAGATTAGTAAGAATACTAAAGTAGTGCAGACATGGTCAGATACATGTTCAAATGTCTGTAAAAAGTTTATGTCACTGTTTACATACAATCACACTTTTAATACATAATGTGCATAATTATAGAAGTTCCTGTTGCAAAGTTTAGTCATTTTAGACATGTATTTAAGCACTTAAAAAAGAAACTAATCAACACACCAATGGCTTAATTCAGATGAAAACACACATTACATGTCTAGTCTCATGGAAAATAGCAGCTAACTTTTTTTCATTTGCATTCTTTTACCATAATTGGGTTGGGCCTCCATCTCATTCTAAACATGTCTGTGAAGAAGGTTGAAGGCACTTTATATTATGTCTACTATTAAAAACAGTAAATAAGTCCAGTTTGGTGTGCAATGTGATTTTTTTTTTTTTTTTTTTTTTTTTTTGAATAGCCTCAATCTCAAAAATATGTTCATTTATTCTTGTCAATGTTAATACAGCCGTCAAAAGAGTTTTTCATTGAGAATATTTTCATTGCATTCAGCTTGGTTATATTTCATTAGACTTAATGATTTAAAAAGAATCACATTGTTGAGAACAGAAGATTTTAAATAACTTCATGTAACAAAATCAAATGAAATGGTAAAGTTATAGTATGTTTTTAGAAAAAATAGTCTCTGGCAGAGAGGCTAGAGGAGAGTGTCCGGGAATGACTGCTCGTCTTTCCAGTTCAGACAGGTGTTCTTGGAGTGCTTGTACAGATGGGAGGACTGGCTGAAGCGTTTGCCACACTGCCGACAAGGATAGGGTTTTTCTCCTGTGTGGACACGAATATGCTTCTTACAGTCAGTGAGGTTCATGAATGTCTTACAGCAGATTTTGCAGGCATATTTCTTCTCTCCTTCCACTAACAGCACATGATCTTCAGCAGCTGCTTTCTTGCACTTAGACAGAACGTCATCTGAAGCTCTAGTTAGAGGCAGTCGATCTGCCGCTCCAGACGAAGAGGACGGATCTGAGCTGGCTTCTGATCCAGGTGGCACTTTCGGAGCAATGCGACGGAAAGTAGTTGCTCCTGAGCTTTTTCCAGCCCTGGACGGCTGGACTACAGAGGCTTCCAGACTGAGACCAGGTCTGATGCCACTGAGGAACCCTGCTAAAGAGTTCTGAGTGGGCTGGAGGATCAGTGTGTCGCTAAAGCCAGGGCCCTGAGTTGGGAGAAGCTGCTGCAAGGGGACAGAAGTTACAGGAAAAACAACAGAGGAGGAGGAATCAGAGGACAGAGCAGAAGACACGTTTGCGTCCTCTGAGTTTGGACATTGTTCACCTGCATCACTGGCAGCAGCGGCAGCAGCAGTGGCAGCAGCTGTGAGACAAGTGAGACTGTCTTCTTCTTCCAAAGAACCCATTACACTTTCACTGCTGGGATTAAGGAAGCAGGAAAAGGCCAGCTCTGATAGGCTGTCCAGGCCATCACCATCTACTGACTCCTCACCCAAATGTGCAGCTTCTCTCTGTGCGTCTGTGTGAAGAGCTGTACACAGCTGGGATTGTATAGAGTTCATGTCTCCATGTGTAGGACTGTCTGTGGTCATTTTATTCTCATTTACGTGAGCGTTTGCATTTTCTTTGCTGTATTGTGGTGGTGGAGATGGATATGAATTGTTTGGTGCTGTGTCTGGAGAGTATGAGCTCAAATTTTCCTTTTTCACCTCAATCAGTGCCATTTTTGGCTCCTCTCCCACTTCTTCCCCCTCTTCTCCCACCTTTACTTTCACCACAGTGTCTCCATCGATATCTCCATCCTTCTCCCATGCACCCACACCTCCTGTGCTGCTGTCTGATTGACTGGGTACCTGAATCTCCTCAGATTCTCCCTTGGTTGCTTCGTACTTCTCTTCTACGTCCACGTCCTCTTCCTCATTTCCTTGGTGCTCCCAGAGGCTGTCACTTGTCTTGAGGCAGTCTGGTGACAGGAGCTCCCCGCCTCCCTCTTCTGTGCAGATGGTGCTCCTGGTTACAGTAGGTGAACACTCCTTATAGTTTTCTCCATGCAGGTTGCAAGACCTCTTTCCACCACCGAGCCCGTCCTCTTGTGTCTTTCTCTTATGCTTTGAAGGTGGTGTTGCACTCTCCTGGCCACTGAGTCCCCTCCTCAACCCCTGTTTTTCAACCCCACCTAACTGGATCATGTCAACACCCAATCCCTCTTCCTCCATATCCTCCTCCATAGCAGACGTGACCTGTTGCAGTGAGGCGGATTTCTCCACACTTAATGGGGGACCGTGCTCCTGTTGCTGCACTGACCTCCATCCTTTAGGTGGTGATGCAGGGAAGTTTTTTTTCGATAGGTGAAGCTTACATGCCTTCACCACCGTGTTGAGGTGCAGGTGAGAGGCTGCCAGCAGCACATCCATCACATTGGAGGCTCCCAGGGAGAGGGTGGAGGTGTAAATCATGTCTAGCAGAGTGGCGAAGGCCTCGGGGGTCACCACCTCTGGATCTAGCTCTATCACACTGGGGCCTCCACCTTCAGCTCTGTCCTCCTGGTCCTCTGTTCTCGTCATCCGTATCACTGGAGCTCAGGAGAGCTTTGAAGTGAGAGCTGCATGCTGCCAGGATGGAGCGGTGAGCCTGGAAGCTCTGGCCTCCAACCTTCACCAGGCAGTCACAGAGCTGAGCGTGGAGGCGCTGGCGGTTGAGCTGCTTGAAAATGTGCTGAAAATGACCTGGGAAGTCCATGACAGGCGGTGTCATTCTATCTTATTCAATCTTACAGATATCTGTTGGGCAGCTGGCAAAACAATAACTCGATGAAGGTCATTGTCACAAACTGTCCAGCTGCTCAGGACCAGCGCTGGGAATCGCCTCTCGTTATCCACGGCATCAGGCAGACCGACAGTTTCACAGCAGCCTACCTCCAGCGGGATGTGGAGGCTTCATTGTCTGCTCTGGAGTATGGGCGGGCCTGGTCCAACAATAACGGGGGAGGATGCGGCGCCGATTCGGCCTTTGTTCCCAAGCACTGGCCCAAGATCAGCTCCCCTTCCACTGCCGCCAGAGAAAGATATTTTCCAAGATTGTGATTTTATCCGTTAAATGACGATAAAATGTGTAATGCACAGCCGCCGGTTTGGCGTCTGTTGTCGACGGTTTTCTCACTTGTAGTCTCATCAATCCTCACAATGAAATACTTCCCCCAGGTGGTGATGCTGCCAAACTGCAATTCAAACTTTATGGATTCCTCAGATTACCACAAATGTTGGTTAATTTCCAGGAACTATATAAATGTAAGACATAAGTTACAGTGACAGGTTTTTTAAATGTATGCTCGTTTTTTTACCTTGTCTTCACGTAGTGTGACAATCTAACTTATACATCCTGCAAAGAAACTATAAAAGCAAATGCACGTCTGAGGTTATCCCTCAAATGTCATGAGTTGTGGCACAAATGGAGCCTATTTTTGAAATAATATCTCTAAATAAGTTGGGATTGACATAATTAATATCAAGACCAATACAGCAAGTTTTTTTTTTTTTGCTGCAGGTGAGTCCATTATGACTGTTTAAGATACTGTATTTTATAATGCAGGGGTGGAAAACCCATGCTCCTCAAGGGCTGCAGCCCTAACTGTTTTCCCACTATCCCTGCCCTACTCACTGCTCCTCAAGCTTCTGATTGGCTGGACACACCTAATTCAGGTAATCATCAGTGGGTAGGTAGGGGATAGTTGGAAAACAAGCAGGGGTGCGTCCCTCGAGGAGCATGGGTTGCCCACCCCTGTTATAATGTAACGTTTCAAAACATTCATGCTCCAGGTTACATTCAGTTTATGATATATGTTCATTTACTTTAACATCAAAAATCATCTACAGTTATGGTAGTGTACATTTAATAAAATGTGTGGTAAGATTCACAATGTGCTGTGACATATTTTTTGTGAACATTTTAACATCCAACTGACAGTTACACTTTCAGCCAACAGATTTAACATGGTTTCTTTTATTGCATGCACACAGTCAAGCAATGATGATCACAATGTGTTAAAAAAAACTAAAGTAACTTTTACAACAAGGAACTGGAAATGAGAACAAGTTGGTTGTTTCTGTGCAGTGACGGACAGACACTGGTGTGGTCGTCGTCCAGAGGTTGTGGTTTTCGCCCCATTTGTCGCCCCTGCTTGTCGACGACGTCTCCGGCGCAGTAAACTCCCAGTGGATGAAAAGACGAAACCAGCATCTTCACCTATATGCTGTCAAGCTTCTTTAGCACATAGGGAGCTGTAGAGACAGAAACAGACAACGGGCAGAAAATTTAGAGTCACAACATAATACAGAATTATCCAGCTGATGTTTTCTGTTTGAGAGCAGTAAGTTTCTATTATACTATTAATATGCTGTAGCATCAATGTTTTGATGAGATTAAATCAGCACTTAGACAAATGACTTTACAATAAAAATAACACTTCAACAAACATAACTGCTTCTCACATGCACAGGTAGGTGAAATCGTGTCATAAATAGCAGTGAAACTGTCAGTGACATGTCAGTGTCAGTGTGTCTGGAACGTTACTAACTGGCTCGGAGAAGGGCGACGTAAATAAGGAAGTTTCGTAAAGATGAGATCACATCTTGTCGCATTTTCTTCTTCATCTCCTCTGGGTCCATTTTAGGTCCGAGTCCTTCCAGTTTGAACATTGTCGCTATTATTTCACTGAGTCCTGTTCCTGAAGAGGCCGTCGGCGGTCAACAATCACCGTGTTAGGAGCATGGATGAATTAGTCTAAGCCGGAAATGCGTAACACCGGAAGATACGTCAACGACGGCAAGCACGGAGGGACAAACCGCACGAACTTCACAAACCCGCGATTTTTTAAGGGTTTTAACTGTATGTTTGTTATTTTATTATTATGCATTTTCATCATGATGTTTTTATTTGGATTATTTTTAATTATTTTATAAATTTGTATAGTATTTTCTCTACTTAACGTTTGTTCCGCTAATATGTTCAGTCTTCTTTATGTCGTAGCTGTATGAGTGGCAAATTTAAAAAGCCATGTTCTCTAATTCAGCGTTCAACATAGTGAGGGCCAAGCTCATAAGGTCAGAATAGATTATTGCTTAGAAAAGAAACAATAACAACTAAAAATTCCAAAATATTCTTCCCCTGACTTTCTGTTTTATTTGTTTGTTTTTTTAATTTTGTAAAACACACACATATATATATATATTTATATATAAAAGCATATGCTTGTGAGAGCTACTGGCAATAGAGAAGCCACCGGGAGACCCTTATCATTCGAGCTAATATTGGAATGGAATGGAATTCGGGCCCAGTTGGTATTTCACCTTTGCTTGTGGAGTAATTCTCTGGGGCACGGTGCTGATCATTTCACTTCAAATATTAAACGGATGGAGTATTTTATTTACTATTTAATAATAATAACACATTATTATTATAGATGTTATTATTATTACGTTCCTAGGCTACAATGTATTATTATTATTATTATTTTTGTTGGTGTTGTTTCTTGATGTACCTAGCTGACCTTGTGCAGAGGTGGGTTCCTCCGGGCAGACAGAGGAGGAGGCAGGGAGGAGAGAGAGACGAACGGAGGGAGGGGGTGGATGATTGTGAGCTCAGGGCCGAGGATTAGGCGAGAGCAGTCCCGGTACGATGACAGCATCCAGCATATAGCCAAAGCCCAGACACGCACCACATCACCGTCGTCATCCGCCACGGATATTTTTGAGGAAACACATCGTTTTTCCCCGCAAACTTCCCCGCATCCCTGTTGGTTTTCTTTCTTTTCTTTTTTTTTTTTTTTTTTTTGCGGGGACAGCCCTCCCACAGTGTCTCCTCCTTAGACCACGAGGTGAGTTTTCTCCGTGTTTCCCGGTGTTATTGTCTGATGAACGGGCGCCCGGTTGAACCTCGACGCGCCCGCACCTTGCGCCCATCGCTGCTGTTTGGGCTGATTTTATCGCATCAAAATCAGTAATTTAACTGACGTCATTTTACAACCTCTGTTGGCGACTCCCATGTCCGCGTTTGAGGGAGGAAATGAAGAGATTTAAAGCCGATTAAGATTATAAAGGAAGCGACAAAAGACTGTCCTTTTTCTCTTTGTTTAGCCCCGTGCTTTGACTGACATGGCTGCGTCCTCTAATCAAAGTTTGTGTTGGATCACAGTCATTGGACCGGGCATATTGATTATTGTCAGGGAATTCATAAAGCATTTAGCACTGATAGACGCGGTGGGCAGACTCGTTATTTATTCATATTTTACAGTAACAGTTCAGACGGGCAGGGTTTCATCTGGGCCCATTCAGTGTTCTGTCCAGCAAACATATTCCCAGACACGTTGTCGCGGACGCCCATGTGTCGTGTGCGCAGTGAAATCACTGTCACTGGCTGCAGATGGGACCTGAGCGGACTAAATCCTGGCGGATCCGGGGGGATGCCAGGAGTCTGGAGGCTACGACACGCACGTTATGAATGGGCGTAGGCGACGGGCAGCCACTGCGAGCGGCTCGTCTCGCTTTTTTCTGTCTTTGCCAAAGCGTTTGGCCGACAGCAGCCTCTTCGCTGCGCGCCGTGCCGTGCCAGGCATAACAAGCGCAACGCAACTAGACCGGAACAATGCGTTTCGCTGTTCCGAGGCCTTCGTTTGATGCCTGATTCCAAAAGACCCCGGGGGCTGCGGTTCGGTTCGGACGCACGTAACAGTACAGAGCTAACTGTGTACCGACGCTTCAGTCAGGTTAGTCTCTGTGTTTCCATCGTTGCAGCTGAACGAATGTCATTTCGATCCTGTGAATGATGCTCTGCCTGCGCTCGGCCACCGCTCCAGGCTTTGGGCTGTGACTCAGGGATGTGGGCCTATGCTTCGACATGTGATGAGACTTGCTGCTCCGAGGTCACTCTGCCAGAGGACAAATGCGAGAGGCAGAACTCGCACATCAAGAAAGACTTGATGGCTGACTGCGTTAGCCTCGATCTGCCCTGCTGACTGCTCCCCTGCCCCACTTACTGCAGACAGCCATCACCACTCGCTCTCTTTTCTTTGGTCCTGCCTTCATGCCTCCAGGGTTCACGGTAGTGGCAGTCTGGTATTTAGTACTCCAGTCCAGAACCTTGATAAATAAATCAGTCAACAAAGAATATGGTCAAGAATTCAGTGCATATTGTTTCAATTATTGGGAGCCACTGATTGAAGAATTGTGCTGTTTCTCACATAATTAAGTATATTTATCTGTCTGTGGTTAGTTCATGTTAATGTTGATGAATGAACGCAAAGGTCGGATGGACTGGCTCATGTTTTGGTCGATGGTGGATGCTGGAGTTGTGACACAGTGTTTACCTTTATTTTCCCCAAACTGTCCACTATTTATCTCATTCAGGAGACAAAAGAAACATGACCTCATTGATATGACAGTTCTATGGTGATGGCTCAACTGACTGGCTGTGATGCCTAATGTAGGTCAACTATGAACACAGATTAGTCAAACACTTCAATGATTAGCATTAAATGAAAATTTGTAAGACCTACAATAGTTCATCAGCTCCCTATAACAATGATTTTTTTATTTATTTTATAATGTCCTATAGAATATTAAAGCCTTGCATGAGCTTTATGTAAGAATGATTCAGACCTCAGAAGCTTTTTTCTAGCTGCAGAGTTACTGGTTGCACTCATATTACTTTTCTTTAGAGATAAGACCTATTGTGCAGTTTTAAAAGCATCACTGAGTTGAAGCAAATTTGCTCAGACAGCAAGAGAAGAAGCGAGACAGACATTTTTCCAGACTTGCAACATCTATCATCCACTATCATTGAGAAGGCCTTCCCCAGATGTCAACATCTTTGTCTCACTTTATGTGTTGCTGTTTCTGTACAGAACCATCAGAACCACGGATAGAGATCTGTAACACAATGTAGTGCACTATTAATCTTCAAAAGAGCCATTATTTAACAGTTCACTGGGGAGCTGAAGCCTCGCCAGCTCGCTGATGAAAGGGAAATGAAATGAGCAGTGCACAGGGAGACCTGTCTTCATAATGCTAATGGAATGGGATGGCAGCCTGAATGACATGTGATGTGATTGTGTCTACAAGATAGTTAACAGAAAAATAATCAGCCAAACTTAATCAACAGTGGCAATTAAAAGACGTAGTTAACAATTCAGTTTTTTGCATCACATGGACCAAGGACACAAACCAGAGAGTAAAATAAGGCTTGAGGACAAGGTCAGAAAAAGGGCGGCAGTCACAAGACAAGCAAATCAGGTGAGGCAAGCTTCAAAAAACATGCAGGAAAAGTTCAATATAAAGCAGGTATGCAGGTGGTTGGGGAAGTCAGGTGTTTCTGAGATGAGTGATAGTGTCAGAATCTGCAACAGGAGATATTAATGGAATGCAAGTGGCAAGTCAGATGGTAAAAAACCAAACCTAGAAAAGTATAGCTGCAGTAATTGGTTGATAAAGTAGAGAGTCCATAGTCACAACATCATCAGTATAACGATTTTGATTATATATTAACAATTTTGAGCAATTGCTCAGATTGCAAGACAAAAATGTTCTTTGGAGTATTTATTGTCTGCTCTCCTTGTTGTTCCTCACAGTTACATATTTGCGCTCATGAAATTTGAAGCAATCCAGCTGCTTCCCATAAACTTAAATCATTCTCACTTCACATCAAGCAGATATTTACACATGGTTATTTCTGCCAAGTGTGCTGTATTGGGACGGAGTGTTTGCTGAGGTCTGTGTCCAACTTTGTTGGCAGCGACTGCGAGTCCAAATAAATTGTTGAGTTTCTGAACCAACCCCTGCTGCTGCTACCCCTGCATGTCATGGGGTGCAGCTGTATCCGGTGTGTATTCACTTGGACGGGCAAGTGTGTGTTTCTGTGGATTGAACAGGTTGGAAGCAAGATGTCAATAGCTGCCAACTGGTACTTTTTTCAATAATATCTGTTGTTCAGTGAGTCAATAATGCTTCTCCTGGAGTCTGGTTACCAAATGTGTAATGACCTACTTGCTTATCATATTAAGCTGTGTGTATGAATGTGTCTGTGCATTGTGCAATATCTGAGCTGAGTAAATGGCAAGAATTTATGTTTATTCATCTAGCAGCTCACCAGCTGTATGCAGGCATTTTCTCTTTTGCTCCGTGTCCTAATTAAACGTCTCCAGGCGCTGTCCAGGTTGGTCTGACCTAATGGGCTTGTTTCTATTCAGCTGACTGCACAGAAAACATCAGTTCAGTACATCTCCCAACCCCTGAGGAGGGAGGATAGTACTTCTATGAACTGCATGTGGGCTCACAGTAGACAACAGGGCTGAATAACAGACTCTTTCGTTTGAGACAGAGGGACATTGTGTGAGAAAATATGCTTTGGGCGGGGTTAGAGAGATTGTCTCACATAAATGACACATACGCTGAAACAGAGGGAATGAGACAGCTTTTATTATCTAACAGCACTTGATACAGATATTCTCCATGTTCTGTGAAGATTGGAGAAGGCCGAGTATGCGCAGAGAATGAATGAAAGGCCAGACTGGCTAAAGGGTTCGCTGACGATGACGTGCGGGCAGCTTGGGGACTTGAGGACATGACAGTGGAGGACAGGATTCATGATTACTAAAGATTCAGCACCAGATTAGGAGTAGACTCATCACCAGCTTGCAGACACGCAGGCTCGACTGTCTGTTAATGTGGATTTGAAACTTGGATCAAATGGAAATACTGTCACATCCCTGCAAAGAGGAAACAATCTCTTCATTTAATGTGAGGAAAGAGGAAGACAAATGACACTGCATGTCACATGATAACAACGCTACAGGTCTGATTTATTAAATTTATGTTTTAACAACTATACTATACTACTCTAGTGTTTGCTCTCAATAGTGAGAGAAGCACTGCTCTCATTTTCCCCGCTCCTCTACATTGACTGTAGATACTTTTGTTCTTTCTTTTCTTCTCCTGCAGCTTTGCTCTGTCATCTATTTGTTGCTGCCTTCTTTGAATTCTTCCCCCCTTCCTTACCCCATCCAATATCCTGTCCTTTCTCCCTTTTCTTCGCCTTGACTCGTTCTCTTTTCTCTATCCCTTCCCTTTTTCTCCGACCCTCTGAGGCCCCCTCCCCCCTCCTCAGGCCCACAACCCCCATACGTCTTTCCTGTGTCTCTCTTCTTCTGTGCTCTGCTCTTCTTGCTGCCTGTGTTGGCAAAGTGGCAGAAGGAGGCGGTCAGAGGCTGAGCTAGCTGCATTAGCCCCATGCATTATTCATGTGCCCTGCTGTCTGTGCAAGTCGAGGTCTCTGCTGGCTTTTGACTGGGACATAGAGGCCTAGTGAAACAGTTCAGTGTGTGGGACCTGATAGAAGAGCTGCACAGATGGGACTATCAAGTCCTTGATTGCTGCCCCCTTGTCTCAATAAAAGCCCCAGAGAGAGAAAGAGTTTATCTCACAGTTAAACATCAATGGAAAATGAGGTGGTTCCTCCGACAGGATCAAGAATGTTTATTCACGGTCTCTCCCAACTCAACGACCAGACTTTTCACTACAAAGTCCCCAAATGGGTTTTTTTTCTCCCCCAAACTGGAGGCTCGCTAAGGTTTCAGCCATATTTGCCCTGATGTTCATATAAAAGACTTGTTCCCTTTTATTCTTTGCCAAGCTCTCTGCCTGCCTGGCAGCTTCTCTCTCTTCGCCACATCAAGATTCACAGGCTGTCCTCTTTGCTTTTAGAGCTGGCCCAGTAAGATGTTAACTAAACTGGGCTGGATGAAATTTTAATTTAGACAACCAGATGGAGATGGAGGGCCTCATCTCCACATCGCCATGTGCTTTTGAGGCTGCAGAGGAGTAGAGTGTGGGAGAGAGGGAGGGAGCGTGAAAGCGAGAGAGCGATAGAGAGCCTTGGGGACCAGAGGAGGGGCCTCTTGGAAAACCACAACCACATAGCTGGTTTGAACTCACATCTGTTTTGCTTGACATACTTGCGTGTTCACTCCAAAAATGTCAACAACTGGAATATGGTTATGTTGCTTATAAATAGGTTGAAAATCTAGGAGGTAAAGGAGATACAGCTGATACAACCCAATCAAAGCGTTCTGCACTCAGCTGGACATGCATCTGGTTCATAGGTTTTGACAGGTCTCCCTGAAAGTGTTGCTCTGCTCCGCACAGGTGGCCACACCAGATTGGGATTGGCCCTGATGATCACAAGGACCCCCCTCCACCTCTTTTCAGCCAATCCTGGAGGGTCTGCAGAGCTGATGTCTCAGAGGGCGAGAGGGTATTTGTGTTCTGGAGTCCTGAAGAGACAAGCGACATCACGGTGAGTCATGCTTTCACAGTTATTAGATAAAATGTGGGACATTTTTGCTGTTTTCTTAAATGATGTGGTTTGGGCCTGTGACAAGTGAGTTTCCTGTTTCCTGCAGATTCTCACCACATGTGCAGTGCAGAAGTTGCAGAATAGTTAATTGGTAAAAAATATATTAAAAGGTGTTGACCCATGTATGCTAACTCGCCTTTAGGCATGCTTAACTGTCTGCTTTAGTAAAGGTGCACCGTAAGTGTAAAGAATGAGGTGCTTAGGATGTTTATGGATATACAAATGCATGACTCCTGCTGCTGCCCAGAGAGACTGTCATAGGAGATGACCACCTGACTCGGCAAGGACAGCGAGGCTGAGCGAGAGAGCGGAGAAAGTGAGTGAGAAAGAGAAAAATAGAGAATGGCAGTAGAAAACATCACCTGACACACCTGTAAGCACTCAATAATTAATAATCACTCTTTATTCCAAAAGTGCAGCTGTCAGGAACCTAGTCTCACTCATCCTTCCTCATCCACATCAATCTTCCTCAATCCGGATCAGCGGGAGGTGCTAAAGTGATACACTGACCAGTGTGGGCCCGTGCTGAACGGTGGCCTCTAATCCTCTTAAGAGACAGACCTACACCGCATGCTTTACTTCTACTGAGTGAGGCTGTTCATTGCTAGCCTTCAAACAACATCAACAGAGATGATTTGAAAGCCTGCTGTTTTATCTCTTGATAGGTTTCTATCTAGTGAGTATGAGTTAACCCTTTAGTAGAGCATGCTCCATTGATTGCAGTGCACTTTCCTATCAGTCATAACTTAACATGCAGTAAGGTAATTACGTTGTAATGACTTAAACTACCTCATTTATTGGTCAAAGGCAGGATTTAACATGTGACTGGCACATGTGGAAGATTACCAGAGAAATGTTGTGCATCTTTTAAGATCGTCACAAAAGTCTGGCTTGCAGAAGTCTCTCCATTTCAGAGAGCTGATCAGACTAAGCTCTCTGCGTGCCAGCTGCCAAGGCCAAGCTCTGGATCATTAGTTTCCGGAGCATATTAATCATCGTTAGCCATATTGATCAGGTCTGGGTTGCTACTCTTCTCATTCCTGCCAGAGCTTCCCTCAATATTCTCTGCCATCATAGGGTCAAATAGGTCAGGACAGTCAGACAAAGTATGTCACAAGGCAGCAGCTAAACAATGTCTGCTGAAAGCAAGAACAGAAATAGAATTTGAATCTCCATTAAGAAAAAAGATACAGCTTCTGAAAAATCAAAAACCTGCTGTAATCTAACTCTACAGCATGTTCTCTTCCTCAAAACGCTCAGTTCTTTTTACATCTAAAACAAGAGGAGGTCAACATGTATAATAGATCACGACTTGTTTTCTCAGCTATAGAAAATCAAGGCTGTCAAGAAATGATCAGAGCCTCTAAAAGCTCAGTGCCAGCTCATAGATTGGCTGACGGAAACAAAACAAACTTTACAAGAGTTGTGAGGCTTAAGATTCAGTTAGGATTCAGTGCTGACCAATTTGGCCTCCCTTGGGCTTGACTGCCCTCCATCGTTTCACTATGCGGCTTGTTTAAAAAGCAGGGTAAGCGGAAAGTGTTCTCCTGCAGAATCATAGAGAAATTCAAGTTGTATCACATTTACACTAAACTCGTGTGAATTGTGTCATGCTGTGATGGTAAAGTTGTTGTTGAATCAGGTCATTTAGTCAAATGTGTGTAATGTGTTGTTGTTCATGCTGACTGAACTCCACATCTGTCTCTTTTTCTCTTGTCTCTCTCTTGGTCTTTGTTCACATATTTGATTATTCATCAGTCTTAAAGCAAGCTACATGCCCTGAATATAAAAGCAGAGCAGATGAGATGCAAATGTAGCTCTAGCACAATCCTGGCACACAGTCCAAAAAGACAAACTCAGGACAACTTCTAATTTGTTTTCTCCCTCTAAACCCTTTTGTGTCCCTTTCATATTTCCTGTTCTCTCCCGTGATGTGTGCAGCTCATATCCTTTTCTCTCTTTGTCTCTGTAGATAAATGGAGGAGAAGGAGCGATGTAGGAGCAGGTCTCCGGCTCGGAGGGCCAGTCGGGTGCAGCAGGTGGTGGGAACAATAATACGCCGCACCCGTGAATCGCTCAGCAGGTACAAAATGAACAAGGGTCCCAGTTTTGGACACAATACAGCAGACTGCAGGGGGGAGCCCGTTTCCTAAGGCTTCTTCAACCTTCACTACAGACTTTATTCACATGTAGCCAGTGAATACGTGTGATTATAACTAGTCACACCTTATTGGCGATTTAAGACAGACCAGTGTATGCAGTGTTTTCTGGGTGAGGAATTAAAAAGATTGTGATGGTAAAACTAACTAGTAGAAAGTGATGACACCACCCTAAGACTATAACCACTGCATCAACAACTGCAACAATAAACCAATATGACAGAAAACTAAACAATCAGCTTTGGCAAGCGAGTGGAGAAAATAACAGCATCCACTTTTAGGCCTACTGCCAGATGCTGTGGTGGGAAAGAAAAGCAGAATGTCTGGAAGGCAAATACAGTATATAATTAAAATATAGGACATTCTATAACTGGACAATTGGTGTTGTTAGCTGAGACGATTTATGATTTTACTGTTAGATAGAAATAACCCTAAAAACATTTAGAATCATATTTTCATTTTATTTTCATAAATACACAAGAACTTCACCGGACCCGCCTCCTCACAGTGACACACACATTCAGACACATAGCACATAGCTGAATACATATGCACAACTTGACTGTCCCTCTCTCTCCCACAAACACACCCCACAGTGAGCCACAAATATGCTTTAAAGAGCCCGTCATTCTCCGGTCGTGTTTCTCAGCTGAGGAGGCAGTGCAGACGAACCCCACTAAACTCCCTGTTAGATGTGTGTGGGAAAACGTCTCCACGTGTTACAACCAGCTGACATGAAGCGGAGGCCTCAGGGAGACATTACTGTAACATTTAAATGCGTCATGGATTGACATTATATATTCTCCTGGTGTGTTTAAGATGATGATGATGTCTAGCACTATGCGATGGAACGTTTGTATTCTGTCTGCTGAGTGGCTCATTTGTTAATAAATGATTATCAAATTACTTTTAAAAGCAAAATGTACTCTAATTTGAAAAGAAGATAATAATTTTGTTTCAGCCCTGTGTTATTTTTACGCATTATACAGAACTCATTTTACAAATCTGTGACTTCTGTAGTCTTTAGTCAGACTGCCAGGTTTGCTCCATGACAGTGTTGGTCAGTCCATGACTGTGATCCAGACTTTAATATCTTAACAATGAGCAAAGCAAATGATAGTCTAATGATAGGCAAATATTATCCTTTAGCATTTATCTCGAATAGGAAACTCACTGAGTCACTAGCCTGGCTATAAACCCTTATTGAGTATTATACTGCTGATATAATTAGTTGATCCATCAAATAGAAATTAAACTTGCTCAATTCTGAGACTCCTACGCAAACAAAAAATATTCATGTCCGAGTATCTTACGTTTGATTTGACTATTCACTGCTTTTTTCTATTTTAGATGATTGTAAAGGGAAGTTTTGTTTCTTGAACACTGTTCCTTGAACATGTTGAACTATCAGACAAGGGACTTTCGGGTATGAGGAAATTGTTATGGGTATTTTAAAAATTATTTTCTGCCATCTTATACACAAAACTGATTTGAAGTCCTACGGTCTTCGTAAAAAGCAGGAGTATAGATTGTCGCTGATGCATGAACCTTAAAACAGGATAGACATTGTAAAATTGTAGAATTAAGGTGGAGAAACAAATACCTCCCCCATCCCCTCAGATAACCTGTCACCCTCTTTGACCCCCCTAGAGAGCGGTTGCTAGGCGATGGGAGATCGCAGCGCTCCAACAGTCTGTCCAATCAGAACTTTCAGGCCAAGCTGACACTGCAAATCACCAGGGACCCTGTCCTCGACAGCAGCACTGGACACGGCTTCACCCTCACCACAAATGCACCCCTGCTGGTCAGGAATGTTGCCACAGGTATGTGACGTGCGCGGGGGTGTCATTGTGTGTTACCGAGAGACTTTGTTTTCCTGCTTCCTCTCCAAATGGCGACCTGTTTCACGGAAGAGTGCACTCTCTCTCGTTCGCACACTTTACCTTTAGCTTTAGTCCTCACAACGATTGGTCCAAACAACTACCTACAAGATACATACACTCATGCACACAACTCTCTCCTGGAATTTAGGCAGCAAGGCATGGTGCCAAAGGAAGCATAGAAACAACACAGCCAGCTGCTCATCCTTTATAAATTCAATCACTTTTCATTTAGGGAGCTTTGATAGGGGGATTGAGAAGGTGAAAGATAGAGAGAAAGAGACACAGAGAGTGATGCTGATCCATAACTTTTATGTCTATCTTGTAAAATAAGCTGATTAACACCCTGAGGACGACCCCACCCTGTCACCAGCTCTTTAATTGCTATCTGCTGCCAAAGAGAGAGAGAGAGAGTAAGATAGAGAGACTTGATACCACTAGACAAGATTTACTGCAATAGATAAAGAAGATGCCAGCTGGAAGAGCAGCAGGAAATAGACAAAGACCAAGGTGCAAATAATACAACAAAGTGCAAAAGTGTGCAGAGGTGTCACTGAGACATGGGATCCTTTTGGTAAGGAGAAGTGAGAGGCAGGTGGGAAAGAAAAAGCCAGAGAATCAAGTGAAAGGAATGAGCGAGAAATACTGCAAAGATCAGGATATTGGCAGAGATCAACGTGCTTGGCTTGTCTGGCCAGAGAGAGAATGTTTGCAAGTGTAGCCTCTGTGTGTGTGAGTGTGTGTGTGTGTGTGTGTGTGTGTGTGAGTGAGTGTGTAAAAACTTGCAGAGCAGTGTGGCATGCTGTCAGTGGGTCAAAAATCAGGGACAGATGGGGCTTTGCCAGGCAGAAAGGGTGTGTGAAAATGTGTGCATGGGCGTATGTGTTTATAGACATACACTTTTGAGAAAGTTGAAACTGCTGTGCCTCAGTTGGGCTCTCTCGCCTGAAGACAAATGAATATAAATAACATAGCTGGATGAAGCCCAGAATAACTGTAACCCCTCACATGCTGGAGTGCTCTGCTGAACACTGTTGAGTCAGCCATGTTGAATAACCATGTGTATCAGTCTGTGTGTGTGTGTGTGTGTGTGTGTGTGTGTGTGTGTGTGTGTGTGGTGAGTGTCCCTCCATCTGTGTATATATCTCCCTTTATATGAAAAGAAAGTGCAAGCCCCCATGTGCAGCTGTTTTTTTTTTTATGCAAGCACTCACAATTTTTTTATGTGTGTGTGTGTGTGTGTGTGTGTGTGTAGGGAGTCCTGCAGATGGGATACTGTTCCCAGGTGACCAGGTACTGCAGATTAATGATACAGTGCTGGAAGATTTAAGCCCTGAGCAAGTGGAAAACATCTTACGGTGAGACGATGTTACGTATGTATGTATATATCTAAAATCAGCGTGTGAATGATGCAAAACCAGTTCTACAGCAGTATCAGTTCATCTCCAGTGTGCCTGATCCATCCGGCAACTAATTACACGGTCATATCTGTTTTCTACAGTTAGTTTCTGAGAACTTGTGTGTATGAATCATGTCTGATGGTTTGTGTGATAATGATTTAAGAAGTTAAGTTCAAAGGATTATGATCGTAATCACGCTCATATATGCCGTTATTTCTACACACAGGGATTTGGAGGATTGTATCAATGTGACTATCCTGCGACATATGACGGTGAGTATAAAGTAGACATTGATGATCAATTCACACATATTTACATTCAAAAAGTTTCATTTAAACATACAGTAGGTTCACTGTGTGTGGCTGAGCATGTGACTTAAAGCTCACATTCTCTGGATGTACTGCCTTCACATTGTTCTTAGAGTGTGACGTATATTTGTGTGTCAACTCCTCAATTAACGCTGAGGATGTTGGTGTCTCCCAGTTTTGTTGTTATCAGAATTAACTGTGTCATTGCCCTGTTTTGATGGGTGTGTGTTCCAGTCTATCGTCCAGCCTCACATCTCGGTTCTGTTGCAGAATCCCAAGTCGTCCATCATGTCGGCAGAGAAGAGAGCTCGTCTGAGGAGTAATCCAGTTAAAGTGCGCTTTGCAGAAGAGGTGGTGGTCAACGGGCACACTCAGGTTTGAAAATCTTGTTTTGATACACAGTAAGGGCTGTTATGAATAAATGATGGATGAGCATCATTTCTGAAATCTTTCACACATTTGATCAGACTTATTTAGTGTCATTATTATATGCTGTCATGCAGTCTTTTGCTATTTTATCTTTGCTCATCTGATATTGATTTCTGCATAACTACTTTGATATCTCTCTCTTCTCTCCACCAGGGAAACTCTCTTCTCTTCCTGCCCAATGTCCTAAAGGTCTATTTAGAGAATGGGCAGACCAAGGCCTTCAAGTTTGACAACACCACCACTGTTAAGGTACGTACTAAAAACAGTCTCGGTGCAGGTTTAACGTTAACCTTTGAAATGCCGCAACAGCTACACTACTGATTAACCCTGCATTCAAGGTTGGTTGTGGATATTCCATCTTGTTACATAGTGGACTGTTTCATTTTTGGTGGTTGACATGTTTGTTAATAGAACTCTGCTTTTTGAAAACCAATAAGGAAAAAAACATGCGTGTAATGCCTCGTTATCAGCAAACTTTAAATCAAAAAGTCCACTAATGGAATGGAATTTACACTCAGATCAAATGCAAAAACCAACAGACAAACAAATAGTTCAGGCATGTTCTTTTTTATTACATGTATCAGGCCAGATAGCAAACACTGAATATACACATATATTGAGAATAACAATAACACACAAAATAACAGAGCATACCCGTAGAGTATAAGATAATCATATATAGAATGTTGACTCTGTTATACACTCTCCGCATTATTGTCCTCAGTACTGAGAGAAATGAGAAGCCCTCTCAGTTTCTAATGAGCATCACAAGACCCACATGAAGAGATCTAGTTAAAAGCCTTCCTACAAACAAGTGGGTGTTTTTATTGTAATTAAAGCTCTTCATAAATTACAGTATGATTGCCCAAAGCATGAGTGTGGGCAGACTGTATCTGTTGTAGGTTTTCTAAATGGAGGATAATGCAAAAAATAATAATCACATTGTGTCTGGAGGAGGTAGTTATGAAACACTTGTAAGTACGTTAGTGGGCAGCAACTGAGATTCTTGTCAGTCTAAGAATTACTTATGGAAGTAGCTTGTGATTAACTTTCTAAACCTAGTTGTCATTCGTAATTTGACAGATGTTCTATGTAGCAGTTTTATAACAAGAATGGAGATAGAAAGGCACTACCATGAATGTTACTGTCCACATTATTGCATTTAGTTTTTATTATTTCCACATATATTCCCAGCCAAAAGGGAAAAGGGGATCAGATTTGACCATCTGCCATCCTCAGACTGAGACGGAACGTGTTTGTCTAAGGGGGTCTGAACTGTTGATTTTTCACCATTCCAGGACATTGTACTGACACTGAAGGATAAACTGTCCATCCGGGCCATTGAGTACTTTGCTCTGGTTCTAGAGCAACAGTACAGCATCACCAAACTGCTGCTGCTGCACGAAGACGAGCTGATACAGAAGGTGAAGCAAAATACGGAAACACACATAAATACACAAATGTGTCCAGGACTGTCATCTTTTCATGCTTTCATCTTGTGTTTTTATCAGGTGGTGCAGAAAAAAGACTCCCATGACTACAGGTGTTTGTTCAGGGTATGTTTTATCCCACGGGACCCCATGGATCTGCTGCAGGATGACCCCTCAGCATTTGAGTATCTCTTTTTACAGGTCAGAGAAACTAAATGTCTAACTTGCACCACGGACGTCTTACTGTCTTCGTGATTGTCAGTCTTAGGAACTTATATTGTGATGTGTAACTTTGATTATAACTTCTCCTTAATTACACAGTAAAGGACAAATGACAAATTTAGATGCATGTCCGAGGTTTTCCTGAAAACGTGTTCTAGTGGTCTCTAAACCTGATCTGAAATGCAAGATTTGTCTGTATGAAATAATAACAGTTATTACTGTGCCCCTTATAACAACTTGTAAACAAAGCTCAGCTCTGACACTATATAAACAGTATGTATTATAACTGAATGGATGAAAATCCTGAAAGCCACACATTGTCTTTGCATATTTCTGGTGTACAGTAAAGCACTGGAAGTACCACTTATGTCATGTTGATTTATTGCTGTCCGAGAGTCTTTGCCTTGTGCTGTGTTTGTTTTTGCTGCACAAATGACAGTTTGAGTGTCCTGCTGTTGGTTTACTCACAGAGATGTTCATTAGCTGTGTATTTTGCAGTGTTTCTTAGGGTACGTTGATGTATTATAGCATCCAATTTAAAATATGGTTTACTGCAGTAGTAGAGTGGTTGGTTTATGGTTATGTGCATGTTTCTTTTTACAGAGTGTTGGGATGTGCTGCAGGAACGCTTTGCAGTAGAAATGAAATGTAACACTGCACTTCGCCTGGCAGCACTGCACATGCACGAGAGACTAGATAGTTGTGGACAGACAAGAGCGTCTATAAAAAGTATAACGTGAGTCATATGTGTTTGTGTGTTTGTCATTTTACGGTTAGTGTTGGCGCTTGCACTGCGCTGCTGCAACCACTGTAATGCATCTGCGGTCACTAAATGCCTAATCTATTAATGTAATTGAAAATGTTTTGTGT
Organism: Channa striata; assembly: GCA_033026295.1. NCBI lineage: Eukaryota > Metazoa > Chordata > Actinopteri > Anabantiformes > Channidae > Channa > Channa striata. Next base: position 17,787,111 of record CM065173.1, on the reverse strand, counting down.
GAGTGCATAAGGGTGTGTACTGTCCATGTATGGATCACAAATATCTTATTGTGAAAGACAAATTTTCCCTCTTTCCCAGGTTCACATGTTAGAGCTATATAAAAGACATATATAAACATAGATACATTTTCCAAAAAGCATGTCACAGACTCATCAAACTGTGTAGTGGAGATGCAAATTTTTCAAGTTAAACTAATGATTTGTTGTTATTAAAGGCACATTCAGGGGCTGTTTAGTAACATCTAGTGGTGGTTGTAGGAAAATCTAGGAGCATGTCTACTCCACAAAAGTTCACAAACCCCAATAGGCACATGATTTAGAGCAGTCTGTACAAATTTCAGCCTTTTGTTTGGTGATAAGTAGGCTCTTTCCTAATATTACCTGTACTGAATGTTTAGACCAGTGTTTTTGTGGCTAGTTTTTAATAGAACCTAAAATTCTTCTTTTGTATAAAACCTTAAACTTTGGTTGAAATAAATGTTAACATCACCCTCAATGATGTATTTTTGTTTTTCACGTTTACATTTAGCCAGTTATTGTGTAATAATCTGACAAATGGCTAAGCAAGGTACAATTAAATTCCATTTCCGTGTTAGTAAATGTTTATTATTAATGTAAAGGTGTATACAATGAATGAGACATCAGGTGACTGCACTACAAAAACATTAATAATATTTTAATGCAGCATACATTTGCTGCATCATAGTTTTGACTTTTTTTGGGCCCAAATCTCCCTCAAATCTTCAAATTCAGCACCAATATTTACAAATCTTTTGGGCATATTTGTGCATGTAATGCACTGTAGTAGTCATTGTGCTAGCAGCATTCTTTATTATACACTTTTGGTGTTGGTGTGCTTGTCATTCCTCTGTATGTGGTCATTATAGGAAAGAGTTTGGCCTGGACAGCTTCATATCTCCCACGCTGTTGAGCAACATGAGGGAGAAGGACCTGAGGAAAGCCATCAGCTACCACCTCAAAAAGATCCAGTCCTTGCTAGAGCCACGCCAGAAGGTAGATACAGACTGATGGATTAATGGAATGAAGTGCTGAGAGGCGTAAAGACATACATAGTGAGAGTTAAGTAGAAGCTTTGGGGTATTTTGTAGCTGACACTTGAAGTGACTGCTAATCTCCCCGCAGTTTTAAGTGACACAGGGAGTGATGGCGTCATTGAGAAACATACACTGTGGGTGAAAGGGTAATTAAAAAGGGAATAGTAGGTCTGAGGATTGGGCAATGTTTCTGGGAATGCGTTTTGGTCAGTGAGTCAAGCCTAGATTCTTGCAGATTTTCGTTCCTCTTTCTTCCTGACTGCCTCTTGCTGTTACCGTTTACTGTTTTTCAATGTCCTTCATAGGTTATATCTGCTAGTCAGGCTCGATTGGCCTACCTCACCCAACTGGGAGAACTTATTTCATATGGGGGACGATCGTACACAGCTACAATGATGGTAAGGTTTAGGAGCCTAGGGTGGCCTCTTAAGTCCACTTACTAAAGCATATGCCATTTAACAAATTCAAATTATTTAGACTTACACTTGGACCACTGTCTTTCAAAAAAAAAAAAAAAAAAAAAAACCTCTCATGTTCATTTTTATCTGCACTTCCCTTAGTTTTGAGTATTTCATTCTGTTCTGTTCACATCTACTCTTAGCTTCAAGACAGAGAGGTCTTGGTCAGCCTGCTGGTTGGAGCAAAGTATGGGATGAGTCAGGTGATCAACCATAAGCTCAATGTGATCTCTACGCTGGTGGAATTCAGCAGCATCAGTCGAGTGGAGCTGCTCTCAGAATCGGACAAAGTCAGCCTACTGCGCATCTCACTGCATGACATGAAGGTATGTGCGATCTAGGATGCATTATTATTCATAACTATACAGGCACTTTTACGATGTCTCAGATAAGAAAGTTGGACACGACAATTGCACCAAAGCTCATGCATTAAATATATACAATAAATGTAGGTCAAGCATTTCTTCTCAAATGCACAAACAATATACAGCCTAAGGAAGCGTGACTCTCTCTCCGTCTTTCTCCCTCTCCACTGCCTTTTCTTCCCTGCCCTTTGGCTTTAATCGCTACCACTTTACCTTGTCTTCTTCCCCTCACAGCCGTTTGCCTTACTGATGGACTCTTTGGCAGCCAAAGACTTAGGGTGTCTGCTGGGGGGCTACTACAAACTCCTGGTGGATCCCAGTGTCAATGTCTTCCGTCTGGGGCGCCCAAAAGTGAGGGTGCACCGGATTCCTGCTGAAGAAGGTGTGTGTGGGAGGTTCGCCGTAATAGAGGGCGTGTGCTATGAATCCCTATCAAGTGAGCAAAAACTGTTTCACTTTAAATATTAACTTTCTGGCCTTTTGACAGAGAAAGTTTTTTTTACATCACATGTTGATGTATATCACCAGCCAGCATGGGCCCGGATAAAAAGTCACGTTTTATAAATCAGAATTCTAATTTTATCCTGGTCTATTGTTATGCTAACATTTTTTTTGTGATGTTTGTCTGGTGTTTGTATATTCCCTTCATTATTAGGTTATGTGTCTCGCTGCTGTAGTGACTCAGATGACTCAACAGATGAGGATGACCCAATGGATTCTCAAAATTACAAACGTCCAGACCCTGCAAGTCAGGACTGGGAAGAAAGGAGGAGAGAGGAAGAAGAAAAGAGGAAAGATGAAGAAAGAAAAGAGAGAGAGGAGCACAAAGGCAAACAGGAAGTGAAGATAATAGTGACAACAGAAAGTAAACAAAATGAGAGTGAAGAGGAAGGAGGTGCAACGGGAAATGGTCTGCGAAAACTTAGTGTTATGGATGAGGTAATTAACCTGGAGACCACTTGGTACCACACCGATCCACGGGTCACTAGCAGCTTCTCTAGCTTGTCGAGTGGTTCCTTGAGTGCTGCGCTAGAGGAAAGCAGTTCTGCCGTTAAACCTCCATCTCGCATGGACGCACTTCGTGGACAGTGCACAGGTGAGGAGCTTGCAAGTTTGGATGTTCACCACCCCTACCTCCTGGAGCCAAAACCACACCAAGGGCCATCGAGACCAACCAATCTCAATTACCGTGGCAATGACAATTCTTGCCTTTGCTTTGCTGAGCTCTCCAAAGCTGATTTCCTCCCAAGCCCCCCTGAGGCTACTAGTGATGATGATGAGGATGATGAAGAGGATGATGAAGAGCATGGAGTGGAGGAACTAAGGCGTATTTCTAAGATCCCTAGTTCAAGAGATTTGAGAATTATTGACAGCACGCCTTTTCAAAGGTTACCAATTGGAAGAAAGAAAAAGATCCCTCCCAAAGTCCCACTAAGGACAAGTTCAATTCCAGGGCACAAACCAGGACAGACTGAGCAGCGGCTCTCTAAGGACGAAGATGGTCTATTCTTGACTCCATCTCCGAACCCTAAACCAGCTCTTTTGGTCAAAGAGACTGCCTCAGAGTCTGAAGATGAGTTTTTTGATGCCCAGGACAGATTTACTCCCCCAGTTCCTGATATGTCAGGTTTGTTTAAAGTATGTTTCTTTGCATGTTTGTTTTCTTGCACTATGTATGTTTTTATTTTTTGTCTGATAGCAAATAGGACAACACTAGGACATTGATTTGATTTTTTTTTCTGTCCTTTTCATCTGTCTCTGTCTTTTACAGATGCTGAGCTGGCTGACCGACGAAATGCTAATCGTTCAAGCGGAACCTGGAATGGTCTTCCTGCTATAGTGGGAAAAGAGTCTCCTGTTGCCAATACAGTCCAGTCCTCTAAAATCAAGAATATAGTGGATACATTTATATGCCCAACAGATCAAATACCAATCAACAGCCCAGTCCACCAAAGCCATTACAGAAACCTGAAACTAGGGTCAAACCACCACTGGCACCCAAGCCCCAACTACCTCCCAAACCTCAGAACATTCCTCCCAAGTCCCCCCAACATCGGCGATCATACGCCCACTGCAATGGAGATGCTTCTGAACTCCTGGAAATGGAGCCAGATACCATGGAGTTCAAATCTGTCACATCTGGGGCTGGTGGTCTGCCTCTGTCATCACCACTGATCACAGCAGTGCGGTGTAGCCAGCAATCACTACCCATTACGGCATCTCAAACTGAGGAAAAGACAAAGCAGTATAAAGATCTAACACAAGAAAATGGAGCACATGTGGTTTCCAAAGACAAAGCATACACTCCTGATGAAAAGGAAACTCCTCTTTGCAGTGGGACGACCCTACCAACAAAAAAATCAATGAACCTACCCCATATCCCTCGATCTAATTCAGGTACAAAGCTAGTTATCCCCCCTCCAGTGCTTGCCAAACCTACTTCTCCCACCAAACTCCACCCCTTGTCACTACCTGCTAGCTCTCCTGTGTCCCCTACTGATTCAAACAAAGGGCTTTTTAAAGAGAGTGTAAGTCCACCAAATGGAATACATCCCTGGAGCAGCCGCAATGGCAGTGCTCAGTCAGGACCCAGGAGGGTCTCTTTAAGTCACGAGAGCTTGTCACCCAAAACTACGGATGCACCTGTTACCCTTACCACATCCCTCACCTCAACAAACTCTAAAGGTGTTGGGGGCCTAGAAAGCAGAGAACCTGGAAGATCTGGGTCAGGCTCAGACCTTAGGACCAGCTCTTCTAGTCTGGGAGGCAGACTCCCAGCATCTGCCCTCAGAGGAAAAATCCAGGCTCTACCTTGGTACATGACCCGTTCCCAGGAGATTTTGGGAACTCTGGACTATCCCTCCACTAGTTCTATCAATGGAGACACATCTGGATTTGGCTCTGGTTTGTCTGTAGCCAGTGGTTTATCAGACTTAAACAAAACCCCTGTCAAGGAAAAAGAGACAATGATCTCAAAATCAGGAGGGAAAGGGAACATATTAGAGGATGGAGCTGAGGTGGTCATAGCCACCATCAAAGAAGCCCAGGAAGTGACCTCACACATGAAAAAGGCTAATGGTGCAAATGGCTCAGAGCCTAATCTGAGTTTTCTAGAGAATAGTACACTCAGCGGCAATGTTTCATCTGAGCAGCCTCAGTCACGACCCCATTCAGCAGTGGGGTTAGGAGGTGTGTCGAGTATGCAGATTGGAGGTGACTCACCGACTTCTTCACTTCCAGACAGTACTCCTCCACAGCAGCACAGGGAAGCTTGTGGCTGTCGAACTGTTTACGCCAATTGTTTCAGTGGCGATACTGAGGATGGTGTGAGCTTTGATGAGGAGCTTACAATATATGAATTTTCCCGTCGCACACATCCAAAGCCTGCCAGACCTGCAGCCGTCCCTTCTCCTACAACACCCTCTCCAAACCCCAATATTTTGTCACTGCTGAGAGACAACCCACGTCCACTCTCTACTTTCTCCACAGCCTCATCTGAACTCAGTCCTTTAGTCTCACATCCAGTTTCCCCTACAACCTCACTTGGTGGACCTCTTCGTTCCCTTACCAACAAGAACTATTGTGGTCTGAAGGGAGGTTTTGCCTCTTTGCGTCAAGATATAGATCAGCTTTTGCTGGTCTTAGAGAGGGGTGCATTCAATCAACCACAACAAACATCATGTCACGACTCAATGCAGGATGGCACAGATTTGAAGGAAGGCCCTGACCTAAATCACAACAGAACTGAAAGAAGTACTACCCCAGCGCCAGGCCTAAATTGTACTGGGGAAAGCCCTGCAACCATGACAGAGGCTGAAAGAAGTCTCCTGCAAGCAGAGGCCCGACGATTGGCATCTGGATGTCAGAGGGCCACACGTGTGGGATGGGCTCCTGATGAAGCCCTGCGTTCTTTATCCAATAGCTTTAGTGCTTTGGTTCAGCTGTCAGCAGCTTGCCTGAGAACAACCCCCTGCTCTGGCTGTAATATCTGCCATAAAGTTAGTCTGGTTCACAGGGATGAGTGTGATGACAACCAGGAGGCCATGGAGAAACTCAAGGAAATAGTGGGTCTGTACCGGGAGTTTGTCGGTGCTGTTGAGACAGCTGGAACTGGTGCTGGAGTTGGGGGTAAGAGTGTGGGTCTCACTGGATCTGGACAGGTTCAAGGAGAGGCAGATGGGGTTAGGCTACTGGCCAAACGCTGCACTGTACTCATCTCCTCCGTATTTGCACTCACACAACTCTTCCGGACACAGACACTAGACACCTCTGATGCACCTGGCCACGTACCTCTCAACTTTTGACTTGTGAACTTTTAGCCTCTAACAACCCACTGACTCTGATATGAGCCGAGAGTGACCAGTGCGTTACCCCTGCGTTCCTGTACAGTAAGTGCCATGCACACGACAGCACATAAACATAAACCCACATTACACAGACCCACATTGAAAACACATGTGAAACAAAAACCCGAAATGAAGGAAATGTCATTGCTTGGCCTCTTCTTGAAACCATATGGACTATGCATTTGTACATATGAATTTTGTAATTATCTTATATTTCTCTTATTTTATGATACAATATGTGTATGTAAGGATTGAATACCCATGTATGTATTTATGTATTTATTTTTACAATATTTGCACCATGCTCTGTGATGTGCAGATCTCTGGTGAAAAAAAAAAAACCTATGGATGTCACTGGAATTTTTATTTTTCCCTCTCTTTGAGACAGTATTATGTTTTCTTTTTGCTGCTTGAAAGATTTTTCCACTCCACAAGGTGTAATCTGTACACGGTAATTTTTCAAGTTTATTACTCTGGTATGTATTACTGAAAAAAATAGAGAAAATATTATTTTATTACAGCAATGAAATGATTTGTTTATATGTGCAGCGACTGCACTTTCCTTTTGTTTTTTAATTACAGTTACATATAAATGGGATCTAAAGTACCATTACAAAGCAGGGAGAGCACTTTTGACTGTTACAGATTGCACCTTTTTTTGAGACACATAATCTTGTGTAAACTGTTTTCTACCCCTTTCCTGATCCTGACAGACTCCGAGTGAATGCTTCATGAAAATAATCACCCAAGCGTATGCAGTATTACAACATCTAGTTTTCATCCAAAGGACACTACAGATATATTTTCTGGGAATGTGTGGGGGGCCCCACAAGGCAAAGCAGAGGACCTTCTTTATGTAGTTAAATATCATTTTTGACGAGGCACAAGGGTGACTGTTAACCTTTGTCCAGATGTAGCAAATATCCAAAGTCTTCAAACACTGAGCCACAACTGTTCCCCACTACAGTCTCCTCTTTTCATACACCACATGACATGAGTGACTGCTGTACGCTGGGGCCAGAACTGTAGATATACGTGTATATCTCTGTGTCCTCTTCTGTCCCAACCTTAGTTTATGGCTATGCAAATACAAACTTCTCACACACTGTACTCTTGGTTTTTGTGTTGAAATTAAAAACGATAGCTGCATTATGTTTGTCTGAATCTGTGGGGTGCTTTCTTTTATTGGAATGTTGACTTGTTTTTTTCTGTATTAGGAATTAAAACATACAGCGAAGTTGCATGGCATTAGCTTTTGTCAGTATTAGGACTCCTGTCTATGCTGATGTAAGTGAATTGTCAGTAAAATTATTGCATTGCTCGATCAATTAGCTTCTGTACAGTGTTCACAAATCAGCTTGTCCATATCACACAACGTAAGCTCATTTGAGGATTTACTTGAGCCACCTATGACAACAGGAAGGTAATTCAGCCAAGTCAATGAGCAGCGGCTTATACAAAAATAAGTGTGTGTTCATATCCAGAAGTGTGAACAAAAGTGTTCATAACCACATAGGTAGTATAAATGATCTACTAAACAGGTGACTAAGGTAAATTTTGACAATGTGGATCTGCTGAAAAAATGTGACAAGTCTCTTACGTGAGATTTCAGAGCTTCCACTTGCTATGTAGGTAATGTCCATTCGCAGTGTGCATCATAGCACTAACATAAAGACATGCTGTAAATCTCAGGAGCATCTAGTGGTTTATCAAATATGATCCGACAGTGGAGGGTCCTGTGTCACCTATTTTGTTATTTTCATTTTGGCAAATTTGTACAACAGCATTTCATTTCCGAGAGGACATCATGTTTCAACGTGAGCATTTTTCCGTACGCACGTACAAATGAAGTCGATGTACCAGGAAATGTATTGTTTGGGAATAAATCACACACTGAACTTAATAATGTTGGATGTCCAAGTGTTTGGATTTGTCTACAGGCCAGTTAACCATTAGTGATCTTAATTTTTATGTTTATTTACTGTACTAGATCAGAAGACAACATACTGATAGCTGTTATTCTAGCCTAACATTAAAACCATAAAGCAAATTTTAAATTAAAACACAGAATCAGTGTCTGACAATAAGTCTAAGCAGTCTTAATAGTTCATCTGTTTATATCTGGTCTCCTCATTACTAATTAGGCAGCAATTATGAATTTGAGTGTAAAAACATGAAGATTTCATGTAAGACGTGTGGGAGAAATGCCAAGAACGCTGAGAGGCTTTGAAAATACAACAGCTCAAATGTCGCTGATGCAAAGTCCCCGTATCAGATTGGCCTTAATCTGATCATTATCTGCCATCTGACTTCTTGACTCAGTATTTAAATAGTCCCACTCTTTACTGGACACACAGGGTGAGACAGTGTAGTGGTGCCATTTGTACTGTCAAATACATAGTATCCTTTATGAGTCTATTTAGCTTGACTATATCATAACATTTTAATGGTAATCCTGTTTAAGTGAAGTAATTACAAAGAATGTATTTCCTGTGCATATTTGGAACAGGACTGACATGTTGTAACATGTAAAGCACTGCTGCGGAGGTTTCAAGTTACAAAAGTAAAACTAATTGTAAGCCGACACAAATATCATTAAAGCACACATAGCAGAACGAATTCACTGTCAACGTTTTTAATGAACTGACCTTTCAATATTTTCATAATAATTTCATTACTCATGCTTTAATGAAAATGATAATAATCAACTGGAAAATCCTGAAAAGACTGGACAGTCAAAATGAAAAGAGTTAAACAGGCCAAATGGACCATTTAAGTGGCAGCTTGCGCTCCTTGTGCCATTGAACACTATTACTGCTCAGGGTCTCTCTGAGGGTCCAAGCAGGATTCCTTTTCTCGACGGGCTGTTTTTACACTCAGAGCTGCTGGATGGTGACTGTATCTACTCAAGCTTAAACCTGAAGCAATTAAGTCAACAGATATTAGAGTTAGGGAAGAGCACAGGCGTGAGAGAAAAAATCTGTGCAAAGGGAGAAAGATACATGTATAAAATGTAGGATATTGTTTATATATAAAAAAAAAGCCCAAATACCGAAAAGAATGCAATAATGCATTGTCAAAAACAATTGTTCTTATTATCAAAGCTGCCAAATAAACAACAAAGAAGCCTTGTACTTAGCGGAGGCATTTACTTTGAGATTACTTCTCCCTCTTCCCTCAATATAAAATTTTAAAAGGTAAGGTCCAGGTCTGACAGATAACAGGGGTCATAAATGGGCAATGCCGGCAACATGACAAAACATTGCCCCACTTAATCTTAAAGGAGAAATTTCAAAACAACCTATCAATATGTGCTAGACAGTATTTCCAAGAACATTTAAAATCACATACACTACAATCATTTTCCATTTCTCTTTTACTTTTGATCTCATCACCATTTACAAAGAATAGTTTGATACTGAACACAAAGAGAAATGTAAGGACCATTACAACACTCTTTGACATGAATTCTTAGGGCGTGTCAATGGTCACACTGTTTGAATTAAGTGACAGGTTTTTGCTTCATGGAAAAGGGATTTTGGTCAGACAGACAGACTGTCTACAAAACACCACAGCACACAGCACTTACAAAAAAAACAGCTTTTCTTACAGCCAAATATTTTTTACTGAAACAATAAGTGTGGCTGCACAAAATGTATGGACTAAGCAAACAAGGGCATCCAAATTGGACCCTGGCACAAGTGTTTTATAGGCTTACATATGTGTAATGTTTTTAATACTTTGACAACAGTAAACAGTCATAATGGCAGGTGGTTATTTCACACGGACTGTTGGCCCCAGAAGTGCAGTGTCACTGCTATCCGTCAGTCATGGAAACACTCAATGTAAGCAATTCAGATTTCTGTCATCTGAACAAACTGGCTCTATCACTCCATACAGGTATTTCCTCTTTAAATGCCTTTTACTCCTACTTATATATTTTATCAACTTCATTACCTCTCACATGAGCTTTAGCAGTAGCTCATAAGTGGCATTGATGATCCCCCAGGAGAGGAGTGACCGGTGGTAGTTGAGGTGGGCCCCTCTGAAAAGCATAGCTAAACTGCCACCTCTCTCTCTCCACACTGTTAGCAACACTTCCCTGCAAGGCTGAAAGGCTCCACCAACCTGAGACTGAGCCCTGGACTTTACCACATTTAATGGATAGAACATGATGCCAAGGGCAGCCCCCAGGACCCCTCCACACACAAAATCATTAACCAAGTGACCTGCCCGGGTAGTGGCTTCTGGAAGCTGCTCCTTAATGGGCCCTCGGAGTCCAAAAAAGAGCACATTGCTGGGGCCATTACGAAGGAGTATGGGTATGAGGCCACGGTAGCACTCTCTGACACCATACTCAGTCACAAGTGTCCGGAAGGTGTGGGCTGTGTTGTTAAAGCGCCCGTGATGCCGATGGTCTTGTAGTAGGGTCTGTACACGCTCAAAGGGTGTCAAGATTGCCTCTGCAGTTCCTGCCATTGCTGCAGCAAAGCTGCGTGTGACCAGCTCTGGCACACCACTGTTATTGGCCCGCTCTAGTAAGACTCTAGAGAAGTCTTCATACAGACCAAACATGATGGCCACTGTAGTGGTCTTCTGTAGCAGTGGGGGTAGGAGGCCCCGATAAAGATTCCTCAGGCCATCCCTCTGGAGCTGCCGTACCGCCTCGATGGCCAACACGCCGTGCAGCTGCTGTCGGAACAGCACCTTCTGAATAGGGAAGGTAACAACAATATTGGTAAATGCTGCAATGGAGCCACAGACATAGTGCTTCCCTTGAGGGCTCAGCCTGGCAGTGAGAGCTCCTGCAGGCAGCAGGGAGCGGCCACCTTTAGTCAGAGCAGCCTGAGGCTGAGGTGTCCGGGCTGACTCAGAGTCCATGGTGCTAGCAGCCATGGGAGGCTCGGTGCACAACAGCCTGGTCCTCCAGCATCACATCAGTACCATGGTCTTCTGTAAAATACATAACTTGAATGAAACAGAGCAAACAACAGATAAGGACAAGGATAATCTGTTATTAATAAATTTAGCAATTATCATTATGTTTTTCAATAAATTTTAAGGCATCTTTGCAAAACAAAACCTGTGGAATATAATGCAATCACATGGTTTGTTATGAATTCTACTTTTATTCATCTTTTAGGTTGTAAAAGTCAGAAAGACGCTAATTCTACTGTGTAAATATTATTGGAGTCAAACTAGGTAATTCAGACATACTGGAATGCATTAGAAAAAAAGTTAAAAATAAGGAATTTTATTTAAAAAATCCTTATAATGCACTCCAGTATGATTCCACTAACTACGTTGACCTCAATATTAAACACTGATAAAGTTGTGCAACTGAATAGACTGATAAGTTTAGCTTAGTCATGGGGGAGGAGTGTACAAATAGTGACACAAGATCTCTTCTTTTGATATACATTACAAAGCACCAGGTGTCTGAGATTAAGTTTGTAACTGTGTTGATTTTTTTAAAGCAGAAAATAAACTTGTGGCACCTTCTGTGGCGCTGGTTATTACAAATCTGTTCAAATAAAAGTGCTTAAAAAGGATGTGAATTTTGTAATAAAACGACTTGTCTATGAGTTGCCTAAATATAGAGCTTCGAGAAGGTCATTAGAGGTCACAGTGTGTAAACCAAAATATCACACGACATGACACTGTGCCATGTTAGGATGCAAACTAAGCTGCCACATTTTTAAAATACTGTACACTTAAGTACAGTAACAAGGTATTTGCATTTTCCTTGAGTATTATAATTTTATGTTACTTTATTCTTTAACTCCGCCACACTTCACAGGAAAATATTGTATAATTTATTCCACTAAATTTCCTGACAGCTATATAAAAATTGAAAAACATTTAGGTCTACAACTTTTCTAGCAAGAAAGAATTGCAACAAGTGCAAGAATGAATAAAGTTATTCTCTCATTTTAGATAACAGTCACATTATGATATTTACACTGAGGATAGCAGTGAACTTTAATGCAGCCTTTTGTGAAGCAGAATTTGACTACAAAGCAGAGATCCTTTTGTTCACAAATTTGCTCAGGCACATTACCGTCAGCTATAAAAACAGGTTGGTTTAGTGGTTTCGCAGGTAAGAAAAAACTTTGTTTGCAATTTACATGAAATTGAGAATTAAAGCCCATTTTATTCTCTACTGTTCATTAAACATTGAGTGTTTTTTTCTAAACTGTGCAGAATTTATAAGAGGTTTTATTAGATTTAGTGACTATAAGACATTAAACTGTTTTTGAAGAATTATCTGCAAAGCCTGAGATAGAAGACAGCGTTTTGTATTTGCAAAATAATAATGTTATGCTAACGTTTAAGTTTATACTTAATAAAACAGCAACTAACATTTATGTTGTCGTGTAAGCTCATGTTGGTTGGATACTTATGAGTGCTTGGCACCAATAAAATGAAAGTGAATTTAAAATACATTAGAGATAAATAAGAATATTTCGATAAAAGACAGCAAGGCTGCAAGGTAATGATTACTTTCAACGTATTATATGACGTACACGCCCTTAACGCACCACTTTACTGGAGCTCGCAGTCACTAGCTTAGTTCGTCGCGTCGTGGCTGTTTTTCCACTGTCAATCCCTTCATTGATACAGACATAAAGCCTGATCTCAGTTCACAGTTCCATCACAAGGACACAAAGCTATGTCTGTTACTGTATAAATAGCTTATAACACACCCACAGACAAGCATGTTGCTTAGCTCAACAGGCTCACTCACAATTGCTATGATGGTTGTTAGCATACTTAGCCAACTCAGCACTGCCAGTTACTGAGTTTACTCCTATCCGTCAATGTTATATATATTACTCTTTAAGTTAAAAGAAGCTCTGACACAGGATCTCTCACACACACACACACACACACAATGGCTGCACTCTGCAGGAAAACATTTGGCTGCTAGCATGCTAAGTGGTTAGCATAATCAGAGTCAAAACGTACAAGCGCTAACCAACTGCTTATTATTGGGGGATCTGCGTGCACCGCAACTGTCTTAACATTTAGGTCACATTTATGCGGGGGTCATAATTCAGTCTTTACCTGCATTGTACACCAACCGTTGTCCTGTCCTCGGACAGGTAAAGTGCAGCTCTTGCAGACTGTCTGTGCCACCACTGTAGGTCGTTTCTGGAGCAGGTGACCCAGCGATGGGTCTTTGGCGCATGCGCACTACCGTAGATCTAGGAACATATGGATAGGGCTACATCTGGGTTTACAGTGCTTCTTAATTAGTTTGTAGATTTGGACAGCTCAATTGCACTATGTAAAATGTAGTCATGGGAGTAAAGTTGTGCCGAGACTTCGGGGCGCCTGTACGGTAACCCACGAAACGTTTTACGAAGCGCGTATGGAAGGTTGTTTCGATGATCTCATGAGACTAAGATTCCGTCGAGGCTTGACTGAACCGGCCACGTGGTACGTGCCTGGTTCACGTGTTTCGGTATTCGAATTGGCTAAGTCCAACAGCTGTTGAAAATGTGTTATTACTAAACAAAAATTAATAAAGTTACAAACCACGTTCCCTTTCCTCATCCCTTATGTTATTATTTCGACTTCTCCTTGAATCTATTACAATTTCAAAGCATACACAAACCATATTACAATGACCAGCTTGGCCTGTTTAATTCTTTCTGTCCAGCAGATGGCTTAGTTGAGCAAATAAAGCCTCGCGAAGCTATGCCCTTGACTGGACCAAATTGATTTAAAGCGTCAATGCTTCATGAATTTTCATTTGGCCATTATTAGTAAAGTGATAACAATAAATGATAATTTAGGTTTGTAAATAACCTTTAATGTTTAAAGGCAAAACATATGCTAAATAAAAAGTCCACATGAACTACTGACGTTTTGTTATGACGCAAATATCCCACCATGCAGTGCTGCAAACGTTGGTCGTAAAGCAGGACGTAGCTTGTATTTTACGACTACAGTGTAACATTAGATTTACGTTAAAAGTGCTGTTAGAATTTTAGCTTCAGCGTTGGAAATTTCAACGATTTTTTCTTTGTATTCGAGCTGTGTGTGGTTATTATGTGTATATAAGATAAGTGAAAAATAAAGCACACTTTGCTGAACTATTCTAGCATACATGTCAGTAGTAAGAAAGTCAACGTTGCCTAGTTAGCTTTATATATTGTTAGCATTCCTGTGTTTTTAGCGGTGGGTTATTGTTATATTTCGCCCTAAAAGCTTCTCTTTAGCTTGACGTTAACGTTGACTACTGCTCGCACCTGAACGCATCCATAATGCGGTGCGTATGACTTACCATATTTATGAAATTACAGTCCTAGTTGTGTGTGGTTTGAGACTGTCGCCTCTGGCAGCAGATGCTTGGTTGATGTGAGTAAAATGTCAGCGCAAAAAGACTGCGAGTTTTTGGTGAAAAGAGCCCGGGAGCTTGTTTCTGACGATCCATGTGCGGCCAAAGCTTGGCTCATAACTGCCCGAACGCTTTATCCTGCAGACTTCAACATACAGGTAACATACAACTTTAATTATAATACAAGATAATAACGGGGGTTCCACGAATTCCTCTAGTAAACCGTGTAAAGCATCTGTACTTGTTTAAAATTTGACGATCTTCTGTTTTGAGTAATATTGTCATAATGGGTTTCGGATGTTTTGACAGTATGAAATGTACATCATTGAACGCAATGCAGAAAGGACATCTCCTGCAGGCAGACTACTCTATGACATGTGAGTTACAACATACCATGCCTCTAAATACTGCAACGATCAGGCTTTTTTTCTTTTACAGAAATAACAAAATCAATTCATATAATAGTCATTGTCTTTATTGGATATGAAAATAAATCATTGTTTTTTCCTTATCTATACAGAACTTGAGTTAACTACTGTGTGCTGAGCCTGTGCTAACAGTTTCCAGTTATTTATCCATTTCTTAGCTTTATAAACTTTCCTGATCAGCCCATTGTGTGGCGGGAGATTGGTGTCATCACGTCTGCCCTGCGTAGTGACTCTCAAGACAAACATGCACAGTTTCTGCGAGGTAAGAGGTGTTTAACAGACACTAATATACACTGGAAAGGTTTAGAAACAGCCACACCCTTATGTAGTTGCTATTGGTTTGTTTAATTCATTCAAATGATTGTAAATATAAATAAAGTATATTTGTGCACAGAATAATGGTCAAATCAAATTTGCATATTAAACTTTACTTCAATAAAAAAACATTAGCTCCATGTTTGACATGTGTTATTTACCTGGATCTACTTGGAACAACTCAAAGTTTGGCTCATCACTTCACAAGACGTTGTTTAAGTCATCTAAACTCTACAGTTTTATAAAAGTCTTGCTCTACTACAAACTTTCATTTAGATTTGACAACATTAGTAGGGTTTTGTTTCTTTAGAAACAGATTCTCTCTCGTTTTATTTAGTAATGTAGCCAATTCAGGATCAGTGAGTTGTCTGTTTTTCAAGAGCACTCATAAGTACCTGTCTTCATGGGCAAATGTGCACCTGAGATGTCCTCTGTGTTTTCAATCCATCCATCTCTGGATATGATAGTGTACATGTTAAAGGTTATATTTCAAGGGGTTATTGTGAGTTCTAATTAACACTGAATGGAAGGTCATTCCTTGGCAAAAGTCAAACATAAATATATATTAGTCTATTACATTAACTTATTTTAAAGATGGACATACATGACCATTTTAAGAGCATCCACACTTGAAATGTGGATAAAAATACATAGATTCAAAGTCTTCAGTCTTTTTAGCGTATAGTAGTTGTTTTGTAAAACTAAACAAAAAACTAAAAATAAAAAACTTTCAATGTTTGGAATCATTTACGTGCTGATTAAAGCATTACAGATAAACTATACATTTTTTTGTGTGTTTCAGCTTTAATTAGGTCACATTTAAATGTAAACCCACAACAATGTCTTGGTGTTTCCAAACTTTTTATTGCCAGTGTACAGAACATGCATACATGGTTTGTAAAGTTGAAGACATTTTAATCTTTTATGTGTGTGGTTGTCTCCCAGGGCTTTTTGAGACACTACCTGGTCGTGTGCAGTGTGAGATGCTGTTAAAAGCCACAGAGCAGTGTTTTAACACTTTGGAGAAAGCAGAGATGCTCTTGCTTCTTCTAAAGCGCTTTCCAGAGTCTGTGGTCCAACATGGGGTAAATTAATAAAACCTGACACTTTTTTGACAATTTACCTTAAAATAAATAGCATCTAAACAGTCAATTGGCTGTTATTATTATGTTATTTTCTTTTTTAGGTCAATCTAGGAGAGACATTGTTGGAAGCAGAGGCATCAGAGAATGTGGAGACTCCCGTCAACTGCTTCAGAAAACTTTTTGGTCAGTGAAACACTTTATTTAAAGTTTGCTTGCTTTTGCGTTTGTTTTGAGTAAAGTCTCCCTTTATTCAAAATTTTCACTATTACAGTGTGTGATGTCCTTCCCTTGGTCATGAACAACATGGACATGCGCCTCCCTGCCAGTCTGATGCAGAAGTACATGCTGAAAGCAGCTGAATTCTATATTGGTTATGTTACCCGTGGACCCTCACCTGTTGTACAGATACAAGGTAAATCTTTCACTATGCTGATGTTCTTTCCCATTCTCTCTTGTTATGTCACCTGTGGGATCACATGGAATTTCAAGATTTCTGGCCCTACAGTGAAATTTTCTTTCTTTTTTTTCATTATTCTCAGCCTCTCAAGACACTGGCTCTTTAAAATCTCCCAATGTGTCTCGTGGCTCCCAGCGTTATGTGATTGATGGCCTGTCAGAGAAATCATCAGTGGTAGCAGAACCTTGGGAGAGACTGTTAGATATTCTCTCTGTGGTTGGAGCTCGCTGCGAGTGGCAGGGGGACAAGGGACAAAGGTAGTCTATTAATCTGCTTTGCATTCAGCTTGTACAGTTTTCAGTGTTGTTTTGAATTCAATTGACTTTTGCAATATTTTTTGTGTTTTTATTATTTATTTAGACCTAAGTATTTATTAGGTGCGTAGGAATAGAGTAGATTTAGTCACATGGTTAGATAATTAAAAAACAGACTAACTTATCGAAGGGGTCAGAAAGATGCCACAGGGGTGTAACATATTATATCAACCTATAATACTATAATATTTTTTAAATCAAATGCATTCTAATAGAACAGCTCTTAAGTA
Source organism: Channa striata (assembly GCA_033026295.1). Taxonomy (NCBI): domain Eukaryota; kingdom Metazoa; phylum Chordata; class Actinopteri; order Anabantiformes; family Channidae; genus Channa; species Channa striata. The sequence goes on along the minus strand of CM065173.1, from coordinate 17,769,711 downwards.
ATTCCAATATATTATTGATGACCATAATGTTTAGTGTTTGTAAGGGGTTCAAAATTACTGCCATTTTGGAGTCTATTGTTGCATCTTGCTGAACTGTAATGTCTATAGACTGTAAATAGTCTGCTATCAACAAAAAGACACCACAGACTAGATCATATATACATTTTTTGCAAGACAATGTTTTCAGTACAATACATGCAAATCAAAAACAGTTATGTAGGAATATTTTTAAAAGTTGCTGGTGTATTACATAATATAACACAGCTTAGTTCAAAAAATAGAAGGTTAATAATAGACATTACAAAATGATTATAATACAATTTTAAAAAGTAGATTGTTTATGTCAGTGGCACTCTGTGTATTATTTACTTTTAAAGTGTTAAAAGTTTTATGTGTTTGTGTGTGTGGACTAGGAGTTATGTGGACATGCTGCAGAGAGTGAAGGAGTTGTGTCGCTACCTGCCTGGCCTGGAAGGAGACACGAGATCCCGCTGCTGCAGTCAAGTTGTCATCTGTGCTACGCTCGTTCTTTTCCGCAGTGCATTTTACTATGTCTCAGCTGTACAGCCTGCACTGTTCCAGGGTCAGCTTCTAATGTTGAAGGCACACACAGTCATAGTTTCTTTCCTGAGCTAGTTCTTGAAGATCTAAATTGCTGTTTTAACAGAAGTTCCAATCGTATTTTTGCAGGTTTGAATGGGTTGAGTTCAGGGCCGTGGATCCTTGTGGAGGATTTGAGCTTGGTGTACAGTGATGTGAAGGTGGAGAGAGGAGCAGACAAACATTCACATAAGAAACGCAAACTGGCTGACGGAAGAGAAAAGACTATGGTGAGGAGAGATTATTGATCACTTAAATGTTGCATTTTTTCTGCATTTTTATGTAGCCAGAATCAATGGACAGACTTTGATTTAGCTTGTAGTAGACTGTTATAGTATGTATCCATTGCATTTGCTATTTGATTACAGTACATTCTATTATTGTAGAGCTCAGATGATGAGGAAGGTTTGGGGAAAGGCCGTGGTCGGCACATTTTAGTGAACAAGACTGAGATGCCCAGCTGGTCTGAGACTCTGGAGAGTTTTCGTACAGCGAGGGAGAGCTGGGATCTCCTCCACTCCCACGATAGCCTGGAAACGGGTAAGCCCTTCGGAAGTTCGTTTGTTCTTAGAGGTGGGAATTTTTAAAATATTAGATAAATGAGCACTGGTAAATTTTTTATTCTTTTCACATATGCACTCATTTTCAATAACGTCTTAATGAGTGTTTGATATTCAGCCATCGGTTATCTGTAACCACTTATCCTATTTGGGTTGCGGGTGGAGCCTATCTCAGCTACCATCTGACGAGAGGCGGGGTACACCCTGGACAGGTCACCAGTCTATCACTGGACCACAGAGAGACATACAGAGACAGACAGCTAACACTCATATTTACATGTACGGGCAGTTTTAGAGTAGATGGTTGACATTTCACATTGACTTTAACTAATAAAATATAAAAAAGAAAAACAAATGCCTAAGGATTACAACCATATTATGACGTAATATTTTTATTTATTTCTTGTAGCACTTGAGCAACTGTTGTGTCTAGCTTTTTCGCCAAAGGCTACAGCTGTTCGCATCCTATCAGTCATTAATGCAAAAAACGAAAAAAGTGTGTACCGGTACTATATGTGGGCACACGTTGGACAAGCTCAACATGACTTTGGAAAAACCAGCTGATCTGGCAAATTATTTCATAATTCACATAAAAAGAATATGGATCCGGTCTCCTTGATGTTCTGCAACAAAAGGTGGCTGCTGGGCTGCATCTCCACAATCAAATTACGTATTTTCCGGACCATAAGCCGCTACTTTTTTCTGACGTTTTGAACCATGCGGCTTTAACAGAGATGCGGCTTTTCTATGAATTTTTCTGCAGCCCTCAGATGGGTGCTGTAGATGGAAGTCAGTGCAAACAAAAAAGCGCCAGTTTTTATTCTTAGCGCCTGCAACCCAAGACGCACAACAGCAAAATACGGTAATATTTTTACACCCTCACCCCCTCATAATGGAAAACACGCGAAGAAATTCCTATGATGCAGCTTTTAATTTGAAGCAATTGATCTGGCTATCCGTGAAGGAAATCGAGTGTGACAGTGGTTTCAATGCTCAGGAGGAAGATGAATAGCGATTTGTGGTTTCAGTGCACGGGAGAATGAAGCGACTTTAATAGTTGCGCAGTTGCGCTTTAACAGTGCGCAGGAAGAAAAAGTGACAGTGGTTTGGTGTTCAGTGGTTTCAGTTCGCAGGAGGAAGAAAAATAAAGCAACTTGGTTTTAGTGCACAGGAGGAAGATTAATAAAACCATGACTTTTCTGTTTTGTGTGATCAGGACTTTTACTGCCGTGTTACAGGCACCATTCAGGTTCAGGTGTATGAATAAAGACTTATGGTACAAAATCTTTTGTTGAGCGCAGCAACTCCTGCGTAATTCCTGAAGAATAAGAGACGTCTTCTCCTTTGGCTATGGAACAAGCCGTTTATTTATAACAAGGACGTTTTTGTCGGCTCTGTACATTCGACATGTGTTATACCAGCCACACATACACGTAAACGCACTCTTTACCGTAATGCAGGTAAAACAGCGCACAGAACATCCTCATGCCTACTGTGAACAATGAGTAGGAGCGCATACAACAGATATTATTTCTCAGCCTGGATATTGGTGGCTTATAGTCCGATGCGGTTTATATGTGACAAAATATATATTTCTTTTAAATTTTAGCGGGTGCGGCTTAAATTTAGGTGCGCTCTATAGTCCAGAATTTACGGTAATCTCTTTAGTCTAATTTAACACAATCAACATTTTACCTTCTCCTTGTCTTGCTTAAAATAAGAGACAACACTTTTTGTTTAACACTAATCCTTGATTATGGCACTTTCATTTTGTTTTTACATCATACTTGGTTAACTTGATCCTCATCTGTGATTGGTTATATTCACAGTCACACAATCATAACATAGCAATCCCAAGCATATGCTGGTGTATTCTTATTGATGTTTTTGGAACTGATCACCAAAAGACTTGTTTACAAGGTACAGAAAAAACTGAATATTAACATTTATTGTTAACACAAACACTAGTTTGCAGCGACCTCATCTAATATTATTATTAGTACTGTTTTACCTTGTGCCTTTATTTAATTGTACTTGAAATGTGGAATGACAATAAAGGGAATCTGTCTAACTATTTCTATATATCTATGGAACTTGTAGTACATAAAACTCAAGAAGATGCATATAAATTGCCACGAGACATGAACAATTTACAGTGACATATTAAAATAGTTGGAAATTCTAAGCAGCTGATAATGGATTTATTATTTGGAAAGCGGCGAGTTTAGGATTTCCAGATTTTAACATTTACATTTCAACTTTGCATTTTAATAGAATTCAAGAAGATCTGTGCCCAGTGGAAGACAGACAGCTGGCTGTGGTTCAGAATATTCCTCACTGACATGATCATCTACCAGGCAAGGAATAGTTAGAGCTCTGTTTTTTCTTTGCAGCAAGACATCTGCTGATTAACAACACTATAACCCTCATTAATGTAATTAGCAGATATTTATGAATGTTATGTGCCTTTCTTTACCTGTGTGCACACACACATTACTCTAGGGACAGTACCGCAAGGCCCTCTCCAGCCTGCACCAGATGGCTGCAGTGCAGCAGCCGCAGCCTGAGCAACAGATTTCCTCAGGTCAGGCCAGTCTGGAGCACCACAGGGCACTTATACAGCAAGCATCCTGCCACTATGCACTGGGAGAATACAGGGTAAACATATGCCCACACACACATATGAAATGAGCCTACAGACAAACCTGGTGAAAGGCTGAACCAAAAGACAAGTCAATCCAAACTGTTGACAAGGAGAGTTTTAATGAATGATATAATATGAACTGCAGATGCTGCTGTGAAAGAAATATTTCATTTAAATTAAATATTTTTAGATTACTTTATTGGTTTATTTAATTAAGTATTTGTTTATGTCCAGCCTTATTATTTTTGGTCACCGATTGTTTTTACTTGGCTCTAAAGATGTAGAGAGTATCTAGATGTAGAGTGTGTCTGAAAAATGTAGTGATGCACTGTTAAGTAAATATGGCCCATTGATACCAAACAGTAAACTAATGCTCTGTTGAGCATTATCCCAAATAAAGCTATATAACTAATTTTGTATTAAAGCTGAAGTAAAACTTGGAGATACATTTCATATGTTAATTACAATAAATTACTGAGTTAGTTTAATGAAAATTTCCGTTCAAGTGGTAAGAGGCTTCTCTTCTGATATTGAGTTTCATTCACTTCCTTCCTCCAACTTTATGCAAAGCTCCAGTGCCTGATGCAAACATACACTGGAAAAACATCTGTAACGTCCACCGTGTTTGACTGTCGTTTTTTTCCTGGCAGCTTTTTCAATTTTATTTTGATGTTTTACTTTTTATGAAGTTTCAGCAAACTTCTTGAGACTGCCACTGGAGATGTACCCACTCTTAAATTCAGAGTCCAAGCCCAATGTAGCTGAGCTGGTGGCATTTTTTCAGACTAACTATTGACAGTGTTGTTTAAAGATAAGACACTAGATTTTACCTAGAGGGTTTATCAAGGGGATGGAAACTTTTGCACTCATAATTTTCATTATTTTACTTTTTTAATTCACTTCTTGATCATTTTGTTACTTCAATGACAAAGGAACATTTATACTAACTAAATGTGCAATAATTATTATTTTAATCAGGAAAATATTATTTTCTAATTGAAGGGGATGCAGTATTTTTTACTTGACTCTAGAATTTGTCGCTTGTATTTATCAGATGGCCTGTGAAAAGCTGCTTGATGTTGTCAGTGGGCTGGTGCCCCCGAATCAAGAACCAACAAAAACCCCAGAGGATCAGGGTAGAGTCAAAACCAAAATAAGGAAAGGTAAACATTTCCTGCTTTTCTAAAACCAACAAGAGAGACGCAGTTTCATCTATAATTTCATTAAACATCATGGACTTTTTCTTCTTTTGCCATAACTAGGCAATGACTTGAGGTTGCTTCCCTGCACCAGCAAAGCCGTGTTACCTTTCTGTCTTCAGTTGATGCTGGCCTGCTTCAAGGTGCTTTTGTGGAAATATAATCTTTTTTTTTTTTTTTTGTTAGGCTGTGATAAGACATTCACTATATGCACATGCATTTTTGAAGGTTATGTAGATAAAACCTTAAATAATCCTTGTTGCTTTTCTCATTTTGTTCATTTAGCTTCGTGCCTTCACAGACAATCGTGACGACCTGTCTCTCGGCCATGTGGTGGTTCTCCTGCAGTATGACTGGCCACAAGGCGAGCAGCTGTTTTTAAAAGCAGTGGATAAAATCAGTCAGCAAGGCAGTTTCCAGTACGAAAATTTCTTCAACTATGTGACCAGTATCCTTTGTTGTAACCAATCAAACAGCCACAGTGGAGTCTGGCAAAAATACTATAATAATATAGACTAACTGCTTTGTAGTTAGTTTTTGTTCTTCTGTCTTGTATGGTAGTTTCCTTAAGCTCATAATTTTCCACAGACATTGACATGCTGGAGGAGTTTGCATACCTGCGAACTCCAGAAGGAGGAAGGATTCAGCTGGAGCTGTTGCCCAATCAGGGAATGCTGATCAAGTAAGCACCTCCGTGTCAGAAATGTTTCAGTTGGCATCGTGACTCTGCACACTCCCGTTCTGTTGGTATTATTGATTAATGATGAAGTAGACAAGGCCTCAGGGGAAATATTTACTTTGAATTAAGAATGCTATTAATAGAGCGAACATTATGAAGAGAAGGGGTTTACTTTTTAAAAAGCTACTATCAGACTCCTTCATTCTTTGCTGTACTTAAGTTAAGACACTTGAGTGCACCCTCACTGACTGAGAGTTGTTGAATGTTGCTGTCCCTCAGGAACCCTAGTCCCTCCCTGGGGGTGGAGTTAAATACCCTTCTGCTACAAGGGGTGCAGACGATGGACAGGTACCCCAGGCCCCTGCTCCCTCAGTCCCCATTCCTTCCCCACACCGGTCACATTTCCTTCATTCCCAAATGTCAAGGCTTGTCATCCCCCCAGTTTTGATTTGGGCCTGTCATTTTACATCAAGAGTTGGTCGTTCTTTGATTTCCTGTTGGCGTTTATTAATTTGAGCCATTGCCCGTCTTTCTGTGGTCATCACTTCTTGTTGTTGTTATTTGGGTATGATGTTATTCTTCTTGTAAATCAGCTTAGCTCTTTGCCTTTTCATAGCACTTGATCACATTTCATTTGTGGACATGTTTTATGTGGTTGTGATGTATTGTAATGAACGTTGTGTTGCCTAATCTTGAGTAGTTGTTTTATATGTGTAAGGAAAAAGTAACATGCTGTTTCCATGACTTTGTCTTTAGTCCATTAGTCATATTATGTTTGTGTCAAGTCAGCTCATAGTACATTTCTGACCATGTGCATGTGTGTTTATTTTTTATTGTTTGATATTTCAGACACCACACAGTGACTCGAGGAATTACCAAAGGAGTGAAAGAAGATTTCCGTCTAGCCATGGAGAGACAGGTGTCGCGTTGTGGGGAAAATCTGCTCAGTGTTCTTCACCGTTTCTGCATCAATGAGAAAATAATTATCATCCAATCTCTTCCCTGACATCTGGCGAGTGACATTTGAACCTTGGCATATTTTATTTTTCATGAAACATTTTTGTGCAGATGGATGCACTTTTGCTGCCTCTCAACATAGGACACGTAATTTGTAGCCCTGTATTTATAATAATTAAACACAAAACAAAATATGTTTTCTTGCCTTTAAAGCAAACCCTCTTTTCAGAGGAATGGACAGAATACTGGTTTTGTATATATACATTGTTTAAGCGGTGTTGTGTGTATGTGTATGTTTCATCTTGACTGTTTAATCATAATTGAATTGGATTAATCAAATTGAAATATTTTTTGCTAATGACAAAAGAATGAAGTCTGTTGTAGACATCGGGAAACGTTTATTGTTTTTGCTAAGAATGAAATGATTAAATTTCTACCATTTAATGCCACTTAAAAGATATAAAGAAACTGAGTTGTGATTTATATCTTGTAAAACTGTAAGTAGATTATTAGTACTGTCAGTCAATCTTTAGCTCATAGTACAAAACTTAAAGATAAATTTATGTCAAGAAAGTATGCTTTTTAAAAGTGTTGCTGTCTTTTCACCCGTGTTTTTCTTCCTACTTTGTTCTCTTGCAATTGCTTCCCAGTTTCATTGACCCTCAACATCTCCCCTCCACACTCACTCCTCTGGTTGTGCGACTGGTGCGTTTGGGAGATCTGCCTGCAGGGCAGCTCTGAGGTTAGCCCAGAATAACCTGTGCTTGGCTCTGTCCTGTGGCCACTCCAAATAGGTGTGTCGTTTCATCATGGACTTGAGCTGATAATACTTGGTTGGGATCAGGTACTGAGGAAGAGGCTCAAGTAGCACCAGCACAACTCCGTCCGAACTCCTAGAAAGGCGTTGGTGGCTGGCAAAGTACAGCTCATAATGGCACCACTCACTCTTGACAAAGTGTGCAGAGAGCACAAACAACGAGCGTCTGCTTTTCTCCACGCAGCTTATGATGTTTTCAATAATTGTCTTTCCCGGCATAAAGTTTTTCTGATGTTGGCAGATTCTTAGCCCTCCTGCGGGGCCTTCAAGGTTGGGAAGGAGGTTGTTGTGCACCCAGTCTGCGTCATGCTGACTGTAAGACACAAAAGCATGAAATTCAACGCCCACCGTGTCTTCTGGTCGAAGTTGGCGTGTTCTGGCACGATGTTTGGCTCTGGTCCACTGCCAAATCATGCCAATGTACCAGAGAACATCCAGATGACGGCACAGAGTCACAACTGCAATAATTACAGCCACCGATGGACACAAGATGACAGCGGATAGAAGGCCGCTATTACAGGAGACCTCAGAGATCCAGATATTTTTTAAGGTAGCGTCTCTGAGATCCTCTGGATAGGCGCAGTAATAGTTTAATGGCCAGTTCAGCAGTTCAATTCCTGTAAGTCTTTCCTTGTCTTCGGATTTGATGCCAAGACCTCTAAAACCCATTAGAGGGCAGGTGCAAGTGAAGGGATTGTGACTGACGTCCAGGGTCTTCAGGTTAGGGCAGTTATCTAACCTATCTACAGATGGGGAATGAATGGAATTTGACTTGAGCAGAAGCTCCTGCAGCATAGGGAAACTGTCACATACAGGAAGGTCTGCTAGCTTGTTGCCATTTAGATTTAGAGATAAAAGGTTTTCCAGTTTCAAGATGTATGATGATACCACGGAAATCTGGTTATTCTCGAGGTCCAGAGTCTCTACTCCTTTTGATAGACATTTAAACACTGAGTCTGTCAGACGATTAGAAGACAGATTCATATTAGTGATATTTGGGGGCCAGGTGCACTCTACCACACCATCATAAATGAGGGAGTTGAGGCTAAGGTCCAGATGTCGCAGGGAATTCATGTATTGCATACGTTTGCTCAGCTGCTGAAGATTTTTAAGATTGTTGCCAAGCAGTATCAGTTTCCTTACATTACCCAAATTTTCACATTCAAGAGTTTCTTCATTCTCCACTCTAGAGAAGATTGAGTCAAATAAAGCACAATAAGAAAAGTCCAGCTGGAGAATTGGACTCTGTGGCTGGGGACATGTCATGTGTATGATTGAAGTTTCCAAAATTGCAAAACTCTCCACTGGCATGTTAATAAAAAAATTGTACACAGCCTCCTGTGAAAAAAAGAAGTCCTTTACAACTACTCCTCTGGCTGTGAAAGACTTCATTTTATATGTGCTATTCACGTTTGTGTCAATGTAAGGTAAACGGCTTAGGGTCACATCCGAGGCAGTCAGATGGGCAATGGATGAACGAAAAACTGCATTTATGTATTTAGTTAAGTCTTTCCATATGATCAATATGTTGGTCAGATAAAGGTGGGAAGTGCGGATTTCTACTGTCTGCAACTGCTCACTAAGTTTGTCGTAGCCGTTGTTCACATTCATTAGCTCCACTTCATCAAAAGTTTGATAGAGCATCAGCAGTCAGATCATAATTTATTTCACTAGTGATGACTATCTGAAGCCTCTGAACCTGAACATCCTTCAGGCTGCCCACTTCATAAACACGTTCTTCTTCCAGGCAGAGGGTCAGTATATGTAGTTTCACTTCAGCAATATTCTTGAAATCGCCAACACTAATGTTTTTGGCGCCAAGTGCTAATCTTTTCAGGTTCACTAGGCGACTGAATCCACTCCCCAGTGTCATGGTGAGAAAGTTGTTATAGGCCAGGTTTAGCACTGCAAGCTTCCCTGTGTGCAGCAGGTACTGCTGACCTGACAGGTTCTTCAGTATATTGTGTGACAGGTCCAGATCCTTTAGGAGTGGCGTGTTGAGGAACGTCTCTGGATGAATCTCCTCTAATCTATTCCATGAAACGTTCAGGAACCTCAGGAGAGTGGTGTTTTCAAAGTCTCCTCTGTGAAGATATTTAATTTTGTTGCATGAAAGGTCTAAAATCTCAACCTTCTGTGGTAGGTCTTTTGGGACAGAAGAGAGATTTCTATTTGAGCGATCCACAAAGCTGTCAGGAGAAGAAGCAATCAGTCCCACCAATGTGGCCAATGCCCAGAGGGCAGCGTTCACAGCCTTCATTGTTTGCCTGAATGCAAGTAAGAAAATAACTAGGTTATCATTGTTCATAACATACAATGTGTTGTATGTTATTCAGTAATTTAACCTTCAGGGTCTTTTGTTTGCTCAAAACAGGAAGTCTGAAAAATATTAAACTTGAAATTTAAAAAGGATTGCCTCTAATAAAACATATGGTTAGAATTAGGGACACATATTATACAAATAATGGGGAATTGGTGCTATATAAAAAAGTTGAATTGGAAAAAAAAAAGAGTGTAGATATCATTTTCTTAAAATGGTTAGTTTTAGTAATTTTAATACACCATGCAAAGACATTTTGATATACACATTCAAGCACATTCAAAGTTTTCATCTCCTTATTTTGAAATGTCATAAACACAAATCATTTTTTCAACTTATTTATTGCACAAGGACATGGCATTGATTTGGCATATAAGAGGATGCAGATTTACCCTTAAACCCAAAATTATAATGCACATCCAGCTAGTACATATTTTCATTAATGGAAGTAGTAAAAATGGTCACAGAGTGTATTTAAAAAAGTTAAATTAGTGAAAAGGTTTGCAACAATTAAATTAACTTTATTTTTTAAATTAAATTATAGCTATAGTTTTTGAATGTTTATAAAATATTGTTGATGTGAATAACTAATTCTTAATTTTACTCATTAAAACATTTAAAAGAAGGTGATTCAATCTTTCGCATCCAACAGTAATTCCAACCATTATGTTTCTAAATAGTTTAATACTTGGAAACATTTTTTTTGCTACTTGCTGCTTGTCTTAATATTCCTCTATATATGGGTCCAAGATAGTGTGTCACTTCCACAAGACAATGTTGGTAAAATGCAACAAATGCTGCAATAAAATCAAATCTCTACAGGAAATGTACCAAAAATACATTAAATACTGTAGACACACAAAAAAAAAACTACAAACCTGTTTTGAGATCTGATGTTTTGCTTCTGCACCGTTGCTCTTATATAGTTGGTTTGTTGAGTTTTTAGCTAATTGCTGTAGTCCATTACATCTGAATGGGTTTCAGGTTGGCAGACTCAGTAAGCAGCTAAAGGTACTGAGTACATAAGAATCTCTCAGTTGCAAATATTAAAAAACCCAGAAGGAGAAGGAAAGAAATGTCGTTCAGACAGGAAAAAACGGTTAATAAATCAAGTAATCTTCTTGTAGTGATCAGTATTGTAGAATCTCCTCGGCTCACTTGATTTTCTGCAACAACCTCTGCTGATGTTACAGTAAATAACTGCTGAGAGGAAACAGACACAGAAATGAGAGCACTTTTTAGAGCAGTCATGCTTTTCTCTCAGGCACATCCTCTTTTCACTTCCCTAAAATGATTTGTACATTGCTTTATTTACTGAGAGAAAGTTTTTGTTATACTTCATTAAATTCATGTTACATAATCTTACAGTATGCAGAGACAGTTTTTCTCTTTATGACACATGCAAATGTAATGCGTGTATCATGTATCAGTGATGCATTTTTCTCCTTAAATTGCTGCTCAATATTAAAATGTTATGTGTCATGTAGACAAAATACAGAAACAATGCAGTTGTTTTTTCAGCATCTCTTCTGTATCATAGCGACCTGAATGAGGCCAGTCTTGCTAGTGGAGGATCATCTCGCAGCTCAATTGACTTTCCCCCTAATGCCTTAAGGCAAAGCGTGTCCTGGGCGACCACGCTGTTTACTCTGGACTGTTATATATACCCTGCCTTAATGAAAGAGGATGATAAAAGGGCTTTTCGATAGGCTTGGGATTGGTTTTATTGTGATTTTTTTTTTTTAAGACAAGCATGTGTACAGACAGATAGTGACACGACTACACACACACACACTCACACTCCCCAGCAATAGATTTAATCTAGCAGATCTGCTTTTTCTTCGGGGCAGTGACGATTACTCACACAGCAAGTGGAGCTTAATTGAATCGGGTCATATGAGCTGGTGTCACTGTTCTCAGCTGGCGCGATTTGATCAAATCTGGGAGGAACACTGTGAACGTGCTCATTAGCTTGGAGGTTGGCTAGGCAACAGAGAATGTTCTGTTTTTTCCCTCTGGCTGAGCTAAATTATGTTGCCCTTCCTTTTTTTTCAAAAAACGTCATCATTATCTGTCAACAAACATCTTATCCATTTGCACTGTAAAATATATGTTTCCGTAGTAAACATGACCAAAATCTTTTGCCATATATTGCCTTTTTTTTAAGTGGTGGGGGGGAACGCACTGCAGTATGAAGTACCTCTCAGTTAAGGAGCTAAGATCAGAGTACAAGGTAATTATTGACACAAAAACTTTCTTTATGGCAGCCAGCAGCATGTTTGGAGCTCTGTGTGTGTCCTGGAAACCGAAGTTCAGAAATATCCTCTCAAGTGTCAGCCCTATCTTTTAAAAGACCTTTTTTTTATCTGGCGATATATTTCAAGGATCATTGATTGTTTTTGATATTTGTGGAGTAAACATGATTCATCAGGAGCTTCACGGAACTACATGCATTTAGATATGTCTCAACCTTTGTGTGTTATGTTGTGGGGAGGGGCTGAGTAGGAGCAGAGATAGGGAAGTCTGACCAGGTTGTCACACTGACGCTGTGGCACCTCTTCAGCTTCAAAAGTTCGTTGCTCCTGGCAGTGAATCATTTCTCTCCTTTTCTTACCACCATTATGGATCTTTTCTCACTCGCAAAAAGGTTTATGATATTGAACAGAGCAGGTGCTTGGACTGACAACCGTCACTTTCGAGTGGACTTCTGATCCAAGGCAGAGTTGTTCAGTATGCTGAACCATCCGTTTCATCCAGCAGGCCATTGCCTCTTACTCTTGCTCCTTTGGTTGGTGTGTGGTTGGAACAAGGCCGCCTGTTCTGCTGCAGAAGGGAAGAAGATTTGGCAACAGCCCAAGTTGGACCCTGTTGTCAAAGGCCAGTCCTTTCTCCATGACACTTTCCCTTCAGGATTCCTCTGGGGTTCAGGGACATCTGCCTTCCAGACAGAGGGTGCCTGGGATCAGGAGGGTAAGGCAGCCTCCATCTGGGACCATTTCATGCGCGTTGCCGATAATTTGGCAACAGGGACTGCCACTGTGGCTAGTGACAGCTACAATCGCTGGGAAGAAGATGTTGAGGCACTGGATTACTTAGGTGTAGGATCATACTCCTTCTCTCTCTCCTGGCCTCGGCTTTTCCCTGATGGGAATGCAAGGAGTCAGCCCAATACTGCTGCTGTGGAGCATTATAGGGGCATCATAGAGAGGCTTCTGGAAAAGAAAATTGAGCCCATTATCACTCTTCATCACTGGGACCTGCCAGAGGTCCTGCAGGAGCGATATGGGGGCTGGAGAAATGACACGATGGTGAAACTGTTTGATGACTATGCCGCTTTTTGTTTCCATGCATTTGGAAGTCGGGTCAGGTACTGGCTCACGATGCATAACCCATACCTGGTGGCTGTACATGGGTACAGGACAGGTCTGCATGCTCCTGGAGTGAAGGGGGGTGCCTCTGACTCTCTCATTGTGGCCCACAACATGATCAGGGTAAGTCTGATACTGCCAGTGGGATGAGACTGTAAATGAATATAGTCTGTACTTCTGTATCTGAGTTGGCTGTAAACATGTTCATGTAAAATGATGAATGATATAGACTGTAAACTTTGAACTCATCCAGCTTTATCAGTTTATGATGACTAGTAAAAATCTTGCACCCTTGAAATATTTTTGAGGCCTCAAGACGTTGAGGCAAGCACAGTGGTCAGATTTATTTTATAAATAAAGACAATGAAGTTTGATTCATTGCATTCTAACATATAATTGGTTGAGCTTAGTGCGTTAATGGTTATTTTTAACACATCACAAAATGAACTGATCATATTTTATTTTGAAAGGTTTGCAATCAGTAAACAGGATTCTAGAAAGCCTGAGTTCAAAGTCCACCACATCAGCATTTTTGTGCTGGAGAGAAACTGTGAAAGGAAGTTATGAAGATATGCTTAATTACTAAACTCCTAGGTTTATGTTGAGAGTCAAGCACAGATGGTATGTTATTGTCAAGCAGCATGAGCAAATAATAATTCTCTGGTGCCTAATAGATTTGTTTAAATACTTAAACTATTATGTCTGAAAAAATATATATATTATATTTATCTATTGATTAGCATGGAATCTCAAGAACTTTTAGTTTTTAGTTTAAGTTTAACCAACTCCAAAGGAAGACGTCATTTACAACACTTAAATAAAATCCATTAAATCATTTTCTGTTTTATTGCTGGATTTGTAAGTGTATTTTGTTTTTATTAAATTAAAAGAATTCTGATGGTTTTGCAGTTTTGGTACAGAAATATGCACTAAAGTCTGCAGCATTTAAAAAGCATGCTAGGTCTTTTCACAATAAACAGTTTTTACTTTGCAGCTAGTAGAATAAATAAAAACAAAAAATAACTTTACCAGGCATCCACCCATGTGTAAAACATGTCAGTTTGAAACTGAGCCAGCATGCTCACTACCATGACTGAAACTGAAAGTTCACCTGTTACTTTCAACTGTCATTATGTTTAATATTTACATTTATTTTCTCTATTGTTATATTATAAACTAAAGGACAGTGCATATTTAAAATGTTTATGATTTCTAGGCACATGCCAAAGCTTGGCATACCTACAACACTCACTTCCGACCAACTCAGAGGGGTAAAATATCAATTGCTTTGGGATCCCACTGGGTTGAGCCTCAGAGAGGACAGGCCACTCCGGCCAACGTTGAGCTTTGTCAGCAGTCAATGGAGGCTGTTCTTGGCTGGTTTGCCAATCCAATCTTTGGGGACGGGGACTACCCAGCCTCTTTATCGGCCAAGCATGGGACACTTCTGCCCACTTTCACCCCGGAGGAGAAGCTCTGGGTGCAAAAAACAGCCGACTTTTTTGCTCTGTCCTTTGGGCCCAACAACCTCCGTCTGGGCTGGAACCTTGTCCAGTATGGGCAGACTGTGACCCCAGACCTGAGACGCATTCTAGGCTGGATAAAGCTGGAGTATGGGAACCTGAGGGTGCTAGTGGCTGAGGGAGGCTGGTTCTCCGAAGCCAGTGTTGGAAGGGAAGACACGGTGGCAATCTATCTGATGAAGTTTTTTATCAACCAGGCTCTGCAAGGTGGGTTGAGAACTAGATATGTTATTAAATCATCATGAAACATATGCAATATACAAACTCCTTCTAGTCTATTAACCGTGTGATTCCTTTTCCAGCTATCAAGCTTGATGGTGTGCAGGTGTTTGGCTACCTTGCCTGGTCATTGGTGGATGGATTTGAGTGGAATTATGGCTATAGTATTAGACGAGGCCTTTTCTACATCGACTTCAGCAACCTGAACAGAACCAGGACCCCAAAGACCTCTGCTCAGTACTACAGACATGTTGTAAATAGCAATGGTTTCCCTAGTGATGAAACCTCCAGTGAGATCACAGGCCGTTTCCCCTGTGATTTTCACTGGGGCATTGCTGACTCCACTTTACAGGTAAGAATAGCAGTGAACCAGAGAAGACACGATTCAATGAAGCATTACATTATCTTACTATTTGTACCATTTGAAAATAAAGCTACATAAGCAGACACTAATTTTCTCTACCTTTCTTTGGCAGGTCAAGCTGTTCCCCTTTTCACCACAATTCACGGACCCCCACCTGTACAGCTGGAACCTGACAGGAGACGGATCACTGCTCCCAGTCCCAGGGGTGAAGCTCCACACCAGACAAGCCCAGTGCACTGACTATCTGGCCATCCATGATCATCTTCGGCTGTTTGCATCCACTGGGGCATCTCACTATCGCTTTGCACTAAACTGGTCTCTGATTTTACCTCAGGGAGACCCCTCTAATGTGAACACTGAAGCTCTGAGGTAGAAACGCAAACACACAAACATGGACTATTGAGATTTTAGTTACCCTAATTTCTGCCCACACTTAATAACTTCTGTATTCTATACTCTTTCACATTGTCATTGCTTCCAAAAGGTACTACCGCTGTGTCCTGACCGAGCTCAAGAAACTGGACTTAGAGGCCGTCGTTATTCTTTACCACCCAACACACAAAGATCCAAATCTAGGCTTGCCTGGGCCACTGAATGCCACTGGAGGTTGGCTAAACTACAGCACAGTGGAGGCTTTTCAGAAATATGCAGCACTGTGCTACCAAGAGCTGGCGTCCTGTGTTCGATACTGGATCACCATTAATGAGCCAAACAGACTGGTAGACATTTATTCCAATGGGGAAGAGAAGCATCAGGCAGCTCACAACCTTCTTCTGGCTCATGCAAAAGCTTTTCGGTTATATGAGCGGGAACATGCTAGTCAACAGAGAGGGCTGGTATCACTTGCACTACATGCTGACTGGGCCGAGCCTGCAAATCCCTTTGTAGACTCTCACACTGTGGCAGCGGAGAGATTCCTGTTGTTTGAACTTGGTCGTTTCTTACACCCATTGCTGCGACCAATGAAGAGAAGCACAGCATGGGGGGCTACCCACAAGAAATTAAATTATACTTTGAGGAAAGGGCTAAAGTAACTGGCTTCTCCGAATCGCCTCTTCCTACATTTACTGAGACAGAGAAAGAGGAGTTGAGGGGGGCTTTGAGTTTTATTGCACTGAACCATTTTACCACCCGTTTGGTGTCACCATATCCCAACAAGCAGGCCAACATTGGACAGAAAACTTCAGATTATGGCTTTTTGATCCTTTCTGATCCCACGTGGCCTTCCTCCAGCCTGGGGCAAGCTCTTGTTCCACGGGGCTTGCGTAATATCCTCAACTGGGTGAGCCAGAGATATGGAAGGGACCTGCCAATCATTGTCACAGCCAGTGGGATTGATGATCAGGCTCCTGTTGATGACAAAATCAGACAACACTATTTAAAGACTTATCTGCAGGAGGCTCTTAAAGGTGAGGGAATATTTCAGAGATTTTATTTAAATTAGTCTTTCAGTCTGTAGTATTCATCTTTGATCCAGAATTTGTTGTGTAATAATATATTCTCATTATAAACCAAGTAGAGCTTTTCAGTATTAAGAATGTTCATAGCTCCATAGGTACAACTTCACATGCAATACAGGTTTTATGACTAAATTGCTTCCTGGTATAAAACTCAGACCAAATAAAAAACCACAAAGATCATAAAAAGTCAGAGGAGGGGAGAGAAAAACACAGCAATTGTGTTTGTCTGTGCATGTTCATACTTTGCCCTTAGATTACCTGTATTTGCACATGCATAGCTGTCTCTCATAGATGAATGATCAGGCGTCTATTGGCAACTTTTTTTTAGCATATTATATCTAGGATATGCATGTTACTTAAGGAGGAGAAGATTCTTATCTCATTTTGTTTCATTACTGTATTTGTCTCCAGCTTATAAACTAGATGGAGTCAACCTCCAGGGCTTCTACGTGTGGAAGCTCCAAGATCGACACCTTCCCCAGTTTGGCCTTTTCACCTCAACCCACCACCAATCCAAATCCAAAGCTTCTGTTGCTGTGTATAGAGAAATCATCAGTCACAGTGGTTTCCCTGATGGTCACAGCACGCAGACCTGCAGGGTCACTGGCTTGCTCGAACCTTGCTCTGTGTGTGCATGGATGTTCAGGAACAAAGCCATGCTGGTCTTTGGAGGCTGCCTCCTGATAACAGCTGTTATATTGGCAGCTCTTGTCTGCTTCGTCATCATTACCAAGAGAAACCAAACAAGAAGCAGAGATAGGAGGAGAAGGAGAAAAAGGGAAAGAGTCCACCTGTTGTGAAGTGCTAACTGTAGAGGATGTTGACAAATGTATTATTAGTTTACCAACAATACAAATGATTCCCAGGAGTAAGATCTCCATTATTACAACGGGTTATTTAGATAAAAGGAAATTGGTAAAGTCATTTTTTAGAATGTTTTTGTAGGTAAATTACCTTAAAGGGGTAAGGGATTTACTGATAATGATTATATGAGTTCTTTGGTTTACTATATAGGAGGAGCTTTGCCTAATTTCTGGCCTTACATGTCACCTTCATTGTGTAAAAAAATATGTCAATTCTATGTTTAAATCACAGTTACAAATGTGATTATATAAGTAAAATGTGACTTTATTATGTTTTATACATTGCACGGTAAGTTAAGCTCTGCCTCAACTGTGCATTTCATCATTCTTGTAAGAAAGGTAAAAAAAAGTGGTGGCTACTTATTTCTAACAAGTAATTAATGTTCAATGTGCCGCAGACAATATGTATGTAGGAATCTTCATGGTACAATGATGCCACCTAGTGTCACTGTTTGCATTCGGATAGAAAACACTATCACACTGACATATGATTTACCATATATTTTGTGTGAATTTAGAGCTGAAGCAACATGACATTAGAAGTCAAGACAACCTTGTATTTCAGAAATTACTGTGCTTGTTGCTTAGTGAGCAGTACAGTATAGGTTTGCCACATTAGTACAGTTATACGTCTGGGTGATGAATTCACTGACTTTTTATTTATTTATTTTTACTGTGTTTTTGCTTTCCTTTAATTTTCTTATGGTCTATCTTTAAAATATGTACCACGTGCTTTCTATGTTTGATTTAAATAAAGTGTATATGGCAGATCGACACTGGTTTAACTGAGATCATCCAGGGACATCCAACTGCATGGTGTGTGTGTGTGTGTGTGTGAAATTCCTGCAGCAGCAGAGAGATGGACCACCAGATTTCCCTCGTTTGGTGTTGTGATGATTTTGATGGTGAGAGCTGGCTGATATGGGGTGTAGTTTTGGTGGCTGAGATGGCCACAAAATATTCTTCACATCACTGACCTTTTTATCCTTTATCATCCTGGAAGGTCATCACAGAATAACAGAATAACAAAGCACCCTCGACTTGCTTAAAACCTTCCTTATCAATAAAACTTACACTTGGAGCTGGTTCCGCCACTCTAAACCAACTCTTAGTTATGCTGCTCTGGGTTTGACTGCTGCTGGACCCCTGAGTGCAATGAGCTCCTCCCTTGCCTTCACTCCCAATGCAATATACACTGCGCATCAAAAGTTTTAGAACGCCTCAATTCTGCAGCGCCCTGTAGACAGTTGGTCAGGGGTTCATCCTACAGCAAGAGAATTCCAAGCAGTGCCAGAATGACCTTAGGATAAGGGAAAAAGATGGTAAGCTTGAAAACACTGAGTGGCCGGTAAAGTCTCTTGACTTGAACCCCAACCTCTTTAGGATGAACTCGACAAACGAATGAAAACAACCTACAAGTTTGTTCTATTCTTTCATTTCAGTGGACAATGAGACATACACTATATAATACAAAAAAAAAACTTGGGGTGTTATAAAATATTTGACTGGTAGTGTATACCACCGCATCATGGCATTTAAATGGTGCCTCTACCTCTTTGTCTCCCTCTCTCCCTCACTTTCTGCAGGTGTACACTTGCAGTGCGCAGCTACTGCTCCCACCAACCTGCCCAGTATTCTGTTGTTGCTTCCGTTTGCTCTTTCATTTTCTCTCTCCAGCTTCCACTCACCCCTCTGATGGCTGCCCAGCATACGTCTGGTTCTGCTGGAGGTTTCTTCTGTTAAAGAGAGATTTTCCTTTCCACTGTTGCCTAGGGCTTTCGTGAGGGGGGGATTTATTAGATTTCCATACAATATTTGTATAGCATTGACATTAATATAATAGGTGCCTTGAGGTGACTTTGTTGTGAATTGTATATAAATACATTTTGGGTGTAAACCACAAATGTATTTGCTCACTTCTCAAGAATGACTCATCTGACCATATAACTTTTTCACTTCAGTAGAGTAGCATGTTTTATGGCTTTTGCACCACTTTAATTCTTAAATATACATTTTGTGTGTGTGAAGCAGCACAGGCATGACAAAAGGCCTCAAAACTTATAAGTTAGTTGCAAGTTAGACAGTTCAGTTGCACAGTACTATGTGGTGATGTAGAAATCAGAAGTGAATGAGAATCATATAAACTTCATTATGCAATTTAAACTAAGACACATTTTAGTTGTATAGCAAGGTGCATATGACAGTTTGCATCATTTTGCCAACTACTGGTCCACTGTATTATGGAAAAGTCTTTGGAGTTCAAGGCTCTGGGGTTTGTAGGGGTTTGAAGTGTGTGAGATGTGAAAGGGAGACTTATGATTATGTATATGGTCATTAGGACAGTTTCTGTTCCAAATAATATGTAAAAAAAACAAAACAATAAAAGATTATAATAAACGTTTTCTCATGAGCAGATCAGCCAATGGCAGGTAGTGTTCAGGATGCAACACAGGTCACATGACGCCGTCTCCTGCAGCCTGCATGCAGTTTGCTATTAAAATGTTTTCAGCAGCAGCAGCAGCCGCCGTTGTGTCGTTACTCCTCTGAGATGACAGCTGCACGCTGAGACGAGTCAACGCATCCGGACGTCTGCTGATAAGCAGGACCGAAGCCGCTCGGGCTGGACGACGTTACAGCCGCTGCCGTCGAGGTGGGATCCACAAAGTGCACGGCCGCTCCGGGCACGACAAGCTAGTCAGGTTAACGTTAGTCAGGTCGGACGGCGGCGAGGCCCCAACCGGACAGGAACACGGGGGAACCATGGCCAACATTGCAGTGCAGAGGATAAAACGGGAATTCAAGGAAGTGCTAAAAAGTGAAGAGGTGAGTTGCCTCGTTTTTTTTTCTCCCGTTTGAAGCTACGTTTGGTGTTTTCGCGTTTCACGACCGCCAGGCTAAATGAGAGCG
The DNA here is from genome assembly GCA_033026295.1 of Channa striata. Classification (NCBI taxonomy): domain Eukaryota; kingdom Metazoa; phylum Chordata; class Actinopteri; order Anabantiformes; family Channidae; genus Channa; species Channa striata. Next base: position 17,749,231 of record CM065173.1, on the reverse strand, counting down.
ATGCGTCGCTGGCTCAGCTGTCAGTTTGCTAGTTACCGAGCTGCTAGCCTTAGCATTAGCCTTAGCTAAGTGCAACGGCAGCGTATCCGGCGTTAGCTGTTAATACGCGTCAGGAAGGTAAAAGTAAAGAAGTGAATGCCGCCGGAAATTTAACAGAACTCGGAATAATTAAGCCTCAACTTTTATAGAGGTAACATGTATTGCTAACGCGCTATGGTGTCTGTAGTCATTAAGCTAGCCGCGTTAGCACTAGCGGAGAGAGTTGGATGTGGCTCGGTGTAGAATTCAACGTCTACTGTCGTCAGGCGCGGACTCATTTCTACTTACATCAGCGGGTTTATTATATGAATAGATCCGTCATATTTGTGCAACAAGTTGAGGTGAACTTTAGCTAATGCTGCAGGGGGGTGTCAACTTCTGCTCCCCAGGCAGGTTCGAGCTTGGAAGTCACACTTCAAGCTAGCCTAACGTTAACACTTTGCAGTCTGCTTGTCTGCCAAGTAAAATGCTTGTTTTTTTTTTGCCTTTTAACCCTTTCAGACGAGCAAAAACCAGATAAAGGTGGATCTGGTGGATGAGAACTTCACAGAACTTAAAGGAGAGATAGCAGGGCCGCCTGACACACCGTACGAAGGTGAGGGGCTCGTTTCAACTCTGCTAACTTGTGCGTGGTTGCACTTCTGTTGCGTGATGCTGGGCGTTACTAACAACAGCTTTAGGTTAACAAACTAACTGTTAAGATGTTTTTTTTTAAATTCATAATTTAAGCTAAAAACATTTTGTACTACTATAGCAGTTGCCCGTTTATTGTGTGTTTGGAAAAAAACCCCTTTTGAAAGTCTTGGATACTTATGATCCCTCTTATTTCCTCCAGGTGGTAGATATCAACTAGAAATTAAAATTCCAGAAACGTATCCATTCAATCCACCCAAGGTAGGGGTTCATAGCTGTTATTGTTGCTGAAAACTGTCTCTCTTTGGGGTCCTCAGAAACGGTCCCTTGTCGTGCTAATTCTTAGTCAATTATTTTCCCCTTGTCCTTTTGATCTCTCAGGTGCGGTTTATCACAAAGATCTGGCATCCCAACATCAGTTCAGTCACAGGTGCAATATGTCTGGATATTCTCAAAGACCAGTGGTGAGTGTGCGCTGGAATTCCTGACAGTCCCTGACCAAAGCCATACCCTCTATGACTTTTAATGCATATAACATTTAAATAACACAATCCACCTGCCTGTAACTTTTAACTATGCAGATAACTCAACATGTACTAGGCCTGCATGATCTGAGGAAACTCAGCATTGTTTAAGATTGTGATGTTGATGTGGATTATAATAAGTGAAATGTGCATATTAGCTGAACAGCTCTTATGTTTTTCTCTTTTAGTGGTACACTGCTAACATAGAGCCCAAGAAATCCCAAGTAGAAGAAATAAAATAAGAAATACACGACAATCACTTGGTGAAGTTTGGGGAGAATGAACAATATAGGAATCACTCATTATTTACCTTGATACAATGAAATACTGGGCAGGAATAGCTGGTAATAGGAGAGGGGGCTGGAATGTGTGAGCTGCTGTCTGAGATTCATCCAGAACTTGCAGAACTTTAATATGTATTATGGTAAAATTGAAAAGTTGTATGTACATTTGTCATTTGTTTGTCTTCGTAGTAGTTAGTGGTTAGCAAACAGACTCGCTAACTCATACAAACTATAAATGGGAGATTGTGGGCAGCTGACTTTGTTTATTTGAAGCTGACGGTGATGATGTATAAAGTGTTAGTTGACTTTTTATCCCAGTTTTTTGTGCAGTGATATATGTAAAAGGTACATTAGGACAAAATATATTATGACTACCTACATTCAGCTCATGTATAAAGTTTTGGGGAAATTACCTGTAATAGAACCCTGTATTTTCTTTCAGGGCAGCAGCTATGACACTGAGGACAGTCCTGTTGTCACTACAAGCCTTACTGGCAGCTGCAGAACCAGATGATCCACAAGATGCAGTGGTAGCCAATCAGGTGGGTGTTCATGTTTTTTTTTTTTTTTTAGCTTTTCAGTTTTGGTTTACAATTGTTTATTATCGTACAATATTTCCATATGACAATACTGCAGATTTTTCTACAATATATGTTGAATGGTTTTTGTTGTCAGTTTAGTTAGCTGCATCATATGCCTACAACTGTTTGTTACGCAGAATTTCTGAGTTTGTAATTATCTGTAGTTCATCCAAAGCACTTAATAGTGTTTAAATTCAAGGTACCTTCATGTCAACGTGAAGTTATATAAAATACTAAGATACTTTTCTACCAGTACTAGTTGATAAGGGCTGTTGACATCCTGCTGTAATGTTACAGAGGGCTCACTGATTAAGTGATTGGCTGATAAATAAGCAAGTAATGTTTTTCTTAATGGATTAATCTTAGAAGTTATTTTTTCAAGCTAAATATTTTAGTTTTAGATTATCAACTGTGAGAAGTCCCTATAGTAAATCAAATATGATTTGGTCCATTTGGGTTTAAACTTGTGTCTTCTTTCTAGAAAGGGGGGTGATAAGATGCATGAAAAATTGACAAAGATTAGTGCTTGCCAAGGTTCTTATCAAGGACATTGCACTTCATCATCACATGCAGCTTTTAGTTTTACCATATTTACAATATTACATTTCAAACAATTTATTATGAATCTAAATGTAATGTACCTTAGACAAACTGTTGTTTTTTTAAAACATGGAAGAGCTCTTAAAGCTATTATATTATTGTTAGAAACACCTGTGTACCTTTTTATAAATGTAAAAGTGGGACAATTGCGTATCACGTAATAATTATTACATTATTAAATAAATTGATGCCACCAATTTGAACTTGAATGCAGCTCTGATTTTTAACCGTTATAACTACTCTACCTGTGTATGATGGTTGATAGATATCTTACATGGCCATCGAAGTATGGATAATTCTTCTGTTAATTAATTGTAATTATTCCAGGTAAAACAGTTTATAGCAGTGCCAGTAATGTGAAACTGTAGTGAAATCTGTCATGTGTAGGAAGTTTTGCAAAGAATATCCTACTCTACTTAACGCCTACATACAACCACTAATCCTAAAGTGAGTAACATGGATCTGTCTCCTACCAGCCTACATCCCAGTGAAACATACATGAAGGAATAGAATGAGGTTAAATAAGATTTAGCATTGTACAGGTCTTCCAGAGCTTTTGTGTTTTTAAATGGAGTTAATGAAAATAAAAAAATATTAAACAGTAGCCCTCGAAACAGAGATGTTGAGTTTAAAAAAAGCTGCAAAATGTGTTTTATTTATGTAACAGTTTCAATGATAATAGTTTATGATGATGATTTAAAATCTACGCCAGCATTATATTTTAGAAATGCAAGTAGCATGGAAACTAAACCCTATGCAGCACTGAAATTGCAAAGACTGCTGCTCCACCAGTTCATCTGGCTCTGTCTCAGCAGCTTCGAAATGTTGCAGAACATTATTTTATTGGCAGTATAGCCTGTGGGGCTTGGATGTTTTTGACTCCCTGTTTCTGCAAATAGGACTAGAAACATGTTATGTTTCACATCATAAAACAAGATGAGGGTAAAAGACTTCATTCAGATAAAATTACACAAAAATCAAATCTTGCATATTTGTGTGTGGCAAAAGTATTTGAGCCGCTACAATGCTTAATTGATTTAAAGAGGAATGTTTCAATCAATGGGATGACAATCAGGTGTAAGTCTGATGTTGTCAACACAGGTTTGTCTCATTGCTTGAATAAAGATTTCTTTTTAAGACCTTAGAAGGAATTTGGTTGGTGCCACCCAGCTGAAATGGGTTACAAAAAATTAATTACGAACTCAACCAGTTGACTGTGAAGCAGATTGGGTACAATTAGAGCATATTCAACACCATTTTGACTCTCCCGGAGTGGTCCACAGAACACGGCGTAATAGTACAGGAGGCCTCAAGGAACCCCAGGGTAAACATTCAGGAATCAATGTTCTATCTGTGTTCCTGCTGTGAAGGGCAAGTTCACCACCAAGAGAAGACTGAATAGCAATTTTGCGGAATGAGGAAGCCAATATTCTCTAAACATGTGTGCTTGTCTACAGTTTTAAGGCCATGTAATGTTTGGGATGGTCGAGTAAACGTAATCTTGTAAAAGTGCTGTAGAAGTGACCCAAAGCAGGCAGTGTAGGATTTGCACAAAGCTGTTCTGCATAAAGGTCTTGTGAACTGAAGTGCAGGGCTGATAAAAGCTTCCAGAAATTCTTCTTTTTAGCTGTTGCTGGAAAATGGGCTTATACCAGTTACTAAACATATTTTTGCCACACGCAGATGTTTTTTTAGGACATTTTTGGCAATAACAATTCTGAAGAACTTTCAAGTTACACTGTATGTAAAATGGTGAATAGCCCATGAGTTCACCACTCTTCAGCTCACAGCATATCTGTCTGTTATAATGAATGATGTAATTCAAGGGAACAACAAATGTTTACACCAGCTTAAAACAGTTTTTGTCCGTTTTGCCTGATGATATTTAATTTACTCTAAGAGTACATTAATCAGGAAATGTTTAGTTTTTTTGCTTGCACTTTACGTATCTGTTCTTTAAAGTTGAATTGATCAAATGTTGCTTTACGATACTTTGTTTTTGAGAATGAACATCAAAACATGGGAAAAAAATTCATAGAATCACAAATTTGTGGAGATGCTTTAGATGCTTATGTGCAATGCCAAACCTATGTCTTGCAAACTTACTGTTTTACTTTTGTTCACTCCACAGTACAAGCAGAACCCAGAGATGTTCAAACAGACAGCGAGACTCTGGTCTCATGTCTATGCTGGTGCTCCTGTCTCCAGTCCAGAGTACACACGCAAAATAGACAAACTCTGTGCCATGGGCTTTGAAAAAGTACGAATTTCCAAATTTTTCAACTCCCCCATTGTGCTGCTAAAATCCTGTTTCTGACCGATTTTCATTTTCTTCCCAGAATGCAGTAATAGTGGCGTTGTCGTCTAAATCCTGGGATGTGGAGACAGCGACAGAGCTACTGCTTAGTAACTGAATTTTGAAACTCTTCATCTTCGTCTTGATTCAGCTCTCATCCCCTCACACATACACACCCTGTCTCCTCCTGATTTCACTTGTCTGACTACGTCTCTTCTACCGTGACATCTTACGTTTCACAATGGACTCCTCACCCCCACACTTCCCCTTTGCTCCATTCCCCCTTATCCCCTCTGTGTGTAGCATCTCCTCTCTCTGCCCATTACCTCTGCTGTACCACACTCCAATCAGTTGCTCAGTGAGCTCTTATGTCTGGTTTCTTTAAGTTCATTTGAGGATTTCACTCAGTGCAGCAATCAAAACTCCAACAACATCTTACCGCATTTTAAGCAAATCCCAGACTTCAGATCCTGGCCCATGCCCACATGTCTCAGTTTTGTGTCCACAAAGCGGCTGTCAGCAGCTTATCCTTGCCTATGCAGTGCATTTCCTTTTGTGAAAACCTTTTTGTAGGAGAAAGTCAAGCCATTTAAGGAGGTTATTTTGGACTTTACCCTGCTTTTTACACACTATGGGCTATTTTGTTTCCCTCTGAACAGGGATTAAGCCAATCATAAATGAACCATATGTCTAAATTTGTGTATTTTGGAATATTCTTGCACTGTGTTGAATGCCACTACCTTCATTCATACCCTTATCCTCACACAATTATGTTTGGGAAATTTTGGTGAAATAGTACATTCTATATATCGAACTTTTTCCAACCTTATGAGTCATTATCATGTACCATCATGGGCAATATATGAGCACTCTATGAAGTGCGTATATTTTAACTTTGGACAAGTAAAGTTGTGGGAAAATAAGTTGCACCAGGTAGCAAACATGAAGTTGTCCCAAAAAAATTTGAACAAAGCTTATTGCCTCACCTGGAAACCAGTTCATGAAGTGTCACTGAGGTGTTCACGCAGTCCCCATATTCATATTCAAGAAACATCTTTCCCAAACCTCCTGCAGGCAGTCCTCCGGTCCCATCACCACACCTGTTCTTGACGTAGCTTACTTCACCTGCCCCTTTCTCCACATTTTTTTAAACCTTTTATTTTGGGCTCCTACAGAAATACCTTTGGATTCGTGTTTTTAAAGCGAAAGAGAACAAAACAAACAAAAACAACCTGTCTGGAAAACAAGTTTGAAAAGTATTGCATCATCTTAACTACGCCAACAGATAAATATGTCAAATGATTCATCTGTAAATAAAGATATTAAAGTCTGTGTAAATTAATCCACACTCTGTCTGTTTTATCTCTAAGATGCATGTTTTTGCAGTGTCAGATGGACCAATTTTCCCCACTAGAAAACAGCAAAATCAACACTATAAATATTTGTAATAATAACAGAACCTTTGCTAATATCAATATTTTACAGTGGATTTTAAGTTTGATCTCAGCCCCGGTAAATATGATTATGAGAAACGATGTGCACTTTAGGATCCAGCACAAGCTTGTTTGCCTGCGCATACATTTGAATAAAAGCTGCTGCTGCTACTACAGCGAAGCATTAAATTTCCAAGGCCAACAGAAATTGAACCTGGGTGGGATGACTTAGCCAATGAAAACAGAGCAAGCAGAAGAACTGTAACAAGGTTTGCCTCGACTTATCACACTGCTGCTGCTGCATTAGGTTCTGTGGTGCTCTTAGATTATTATTACACATCAGATCACCTTCCCTATTGCGAGAACTGGTGGAAAGCCCAGTGACAGATGGCCTGCTTGGTAGCGTGGTGTGCCATGGTGCAGCTCTCCATGAAGCCCAATAGTCTGTACACTCGATCAACAGAGAAGCTGCCGTTTGGTGTGTGTTTCATGCTAATAAATAGCATTGCGTCCCTAAAGGGAACACACATTTTGTGTTTAAACACTTCTACACCGTAGGGCAGTATTTTAAAATTAAAGTGGTTATTTCAGTAGAGTTCCTCCGCAATCCTTTATGTATGATTTAAGCTTTGTTGCTATGCACTGATAACGCACACGAGTACTGTAGCACAGCATGTGGGCCAAAAAGCATAACTGCTGAGAAATCATATATGGTTTCTCAGCAGTTATGCTGGAAAAACAAAGGTACATCTATAGGTGTAATACCTTTGTTTAGTGAAAGATTCTATAAATTCTTATGGAGGCATAACAAACCTTTTACTTAACCAAAGTCAACAGTGGCTTGTTCAAACTCATTCTGTAAAAACAAATTTCTTCTGATAATATTTTCCTCACAAGTAGTGAACCAGTGACTAGGAAATGCCAAAGCAAGTGTGACTAACACGTTACCTATTTTAAGTAGTTTTAATTAGTCGTTTCTCTGTTCAGTAACTTAAAATCCTCAGGCATTGCATATACATATTTACTCATTTTTTCGCAATAAAGTAAACTCAGTACACGATAAGTAAAACTGAATTTTATAAATGTCGTAATATCACATGTACATAAGTATTCAGATCCTTTACTCTGCACTTTGAGGCACCTTTGGACGAATTACAGCCTTGAGTCTTTTTGGGTGTGATGCAATTAGCTTTGCACACCTGGATTGTGAGATTTGTGCCACTGTTCTTTCAGACCCTCCAGCTCAGTCAGTTTGGATTGTTAGGAACCATCGGCCCGGTCTGAGGTGCTGAACGCTGTGGAACAGGTTCTCATTGAGGATATCTCTGTACTTTCCTACATTCAGCTTTCCTTCAACCTTGATCAGGAACCCAGTCCCTGCTGCTAAATAAACACCCCCAGAGCATGATGCAACATATGAAAAATATATGTCTAAATATGTGTGTGTGTGTGTGTGTGCATGTAAAATAGCTCACAGTTTGATTGGCAGGTAATTGTCCAGTGTGTTGTGAGGCGGTGATTCGTGGGCATCCTGTTTCTCTCAGTCTAGTGCTGCTATGTGATAGCCTGGGTTTTATCCCGTCTCAATCAGCAGACACGCAGCCTCTCCTGCCAAGCAGTAAGAGCCAGTCCAACCGTGATGACGACCAGGTGAAACACTGCTCTGCTATCCGCAGCAGAGTTCAGCTAGGGTTGAACGGACATCATGTAGCTCTGAAAACAAAGATGTGTTAGATAGCTCTTTTATTTCTTTTTGGACGTAATCACAAATTCCCAAGATGATCTCACTGATCTGTCTAGTGATGTTGCTTCCTGAAGGTGAGTCTAACTGGAATTCATGCTTGCAGAAAAATCTGAAAAAGTCTGTGTTGCAGATAATTAGTTAAATGGGCTGTTTGTTTTAAAGTAATTCATGCTTTTAAAATTTTTAAATGTGTTCGTCCATGTTGAAGACATTAGTTTGTGCTTAAATGCATAACTTTAGTTGTGTATTATAATATAGCATAAAAATGTACAGCATTGATACAGTTAAAAAAACAAAAAAAAAACAAACATGACATGTGGAGTTTATTTCTCTAAAGAGCTTGTGGTTTACATGTAGAGAAGTAATGATGCATAACTGCTTTAAAAGACAAAATATGTCTCTCTATTTTTCCATAAAGTGGCTCACTCGGCTCAGGGTCACTATGCACAGAAGCTTCTAAACGATCTGATGGAGAATTATTCCAGTGCGCTGCGTCCCGTGGAGGACACAGACAGAGCCCTCAATGTCACTTTACAGATCACCCTCTCCCAGATCAAAGACATGGTGAGTACAAGCTCAAGTCATAATACTTCATATACAATATATTGTTTATTGTAACAAAATCAAACTGCTCAAATCAATCAAGACAACATGTCTTGTTTAAAGACAGTTTTGGTTAAAAGGTTTTATAGTGAAGCAAACTACTGGCATAGATCATTCAAATACAGAAAACGTTAAATTATGACTGACATTAAGTTGTTGAAGTACGAATAAATATAATATATATGGTTACAAAGACAGCGGTCACAAGAGAAGGAGTAGGTGCTGAAGTTCATGAATGATAAGCAGACCTCCTACTGTAAAGACTGGGCCTGCTGTTACTCGGCTGGGTCAAGTTTCTGCTCGCGTTTAGTGCTGTGTCAGCATAAAACATGAATTAGCACTTGGTGTACACACACGTGGATGTGTGTGACCGAAGAGAGAAAGGCGCTCCTGCCCGAGTGGCATACAGGGTTTTCTGTTATGTTTGAGAAGACAGGAGTGCGAGCCAGACGTGTATGTGAGAGTGTCCTATTATCCAAAAGTGTTCTTCAGTTCCGTGCTTCAGTGAAGCTCCGGCAGTGATATAACCCCCCCACCCCATTGCCCCCCTCACTCTCCAGTCACTCTGCTCATCCACCTGATATTGACAGACAGGTCTGGGTTTCAGCTGGGCTATAGCTGTTCTCATAATGGTCGCTTAGTTAATGAGCAACAGAGAAATTAGACGGGGATCCAGGGGATCCGTTTTTAAGCTGCTGTTATGTGTGTCTGAATGTGCGTGAAGGACGAGAGGAACCAGGTGCTGATTGCCTACCTGTGGATCAGGCAGACGTGGCACGATGCTTACCTGATGTGGAATAAAGAGGACTACGATGGACTGGAAGTGATCCATATCCCCAGCAGCCTGGTGTGGAGGCCCGACCTCGTCCTGTATAACAAGTACGCCCGTACGTCACATACACAAAATATAATAACCAAATTTTTCTCTTCCCTTGAGGATAGTGTATAGAGCAAACCCTCATATCAGTATCTATGAACTGGGCAATAATTTAAAACATTGTTTTGGGTATCAGCTTAAAGGACTAATTCCAGCAGGAGGTAAAATTACACACGTAAACACTTTTATTGATATTTATGCCTAACTAAGAATGTTTCTGTAACATTATATTTATACTTTCATAATAAAAGTCTGCTTTATTTGAAAAACAATTCACAACTGCATCAATGCTGCAGTTTATCTTGAAACTGAGTTCCAGGGTTTAAATTAAACATCACCCCCATTATGTAGAAAGGCGATAAATGTCGATTTGCACTGAAAGACTGAAATATATTTAAACATTCTGCCTAATGTGTCATGTTAAAGCTACAGTGTGCAACATTTTGCACATATTTTAACATATGCTTCCACAAGTTCCTTAATGTGTAGAGAGATGTGGAGGACACCTCTTCTGGCCAATCAGAGCAAGGCAACAGGGTATCTGTGAATCTATTCATTCACTTTATGAGCGTTCATATGAGTTGTAACTTGATAACTACAATTAGGGATTTGTAGAGTGAAGTGGAGTAAAGCTGGTTGGAGCAGGGAAAGGAAGGACTGATTCAGAGTCTCATGTTGCAGACTGTAGTCAAACATTTGCTGACTCTCCAAATTAGTGTTAAGCAATAGTTTGACTAATACCTTAATAAAGATATTATATTATATTGTTATGTTGCCAGACTTTAGTATTGGATCATGTTTGAGTGTAGAAATGTGTGTTATGCACTAGTAACTTATGGTTGAAAGTGTACCATGTACGTCAGTCACTGCCATTTAGCTAATTACATAAAGGATGTGAGATTTTCTCAGTGTATCTAGCTTGTTGTTTTTCTCGTCCTCCAGAGCGGACGATGACTTCTCAGGGCCGATGGACACCAACGTGAGACTGCGCTACAATGGAGAGATCACCTGGGATGCTCCTGCCATCACTAAGAGCTCCTGTGTGGTAGATGTCTCCTACTTCCCCTTTGACAGCCAGGAATGTAACCTCACATTTGGTTCCTGGACCTACAATGGCAACCAGGTATGAAACAACACTCAATTACAAGCAGAAGAAGAACAACAACCTTTATTAATCACTTCAGTCACATAAGTTTGCACATACATGTGACAGTGAAATTTACTCCTGCATGTTTAACCCATCCCTTCTGAGGGAGCAGAGGGCTGCCACAGCTGGCGTAGGGTTAGAGGGGGGTACACCCTGGACAGCTCGCCAGTCCATCTTAGTTTCTTACACAAAGAAACGTACATACACATAAAACCATTTACAATCACTTTCACACTAATGAGCAATTAGGAGGAAACTGGAGTATGTGGAGGAAAATGCAAACTCCACAGTGGGTTGAGGACTGTGAAGTGGCCTCACTAACCACTCCACCACTGTGCTGCCCTGAAAGATGCAAAAAAAAAAAACAGCAATGTGAGACAGGGTTGTCAGCAGGACAGCACATACTGCACATGTCTATGCATTTGCTGAATTTGTCTTTTGTGAAAAAGGCTTGTCTCTGTCTATACCTGCTTATACCATAATTATCCCGATGTGATCCTAGGTAGACATCATTATGGGCATGGACAGCGGCGACCTCTCTGATTTTGTGGAAAATGTGGAATGGGAGTGTCGTGGGATGCCAGCCACCAAGAACGTTATCATGTACGGCTGCTGCTCTGACCCGTATCCGGACATCACCTATACGGTGCTCCTGCAGCGTCGCTCCTCCTTCTACATTTTTAACCTCCTTCTCCCCTGCTTCCTCATCTCCTTCTTGGCCCCTCTGGGTTTCTACCTGCCCGCAGACTCTGGGGAGAAGGTTTCTCTCGGGGTGACGGTTCTTCTGGCTCTTACTGTGTTCCAGCTAATGGTGGCTGAGAGCATGCCTCCATCAGAGAGCGTCCCACTTATAGGTAAAACTGTTCAGGATATTTATGTGATTGTAGCTTATTGGTATCGCTCACAATTATGTCTGATATACAGCCTTTTTAGCCAGATGAGCAGCAAACTTCTTTATTTACTGAGTCGAACAGTCAAACTAAAACTTTTTTAAACATTTATAATGCCAAATTATGTGTTATAATCACCAAATTATTCCCTGAAGTTTGTTCTACTACTACTAGTAGAAGAATTTGGTTTTGAACAAAATATCTGCCTCAGGATAAATTGTAATAACTTTTATTATTTTGATTAAAAATTCATCAAAATCTGAATTTGAATTAGTCTAATACTTTGTTCTAAAAATGACTTACCCATTAGCCTCAGCTGTACCTTGTGCTCAGTTTTAATTAGCAAATGTTAGGATACTAACATACCCAGGAACATGTAGTAAATTAACCTTAAACATTTGACCTATAAACATTAGCTTTGTCAAACTGATGTCGGCATGTTTATGTATGTTATTATTTAAAAAAAATATCTAGCTAAACCATTACTCTGAACCCTGTTGTTAAGTGAAAGTGTTCTGCAGATGAAAGATAACAATTGTCAAATTATAACAACAGTCTAAGAAGTGTCTAAAGCTCATCTTTTTGCATTTGTTTACAGGAAAATATTACATTGCCACTATGACCATGGTCACAGCCTCCACAGCTCTCACCATCTTCATCATGAACATCCACTTCTGTGGCGCAGAGGCCAAACCTGTCCCCCACTGGGCAAAAGTCCTCATCATCGACTACATGTCCAAGATTTTCTTTGTTTATGAGGTGGGGGAGAACTGTGCATCTCCCTCCTCCTCCTCCTCCTCTTCTTCATCTGTTCACTCAACGCAGGACGACAACTGTCACCAGTACCACAGCTCCCACGTTCAGGCTAATGGAAAGCCAGGGAGTCACAGTAACCGGAAGGACCAGCAGAGTCACAGATACCCCAGGCCCCAGACACCCAAACCACAGCACCAGTCCAGAGTGAAAACACAGCACCACATCACGAGAGAAGAAAGGAGTCACCTCTCCAGTTTCGCACCTGGAAAATATGAATGCTCTAATGGTAAGATCCACACAGCTGAATGCTGTAAAGAAGACCAGAAGGTTCCCTGCTATCCTGAAGACAAAAAGGCTCCACCTCAAGGCCCCTCCGTGACCTTTGGCCCCTGTGTGTTCTGTTCACACGGCAGTAGTTTCCCTGGCGCCGACAGCAAGCTCGTTCGAAATGTGGAGTATATTGCCAATTGTTTCAGAGAGCAGAGAGCTACATGCGCCAAAGGGGCAGAATGGAAGAAGATTGCTAAAGTGATGGACAGGTTCTTCATGTGGATCTTCTTCATCATGGTTTTCCTCATGAGCATTCTCATCATTGGCAAAGCACCATGAAAAAGCAGTAATGCTGAAGATTTTTTAATATCTGACTCAGTGAACTATTTTTATAAACATGCTGCACATTTATAAATCGTGTGGACTTTTCCCTCCGAGCCACAAGGATTACAGAAATTTTTAAATTAAAACCGGCTGACTTTTTAATAACTGTTTCGGGACATTTCCACACAACACACACACACAACCATGCAGAGAATGACCAAAACCCATGATTTCTTAAACATACAATAATCTATCTCAACACAATTCTTCTGGCTTTATATAAATCAAAATGGGACAACCTCTGACAAAATGTTGAGACAATGCTGCAAATTTAACAATCAAAGAAAACAACTCATAGATCGGGTCCATGGAATGAGTTTTCTGAAATTCCTTGTTTCAGTTTTCTGCATTGTTGGTGCATTTCTCCTGCAGCGTCTCTCCCCCGGTAGCGTGCTTTACAGCAGATGCACACTCTCCTACTATCGCCATCAAACAAGCCTTTGATGCGAGGCACATCATCAGACCACTGAATACACGTAAGGAGATCTGCTGTCAAGGTAAAATATGACCAGTGAAGACAGCACATGTCTTATTCACTACAGTGAAATGAGATGCCCGGGGCTGACAGACACAGTGTCAGGGAATGCTCAGGACCTGCAGAATTATTTTCCTCCTCAAAATCATCCAGTGAATAGTTAATGAGCAAGCTTTGTTTGTAGCACAGCCAGGGCATTGAGAATGTAAGGTAATATGGAGCATCAATTATGTAATACAACGTGCACACTCTGACACCCCCTTTACAAAAAACCCATAACTTGGAAAGTCTAGTCTGTGTGTGTGTGTGTGTGTGTGTGTTTGCATACAGATACAGTAAATGGAAGGTGGGAGAAAAATAAAGTCGAAAGAGTAGTGGAAAGAACTTAGGCTTACTGGTACTAAAGATGTAAGTATTTGCAAGTGTGCACGTTTATATTTTTAATCCACTAAATATCACATTTTGATATTGTGCATTTTACAAAACATTATGTTTAAAAATGTGATATATAGATTTTAAACAAATAGATTTATACATTTATTTCAGAGTACCTTGGATTCAAAGATTGTAAGATAACGCTGGTAAAATGATATATTTTTATAACTGTTATCAAAACCAGTGAAAAGACAAAATAAAATGTTTTGTCTTTCTGTAAAACCTTTTCAATCTTTCCTAAAAAGTGGCGATCAGTCCCTAAACCCAATTACTCCTACTGAAATATTTGAAAATTAGACATTGCCATTAGCCATCTTTTTTCCATTTCACATTTTTTCACAGCAATACCTTCATCTTACAGTAGAGGCTGCTCCTTTCCCACATAAACTTCTGGTGATCTGGAGCTGCACCCAGCTACTGTTTAAAGTTGCATGTGACACAAGTGGATGAGATTGGCCTTCCAGAACTATTCTTGTTCTCATCTCCAGTGATCTGCTCACACAATTTACTGCTGGGTTTGTGATTTGTCTGCCTTTTATTAGTCCTTCATCTTAGTATTGTACAGAAAGTGTTACTCTGTGCAATTCCACAATAAAATGTGGTAGCTGAATGAAATGGAGTTAGTGTTGGGGCAGCAGGTAGCTTCTCTGCTGATTCTTCTAAGTCTCTCAAACATGGGTGATGTTGATTAGAAATCATATAGGCAGGAATTTAATGGTTATCATCTTCTTTACATCTGGACAAACAATGCAGCAGATTTAACTGAGAATGTAGTGAGGGAAGCAGACTGCATCGTGTTCCATTAGTGCTGTAATCACCATGCAAGACCCGGACACATGCAAACCATGTAATCTGAACAGCTAAATAACTTGCTGAGAGAATGACTAATGAGGAAATGATCAAGTATTGGACTAGACTTTACTTGGAGACATGTTGCCTATCACCACATAGATTTTCACACAGAATGGGAAAACAATCACTGACTAAACAGATTTGAACTAATTTACCACTCAGTTTTAATTCCCTTTACAGGATTGTTTTCATTTTATGCTATTGTATTGGTAAATTGCACATTTCAAAAAGAAATATTGTACTTCAGCTATAGCTGTAGTAAAATTTTAATAAAAAATATATTTTATTGTAAACTGACATTAGTTCATAATAGCAATACTTTAGATATATGCTGCATAATTTTGTTTATCATAAATCTATACAATTCATTACTTAATCATATCAAAAACAAGGGCTATTTGTTTCGCACAGAATAAAGTATTCAGTATACAGTGCCTCATTATTCATACCCCTTGAAATTTGTCACATTAAAACCTCAAACGTAAATGTATTTTTTTGTGATTTTATATGATAGACCAACACAAAGTTTTTACAAAAAAATCCTATTAAAAGAAATTAACATTTGTGGTTTTAAAAGAAGTATGAATAGTTTTGCAAGACACTTCAAGTAGCAATAACAGAGTTCATTATTGTGTGTTTAGTTTGAAGTATAAAAATGAATTTCACTGGACTTCACTCTCACATTTCGAGTCTTTAGTACATTAGATAGAAATACACACTATAAACAAACATATGTTTACCAAAATATGAGACCCGTATGACATATTTATTTAATATTTATTTATGGAGTTTCATTTTATTCTACATTTAATATGCTAAACAGAGGTGTGTCGGCCAAACTATGATTAGAAACATGCTGTCTTCATCTTAAAGGGCAATTAGGACCTCAAGTTATCTGTTTTTAAACTCAGTGTATAATTACATTAGATTTTATCAGAATATGATTTGTACAGTTATTATTTCTTCTTCATCAGTTGTTTACTTTAAACAGATGTTCTGCTCGTTACACTGGATTTGTCCTGATCCGTCAACGACAGGACGTAAAATTACGGTGCGGTTGCCATGGTGATGTAAGGACGCTAATCCAAAGCGCCAGCGGCGTTGACAAAAGTTTCCTTTATAGTGGAACCCGAGGCCCGGATGAGTCGAACTGTTCGACGGACTCTTCACAATTAAGGCTCGGAAGAGTCACGGCCAGCAGCAGCATCTGCGGAGACGCCCATCGCCGCCTAACGGAACCAGATTTACGGTCGAGTCAGAGCAAACGAAACTGTGGCAACGGGAAACGAGCCGCGGTGCGGAAATGTGCCAGTAGCCTGCAGTGGTTGTGGGGAAAAGGCGACAGGAACCAGCTCTTCTCCGAAGGTCAGTGAATTCCTTCCGGACCTCAGCTTCTGTGTCGTCTTACTTTTGTTTGAGTGATTTCACTTTCATCTTAGTAAAGTCATGAAGTTTGGACTTGCCCCAGTGTCATTCCACAGCATTTCATGCTCATACAGCCTGGTAAACTACATTTGATTTGAATAGATACCAACTAATGCAGCAGTAGAACATCTGCACAATTAAAGGGTGAAATTAACTTCTATTAATCTTTGGCTGTAGAAGTTGCTTATTTGGCTGCACATGTAAAGCTTTAGTAATTGTTTGTGACTGAGGTCCTGACAGTAAAGTTATGTTTATGGTGTGTTTACAGGTGCCGGACAACACTCTGAAACCATGGTCAGGACCAAAAAACCAGGAGGGCGTCCTAATCGCCCGTCCACAATCAAATCAAAGAAGACAGCCTCCCCGATTGCTATCAGCAAAGACCTGACGCCTCTGGATGACCCAGTCTGCAGTGTCACCCCTTTAGCTTTTCCAGAGCTCCAGACCTGTTGCCAAGATCAGCTGGAATTCCCAGACAAGGTCTACCTGCTGGCAGCAGCCATCTTTCTGAACAACCACATGGAGAAGCCTGCAGCCCGTCAGCTGGTGAATTACGGCGGGGAGAGAGGGATTGCACTACCTGAACTCAAAGATGAGGAGATGCAGCGTTGGGCTTATGAGCTGGCTTTCAATTCACTTAAATGTAAGTCAGTTGTGTCGTGCTTTTCCCCTTTTCTTTATTGCTTATTTTTTCCTGTGCTCCACCATGTATCCACATATTATCACATTTTAGAAACAGACACCCTGTACGGTCATTCTTTTTAAATATGGTGCCCTAAACATGAAGGCCATCTCTGAACATAACGCACTCCACTAACAACTATAACCTCAATAATAAACAGAACACAGAATTATCACTTTTCTGACAGTTTTAACTGGAAAACTGAGAAATTATAACCTTGTAAAAGTAGAATTCATGGCACAGTTTCTGTATTAGATTGCATTTGGTAGCAAAGGTGTACCTAATAAAGTGGCCAGTGAGTGTACATTGCATACATCCTTGGAGTAATAACAACCGTTAAAGATGTTCACAACTCCCTGTTTTGCTTTTTTTCTTAGTATAATAAAACATAAAAAAAAATTTTTTTCAGCAAACAAAAGCCATTTGAAATAACAATGAACTGCTTTGGGAAAGTTAATTGAAAGACAGAAGTAGAGATAAAGTGATAAGGGGCAAGGGGAAGATGGGGATTCAGAATTCTAATGCCACAGATCAATTTGAGCCATAATCTGTTTGGGACTGGGGCGGGGTTCGGGTGGTTGAAGTCACAGACCTGTGTAATCACCATAGTGATAAGAGAGGAGGGACGAGCTGACTGTCAGCACAGGAGGCTAGTTGATATCGATTTAATGTGTCCTTAGCGGATGAAGGGGTCAGGTAGCAGAAGCAGCCTGGTAACCATGAATAATTTTGTTCATTTTCATTATAAATGTGCTGATCCTGGTTAAGCCTTGTCCCGTCGTAATGCAGACCCTTTCAACACGTCTGTCAGCACAAGCCAGCACCTTGTTGCTCCAGCCTATGTTCTTAAAGCTGTAGGTCATGGTACTGACATTAGCCAGTGAAACATAACAATTGGTAAGAATAAAATGAGTGCACTGAAATATGTCTTTTTGGTTTTTATCCATCACCAGTTTTTTCTGTGGCTGTATATACTATCCAGCATGACGAATTCGAATTCACTGTGGACACACTAACACGTTTATTCCTGCGAGTGTGTCAACTTGAGCTCTACTTACTGAGAAAAATGACCAGATTGAACCTAGAATAATTACAATTTACAGCTTTATTAAATCTCCTTTTGGTTCAGAGCTTATTTCTGTCATTTCAAAACCATATTAGTACAGCTCTTCTTTACAGTTGCCACTCCCCATATCTAACGTTTTTGTCATTATTTGAATGAGCAGAATTGTGGGATAATACAATACAATAGTTTTCATTTTTATGTAGAGCTGTGCTCTGCGTCTAATCAGTTTGCAGATTTATAGCACCCGAGCATCAGCGTTGCAGAAGCAGAGCAACTTGTGCTGAGTTTTATTTCTGTTAAAGAGACATGATTTGTGACTCGCCTCCATCACATATATATTTTGGTCACATGTGAGGATCTCCCACACTTTGCTGTGTGGTGAAATTGGTTGCAGATGAAATGACACAGCCTGGAAGCCAAGTGTTAATCTTTGCTGTTCCTCCTGTCTGGCATTTGGTGCAGAAATTGATTTGTTAGTGGCAGACACCCATGCTGGGAGACACACACTAACTCAAGACAAATGTGTGCACTGCCTTGCAATGACTGATCCAAAACTGAGCTCAGGTCAGTTGTTAACATGGAAAAGAAATGCTTTAGTAGCAAAAAAAATACACAGGGTGAAATGCCAATGAGATCTGATATTGATCTTATGATTATGAACACTCATCTGCTCAAAACAGAAAAGTCACTTGGTAAATTCTGTATTGGTGGCTGAGGACACAGAGTTTTGTTAGTCAGTAATATGGAGAATACATTACATCTTCATTCTGACCATAATTATTTTTAGTATAATTAGCACTTCTATATAATCTTTGACCTCTCCCATCTCTTAAAAGTCCTTTCTGCTTAATGGCCTAGGGACAGTTTATGTTGCCAAGTCTTCATTTCTCATTGATTGTTCCTGCTCTATGTTCTCAGAACTCAAGGTATGTGCAAAAGTCACTGTTTTGTGATTTTTGTGTTTTGTGAGAAAATAGTTGTCCATGTTGTTGGCCATGAACCAACGTTCCTTTTTTACTGGTAATACTCCTTTGAGTATTTCTGCTTTTTTGTCTATACTGGCCAGATGCCCTTGTCAGATGACTGTAGCTGCTGTGTTGTCTATGTGATACTACAAAGGTTCTTTGGACCACATCGTGAAGTGAGACAGAGAAAAGTGGCCTTTCGTATTAATTTAGAGCTGCTACCAC
The DNA here is from genome assembly GCA_033026295.1 of Channa striata. Lineage (NCBI taxonomy): Eukaryota > Metazoa > Chordata > Actinopteri > Anabantiformes > Channidae > Channa > Channa striata. The sequence goes on along the minus strand of CM065173.1, from coordinate 17,730,045 downwards.
CAGTATGCCTCTGCATATTTATATTAAATTGTGCAAGCGTTAATATGTAAGACTGATTTGTCATTTAAGTCCAAGGGAGATTATGTAATTCATGACACATAGCTTTTTTGGCTGGTCGTCCGTTAGATTAATGTGCAGTCGGGTGCACCGATGCGGAACATTGTGAGGTGGGACAAAAACCTGGCCGAAGAGAAGAGGAGCCTGTATTCAGACCCGGCTCTTTCACTGAGGATTTGTTTGACTAAAGTTACCATCAATCACTGCTCATTGTGTAACGCTTGGATGGAGGCCACACAACACACAACTTAAACCGTGAGGTCTGTCATGACTAGTGCCTCCTGCTGGTGTGTGGCAAATCCCTCGTCTGATTTCCGTTGTTGACGTCAGCTCTTATGGAGTCGGATTTGAGATTTGTTCAACAAAGGAAACCCAGAAATGTTTAAGCATGTAAAGATAATTCATATTTTCACTTCTATTTACATATTTAATTTTTTTTTCTTATTTTTACTCTGCCTGCTATATGTGATACTTAGCATGCGGAAGAACATGACCTTTGCAGACCGAATCATTACGGTCCCCTCGGGGTCTGAGCTGCACTGTGTAGTGAGCAGCAATCTTCTCAGTGCCTATCGTTAAAACTAATTGCAGCACTGGTCACTATTGTGAACATCAATGAATTTAATCAGCTGTAAAAAATAGCAGTGTTGGTAATTGTTTCCTCTATTAAAGATAAGCTGTATTACATGGAGAAATGTGTGTCCTCCTCTACACGTTAACTACCCAGTCTGCATTGAGCAGATATCTTTGCCTTGATTTGTGATGTCACAAGCAATGTTTGCGGTTTCCATGGAGTCTCAGTGGATGGGCTCTGTCTTGAGCAAACATCACTGATCAGATTTTCTAATTTCTGGTATGTAATGAACAAACACTGTACCCACGGAGTTGTTCTTTAATCCCGTCCAAACGACGAATGAGTTGTTGTCACTCTGCCTTACTCTGATTTAAATAGAAGCGTTTACAGATGGGCCTGTAAGGGTTAAGTCTCTGTGTGTCTGAGTAAAAGCATCCTGTTGGTTACTCTGGACAGTGGATGCTGTCACAATGTGACAAGCAGGGAAAAATTGCTATATAAACTATGCATGCATGCGGCTTTGAAAAGGTCAGGTTTAGATGTATAGCCAAGGAAGAAATGGAAAGCTCCCAACAACATAAAAGCTTTTAGAATAAATGTCTATGTAAAAAATAAAAGTGAAAAATAAACAAGTAATCTCATTTAAACATTTTAAAGGAGATGGTGCAGGTCCAGTCAACTGGACTGGTTTCTATTCTAAGCAGCATTTTCAGTCTGAGGGAAATCTGGCCAGGGGACCCAGTTATATCCTCCAGAGTGGAGAACAGGCTCATTAGGCGGATAAAGGGGGAGGTGAGAACAGGGCGGAGTCACGCGGATGCAATGTTTACAACTCTATAAACGCACTTAATCCCCGAGGATGGGATCGTTAGGTGTGGCCTCTGTGGTGGGGGGGGTTTCTTCCTGGGATGATTTCCACGGATCAAAGGGCGCCATGGCACCTCCTCTGCTCTGAGGATCCTTTATGTGGATATACCTACACATACTCTCTCATCGCATTTTTATTATCTGTGAAAAATGTGCAGATTGTTTTCCTCAAATAGATGTTCTTTGAGGAAACCTGGATGACTATAACTTGCACAGACGTCACTGGAAACACGTGCTGAATAACTCTATGTAATATGGTTTCAAATGCAGCGTGTGTCTGTTATACTTGGTTTCACTGATTATGTTTAGATTTAGCCTGTTTATTACCTCGGATGACATTAACGTCATTACTCCTTTGATTGCACACATCCACTTGCCACGGGCACAGTAAATGATAGAAATGAAGCAAATGAAGAGCCAGATTAGATGTAATTAATCAGCAAAACAAGCATTTAGTTGTGTGAAATTACCTTAGCCTGCGCAGCATCTAATTGAATTATCTTTTCAAGTTAAATCATGATCATTTGGGGCACCTCCATCAGCCTCTCTTGCTCTTTTGTCCTAATCTCTTTGTGTTTTTAATACACGTTCTCATCACTGGATATGGATTTGTTCTTTGCAGCGTATATTTTACCAGCTAATGGATCAGAGTCATTTCTTGTGCCTCTGTCTCCTGCTCCAAATAAAAGAGTCAGAATTGGTTTCAGGGATAAATAGAGACGTATATGAAGTGGCATTAATGTCCATCATTACTGCTCAGGCACATAATTAGTTGTAGAAATCCCCACTGGTACCTATTCATCCTTATACCTAATGCTGTTTTTAACTTGCTTTAACATAGATCAAGAGTTGCTGGAGGACATCATGATTGACAGTGGCTTTTACTTCACTCAGCTGAGGGTAAGTGTTGAACACGTACACAAAGGAGCCGTAATTTTAAGTCAGCTGACGGAAACATGGTTAATCTCTTGGTCAGCATTAAATCACACAGATGCACATGTGCTACTTTCCTGAGGTTGCAGTGTTGTCTGTAAGGTTTTTTTTTTACCTTCCTAAACATTTTCAGTTTTAGTGCTTTGACAGTGTACGTAGGTCCTGCCGTTCACCGTCCACATTCTCTTTATCCTGGTCTCTAGGCCTCTAATCAGTAACAGTAACAGTGATGCATTACACTGATACACTCTTTTCAACTAACAAAGCATCTTGTCTCTTTCATATTCCTCACCCTCATCCGTGACAATCACTCCCTTTGGTCTGCTGGCTGTGAATTTTCCTTTATTACTTTTCTTTAACAAAACACACCATTAATTAGTGATGAAATCTCTCAAGTTTCAACAACCCAGGGGCAGTGTGTGTTTGAACGTGGCCACAAAACCTGTGGCTGTTACACTGTAGAAGAGCAGCTTAAAATTAATAGGTACCCTCTAAAGGAAACTGGCATGTCATTTTGCTCTGCTTTCCATATAAAAGAATATATAAAAAGAATAGGGGCTTTTTTGGCCACTTCTCCATTGGTTCGAATCGCGATAAAGAATACAGAGCTAGTTGGGTAACATGTACGTGGCAGGAGGAGAAAGTGAATGTGTAAAGTGAAAAAATTGCTTTCAGGGAGAGTGTAGATTACTGCTAACCAACGTATACATCAGTGCAGACACATACATATACAGACACATTAATACACATGAGTGTGGTTTGCAAAGCAATCCTCACATACACGTGCACTTTAGCCTTGAGAAAAATAGCCCTGGGTGAAATTAATGGCTCCTCCTGTATGTTGGTGGCAGGTCGTTACTCTGCATTCCAGTAGTGAGAAAGTAATAAAGCCTAGACACAATGAGACAATCTTTAGAACTCCTCCTCACTTCCTTTGACACTGCTGGCATCCATAAAGTTCAACCTTGATAGAGAGGAGAAAGGGGTTGGAGAAAATAAGTAGGCTGGAACAAGGTAGGGCTATGAGGGGAAAGAAGAAACAAAAAAGGGGGAATGAAAAATGAATGTATAGATAGACTTGCATAGTGAAGGAGCTTGAGGCATTTTTCATCACAATAGAGAATGAAAAATTGGAAAATCTACTGTGGATGGAGATAGAACCATTAACGATAAATTAAACTGATATAAAATATCTGTGTAAGATACAAAATGGTCATACACATTTAAATTCAGAGTCAGATGGAATGGAAAATATTTTTACTTGAGCCTGGTTCACACATGTGACCTCATGACAGTTTTAGGAGAAATCAGCCTCAGACATTGTCTGGAACTTCAGTTCACAATCGCGCAGAGGAGGCCCAACACGATAGAAGACTTAGGCTGTGAGAACAGTGTTCTGTTTATAGCCGTCGGAGCCATGCACCTAATAACAAAAGCTTCTATCAATCAGCTGCCGTTGTAGGGATATAAGCTTTTCAACATCATCAACACGCCCATTTGCTCACTTTTAATCTTCCCGATGATCCCGGGACAGAGCAGCGTGCTGCACACACGAGCTCACGCACATAATACGGACGTTATACTCAGGGGCTTGAAGGATAAAGTCGGAAGCGTCTCAATCACACAGTCGTGTTCACAAATGTCACAATTCCAGTACATGTCTGAGTCAGTTTCATTTCTTGAACTCCATTAATAATACCTTGTAATACGCAGCTGAATTTAGCTCTCCAGTTTTAACATTATTTTGATAACATGTTCAAACCCAGCAAATGGTCATGTTTTAAAATTTGAAATTAGTCCAAATAAAGTGCAGTAATACAGTCAAATGTCATAGACAAACAGAGGTTCCATGCACTTTCCCACCATAGGACGCTGTTGCCTGGCAACTTCATGTCTTGGAATTTTCCCACAGCTGAGGGTTTAACCTTGGTAAAGGGCAAGTGGAACTTGAGAGAGCGAGGGAGGACCTGGCAGAGTAAAAGGGGAGTACCGCAACCTGTCTCTGGAACCGACCTTTGCAAAAATGACATGAAAAGCCTCTGGAATGAATGATACTGGCTAATTCCTTAGCTGCGGCATAAACCCTTGTATCGCTCCGGCTTCTCGGCCCATTAGCCCTGTAGTGAAGATGTGGCAAGCTGTTGCTGCCATGAAGCACCATCTGCCACTAATACCGCCGGTGCCCTCCTACCCTCAGGAACAGAAAGGTAGAGAGGAAGCGAAGGTGAATGGGAAAAGAGTGTGAAGAAAAGGAGACGAGAGAAGTAGAGAAGGAATGGAGAGGAGTAGGTGTAAAGGAGGGGAGGCATATCCCTGATTCATGCTCCATTCAGATCATAGCAAATCTTTGCACTTGATCCTATTGTGATCACTTTCAGCCCTGAGTCAGGCTTCCTTCAATGTTCAATTAAGAGACAGCTGTGGTGTCATGGCAGGACATATTTAATCTAATATCAGTTTCTGCAATATTTAGACTCTAGACCAGTGTTGATAAATTGCATCACTGCATTTTACGCCTCATTAAAAAGAGTCAAATCAGCTATAATCATTACATTATTATGAAATATCAGATTGTTTTGTTTTTGGTTTTACAGTTGGGTGCAAACTTACACTCCCTCCTGCATTGAAATGACATGTAGGAATTGCAAACTAAACCTAACAATAATGTACATTGAGCTAGTACAAATGTTCTTTTATCATCAGAAGTAACAAACAGCAGTGTATGAACAAAGTTATATCAAAATAATGAGAATTAAACTAGTTTGGTTTTCATCCTACTTGATCATTTTTTAAAAAATGATTCATTTCTGATGAGGGAACATTTGTAATAGCTTATGGTGCATTAAATATGTTGCTAAATAAGGGATACAAACTTTTGTACCCAATAGTCTGTAAATGACGTACTTGTTCCTTCCTTTTATTTTTCCCTTGTTTAAACAGAAGTCACTGATTAACTTTTCTTGTTCTTATTATGCCACAGGAAAAAGATCAGATGGCACTTGTTGCTGTCACGCTCTATGACTTTCAGGACAGGAAGTTCCTCCCGTGGGAACACCAGGGGGAGGAGGATATCATACAGGAAGTTAGAGATGTGAAGAACAACCTCCTTCGGTATGGAAAGCAAAATATGAAATAGAAAAAAACTCAGTAAAACTAGGGGATTATAGAAATGAAATGTAGTTTTCTTTGTGTTTGTTGTCTGTAGGTTTAAAACCAAGCTGGCTGCCTCTCTGGCCCGTTGCCGGATCAAACACGACCTCTTGTCCATTGAATGCATCCTGCCGGAAAGTGTGAAAATAAAGCAGGAGAGATCAAGTAGCCTTCCTCTTTACGCCTGGATCAACACGCTGAGGAGCAGGTCGTGCACACGTACTTCACACACTGAAGTGTTCTGTCTCATACACACAGCTAGTCTCACTGTACAGATTCCCAGCCGCACACACGTTCCAGAACAGAATGCACACGAACAACAGAATGCACTGTAAGCACGTGTGTTCAAGCACCTACACTCACAAACGTACATCTGCTCCTAGACCTTTAACTTGGGGTGCTGTCCAATGTTTTATGGGCCAGGTGCCCAGCTGACATCCAATTAAACCACTAGACTAGTGTGTGTGTGTGTGTGTGTGTGTGTGTGTGTGCTAATGTGTGTTCCTGCAGTCGCTCTGACAGGCTGATTCAGTTTGGTGTAAATCCTGCTGCTGTAGACAGATTCAATCAGCAACAACCCTCAGCGAGCTCCACTCTGTAAAGGTCACCTGTTGGGACTAGTGTTGTGTGTGTGTGTGTCTATGTGTGTGTGTGTTGGGGGAGTGTTCTAACAGTTTTTAAATCAGATATTACTACTTAAGTTTTTAAAAATGCCACATACTCTGGCAGTTCATACTATTACTCTCTGCTGTATAATGACAGTCTAACCCCGTTTTTTTTTCTTCCTCCTTGAACTAATATGGCGTCTGTCTGTTTCTGCTCTGGCTTCTAGTCATGATGAGGTCCAAAGTATTCTGAAGAGTGGAGGCTTCTCAGAGGTGAGGTCAGTTGGGCAGCTCGAAGGCCAGAGCTTCTGCCAGGATGTCCACTGCAGGGATATGCTGGTATTCCCTGCGTCGCTGAAAGCTCAGCTCTATTACACCACGCTGATTAGTGACCACAAACTCATCATCCAGGTACGATGTGTGCGGGAAGAATAGCTTTCTGAAGCCACCAATCTTCCCTGATATGTGCGGTGTCACTTTGGAAATGGACTTGCTCAACAAGATTAGTTTGGCCAGATAGAAATACTTCACATCAGCTTCTCTCATCTAATAATGCTTCACATAAAGGAAGAAATATTAAATATCAATGCCTGATTAGTCACCTTTTCCTTCTTTCCATGTTTTTTTCTCTCACACATTACTGTGTTAGACGCCATCTCTTTTCCATTCTTCAAACTCGGGTTGTCTGTTGTCACAAACCCAGACCCTTGATCTGAATGCAAACCACAGAAACGTAGGGACACATAGGGACATGTTAAACACTGTTTCCACACAGGACTCCACTGATTGAAAGACATCTTTGTTGTAATCTGACTACAGTTTTAATTTCATGCTTTTTCTCTACTTTTTCCCATTGGCTACAGCTCCTCCTCCATGGTTTGTCATCTGTTTGCCGCTATTTTACAGCGTAGTCTCTTTCTACTGACTTTCTCTTATCACTCGTATCTCAACAATGTTACTGTAAACCCTGATTGCAGAGCCTTAGGTTTAAATGTTTTTATGTCAATCTAATGCTTTCAATCTGTTTGTAGGACAAGGCTTGCAGCTTGGGGCCATATGCTGTGTGCTCTCTGTTACCAGAGGAAGGCGATGTTCTCATGGTGGGATGCTTCTCTGGCCTCACCATCTTACACACTGCTTCCCTAATAGCTGAGAAATGTAAATCCAACAGCAACCACAGCCAGCACACAATTTACGTTTGTGTCAGCGATCGTACAGATGGCCAGAGGGAGGAGCTCCAGCAGGCCGTTTCCGCCATGGGCTGCAAAAGTAGGCACACTTTTGATGTGTATGTGTGATGTATTTAAAACAATTTGTCATAATTTGTTTTGATTTGATATTTTGATTCCATGGGCTTTTTCAATGAATGAATGAAAGAGAGCAGGACAAACTGGGAGAGTCTTTATTGTGTTAGAGCATTTACAACAGTGATTGAGGGTGTTTTGACATGTTTTTGTTAAAAGAATCTGTTTTTTGTTGTTCTCCGCCAGCTCCCTGAGGCGCTATCAGGTAACATTCAGCCAGTATACTCTAAACCAAACAATGCCTCATGCGATTCCAGCCTATATGTAAATATTTTTTACATATACTGGCAGCAAACAAAGCTATTTATTAGGGAAGCAATTAAATGCATAAGTCAAAGTTGATTTTTTTATAATTGAAAACTATACCTTAAGGCAGGGAATCTCTCTGCTTATTGTGGATAAACATGGAAGCATACAGCAAATATGTGTTTTTGATTATGTGGTTATCATTATACTGTATGTGCACGTTACTCAGATGTGAAGCTGATATCTGAGGTCTTCCAGTCTTTGAGCGGTGGTGACAAACGACTCCAGAAGGTGAGCATCATCCTGTTGACTCCCAAGTGTTCTCTGTCTGCAGTCAGCAACCCAGTGGAATTCATACTGCAAGAGAATGGAGGTACGTAGTGATCTGTGCCCATAGTGGGCCATAAATATGTGGATTAAAAAATACATGTTGTAACTGTTGGTTGATTCACAAAATATAGGAGAATGTGTACAGTATGTACTCAACAGCTTTCAGAGTACACAAACTCATATTCTCTGGCTGGAAATGGTGCCATCTCCTAATGCTGCAAAGTGTTTTTTATTATATTCTACTGTAAAAATATGGAAATCAATATTTATGAAGTTGTAATCAGTTTAAAACTAAGGTTTATATGAAGTAAAATTTACATCAGTCAATTTGCAGACCTATCCCTGTATTGCAGTACTGTGACATGTGACTTCGAGGAACCAGGATTCTGTAGGCAACTGCCCTACAACTGAGGCACATGCCTCCATTTTTCAAATTAATAAGCAGTGTTTTAATAAAAAACAGAACAGGATTAATGACACAGGTCCCATTGCCTATTTTTTGGCTGTGCTTACACTGAAGATGAAAAGGAATACCATACAATGTGAATTTCTACTATTGTATTGGATACTTGACCAGGTTTTTGATAATTCTTGATTATCCATCTATGATTTTTATATTCTGCACACCTAGCCATCTAAAAGAAGGTTAAATCAAGTCTTTCTATTTGTGTATGCTTAAACATATCCCATTCTTGCACACACAACACTTTACAGAGTAGTTCAGAAACCTTTCTGTATTGCTTGTGTGTTTTCAGACATAGACCTGCTACAGGACTTATCCCATGGCTCCGTAGCCCAGAGCAAATTGGAAGCTCTGGTGGCCCAGCAGACCAAGGATATTGATCACGCCTTGAAGTGTGAGTGTTCAAGCACTAGCTCTCACTATAGACACACACAGACACACACACACACCATGCGATCCCAGTTTCAGGCTTGTAACCTCTTTCACCTCTCTGACACACTGAAGCTCATATGTCCTAATTATCTAATCTCACATGCCATTAGGCTGAAGCCTGTGGTGTCCCTGGGAGATTTACCGACTCTTAATTAGGAATGCTGATGTTGCTCTGCACTGTTCGCAGTCGGCTGCAGCATTCCTCACATGTTTTAAACCAGTGATTAGTAATTATATTTTGCATTGCTTGTAGTCTGTGTAACAGAAAATAACAGATGGTCAAACTTTAATTCACGTGATACTATACATAGATTTATAACATAATATTTCCTTTGACATTTTAATGTTGTATAATGCAATAAATGCTTTTATGTTGAGTCAAATTGTTTATATTACATTTCATTCCATCCGGTAGGATTTTAATCAGTGAATGTGAGCTACGTTCATTAGCGTCACACTGTCTTGTATTGTTCAGGGATCATCTTTCACTGTTGGTCTAGATCATGTTTATCAAGCAGGTAAAGTCGTCTGTTTTACCGGCACCTCCAATCAAACTGTTAATGATCTGACCTCTGTTTGTTTTTGCCTGTGTAGATACTTTCTAATAGGACTGTTAATTAATTCTCGGGTGTTTATCGAGTGCTTGGCTCAATTGAGTCGATGGCCTCATTTTAATATTTCTACAAAAACGTCATGTACCCTCATATCCCACATTTGTGTTGTGATACAAGGCACCTGAATGACGCTCAGTCTCCTCGTGTTCTCGGTTCCCACCTTAATAAATGCAAGGTTTCACATTTGTTTGGAGTTGATTTAGCACATCTGGTCAGGATGGAACTTGCATCAGCTCTGTGTTAATTAATTCTGTCTAGCTATAATTAGTGAGCACGAAAGAAATCAAAGCCTAAATGAAAGAAATCAAATGGCCGTCAGCCTCACAAATCTACAAGTCAGTTAGCAGTTGAATAAAATATGCAACGTGCAACATACACAAATAATATAAAGAAATGTATAGTGAAGACAGGGAGGATTATCTGTCATAAATGAGACAAACAAACTGATTGTATATGCACTTTGCTGTATTTCGCTCATTTTTGTCATTGAACATGAACCTGAAGGGTGAATTCTCTCTCTCTTTTTTTTTTTTAGACTTTTTTAATTTAAAAAGATCAGTACAATTAAACAGAGAGCTCAGATATTAATAGAATTAATATATTTTGTGTATAGTTCCCAAGGTGATGGCCGTGGTATACTCTACCTACTCATCACACTCAGAAGAGAATGAAAAGCTGGTCAACAGAGCCCTCGACCAAGCCCACTCTCAGCAGGAAGGGGAACCAAAACAAGCAAACTTCAGGTCAGGCTGCGTTTCTGCATCGCATTACCCTGATGCACTTTCTGCATCTGTCTGTGTCGTTGTCTTTTTGTCTGTCGAGTCTGTTTGCCTCGCTGTCTGTCAGCCTGCCGAGCTATTTGTCTTTCTTCAGATAGGGTTCTATCTGAAGTCTCAGCACACTTCAGGCAGGAACTGAGAGAGACTCAGTGAAAAAATAATCAAAGGTTTCATTTTATGTCTATGCTAAAAAAAAAAAAAAAAAAAAGCTTAAACACAGGAAGATGTTTTCATGCAGCTCCCCTTCCCATATGCATACTTTAAACACATACCTTTATTCAGTGTTTTTTGTGGTTTGTCTAAGTGTAGTTTGAAGAACTTAGGACTTCTTGAAGACAACCAGTCCTGTGGACTCAAATGTACAGAGACTGACTCTTCTCTGCACTAAACTGGCCTATTGTGCTGACAATGCTTCAGGCCAGCACATATAAACCACACAGTAATATTACTGGAATGGATGACACTGGCTTCACCTATCACGCGCATTTTAGAGCTGACACAATAAGTTAGTCCAAAAATGAAAATAATCTGTATTTTTGTCAAAAATTCACATGGTTCTGCTGATTTTTGTCATTGTAAATGTGTTATTTAATGGTTGTGGTTTGAATGGAAAGAAAACATTTTAAAATAATTTTTACAAAATAAATGGTCCAATCATATCAACTATTGATCAGTAATAATGAATAACCTTAATTTTTGTGTCATATTATATTTTTGTATGTTCCCCACGTGTTTTAAATATGCTCTATGTTTCTGTTTCTGTATGTTTTTAATCCAGACCAGATTTACATCTGTTCAGCTCTTTTAACCAAGCTGCGGGGTCAGGGGAAGCAGGCCCGTTCTTCATGCTGGAGCCATCAGACATCAGTAACGGCTGCTTTCTGGCTGTTCTCACCCGAGAGGTGAGCATCAGTAAATCATGTATTTCAACAGTAAACTCGTCTAGCACAGAGGTGTAGGCTCAGTTTAGAGATATATTTGATTAAATATGGCAGTGACTAGTGATCACAAAGGAACCTAAACATGGAAGGTGAAGCACCAGCTCCACATCGTTTTACTTCTTGAACAGAATCTCTTGCAGTTAAAAATCCTTAAAATGTAAAACTGCCAGTCTGCTGCTGCTGATCGCAGGCTCTGCAGCCTGAGAGACAATCAGGGACAAATATAACTCATTAACCACCCAGTTCTCTGAGGCTGTCTGGTCTCCAGCGAGAGAAAAGTTCAGCATTAGCTTAGTCCAGACCATGGGCTTTATCAGCATAAGACAAGGGTGTTTTTTGGCTGGATGTTGTGTGTTTTGCGGCTGTCAATTTGTTCTTAATAAACTCGAGGTAATGTAATATGTAATTGGCAAAACCTTAAGGCAAACACTAGAATTACAATGAAGAAGATACGCTCTACTTCCTGCGGTCTTTCAAAGGGAAGCATTCACTGCTGCATGTTTGTCTTCTAAATGCAAAAGGAGAGCACTTTGTTGATGATTTGTTATAGCAAAAAGGAAAATGCATGCAGTAGACCAGGTTTCTGAAGTGGAGACTGGGTGAAAATTACTATTGCAATCTTTGACAGGTTCAGAAAAAGGTAGAGGACGAAAACTAGAGGACTGCAAAAAGAAATGAGAATGTTGGATCACAGATGCGGGCGTCCTGTCTGAGTCTAATCAGGAACAAGAAAGAAAGTGTGAAATTTAGCAGAGGGTGGCATGATGAGTTTGAACGAAGGCTGAAATGGGAAGAAAATCAGAAGACAGGGGAGGACATTGTCTAGGTCAGCTTTAGAAACAGAAATTGGGTAAATCCGAATGAGATGAGAGAGTGAGAGACATTGAAATAAGTTATTCTTATATTTGGGATGCACTTTAACTACTACTGTTCAACACACATCCCTCCAGTCCACTTTGATTTCCAATGCCTGTTTGAAAGAAGCTGTCTAATATCTTGGAGTTATTCTTATATTTGGGATGTAGTTGTTCAGAGAGATCCCTCCAGTCCAATCCCCTCTGTTTCTCTCTCTAACTGGCAATTTTGTGGGTAGTTTTGTGCTGCAGTATATCTGGTGTGTGTGTCACCGGGGTTTTCCCATGTCTTCACAATCCACCACACAGCCACATTCACACCGTACTCCCTCACATGAAGACATCGGCTCTTACGCTCAGGAAGCCGGTGTGGGATTGTTAAGCTGTTTTCCCCCCCAGCGGATGTTTACCGAGGCCTCCTGCACTGTGGTGTCCGTTCCTTTCTGCCTCTTCATCATGTTTTATACCTCCACAGATAGGAATGAAAAGATAATCAAACTGCTGTAATGGTGCCTCGAACAGGAACTTCCCCTTCTACCTCTTATAAACTCAGCTAATCAAAAGTTACTGTGACACTTTGAAAAGCACCATAAAAATAGCAATTATATAAGTGTTTGAAAGCTGTCTGGCTTGACTGTCACAGCTTCGCCCAGTGAGGTTCTTTATGAGCCTTCTATACTGGAACAGCTGGGGACAATAAAGACGTTCAAGTAATGTGTTTTTGGCCTAATTTTCAGAGCAGGCAGAGCACATCACAGGTGGACCCTGTCCTGAAGGATGACTTTGAACATTAGTAAATGAAAATTCAGCGCTCTTTACTTTTCCTTTGACTTTGTTTTGTTCAGTGTTCAGCGTGAGTTCATAAATTTGAATGTATTTTCTGACATATAGGTTGGACGTACAGTAATCATTTTGAAACAGCAAGTATTGAAACTTAATGGGTTCAGCTTCAGGGTATGTTGTGGCAGCTATGTTTGGCAGGGTGTTGAAGGAAATGAGAAATTTACAGAGTACGGCATAGTTGTTTAGTGCAGATGGAGAGGAAGTGAGATTTAAAGGGGTGAGGGGAAGAGAAAGAGGCATGGGAGAGTGTCTGCTGAATAATTCAGTGTCCCCTGTCTGGATGAGTTACCATCAGTGAAGTTCAGTGCGTCCAACAAACCAAAGCCTTACAACCGTGCCTCTAAAACACGTTTACCTGTGTGCACGGTGTGTCAGCCCTCACAGGTACATGCACATGCACAAATACACACTCTTTTCAGTTCCCATGTAGAAATATAGTTTTAACAAACATGTATGAGTATCTAAGTAAAAAAAAAAACAGCCCCCCCCCTAAAAAAACCAAAAACAAAATGCACACGTAAACCCACATAGGCCGCATGTCCCCATTGTGTACACTGTGCTCGTGAATAATTCAGGCGTCGAGGAGAGCAGAAGGCTGCTGTGTGGGCTGGTGCTGAGACAGCAGGTGACCCTGCAGCCAGCAGCAAGGGCACAATCTCTCCTCTCCTGCTCTCTCCTCTCCACAGTTATTTTTAACGTATATATGTATTTACTTTTATTTATATTAAAAAATGGCTTATATATCTACTTACTTACATATGTATATTTGGGACTTCTCAACAGCCTGAACCAGAGATTAAAGAGTCTCCACAGGAAATACTGGCCAGAGCAAACGCCAAAGGTCTACTGGACAAGATTAACTGCAACCAGCCGACCAGAAAAGAGCACAGCAAGCATACGAAAAAAATGAAAAAAACATCCTGTGCTCACGCCGCTCAGTCCCACCTGTCGGTCAACGTCCCGTCCAAACACCAAGACACCAAGGGCAGCAACAATACACCTTTGTGTGGACATCACAAACTTCCCAACAGGCAAATGTTGTTTCAAGGTAGGCATGATTACTTCAATCAGTTGCATGTAGTAATATATATATATATATATATATATTTAACTTGATTTTTATTTGCATTTATGTCTTTATATGAACACATACAGATAAAAAGTGAACAACTAAACAGAAACTGAACTTATACCAGGACAGAGCAGGTCATCTTCACACATCTTGCTATGCAGTTATACAGGGTTACATATATCTTTCTTCTCTAATTGGGAAACAAACAATAATAATCAATCCCCCCTTCCCATTTATATATATAGTAATAGTTTATTGGTCAATCAGCTGCCCAGATTTGTAAAACAATGTTTGTTAAATCTGTGCATAGGCAGTTTTTTTGTTTCATGCAGACATAAGATCTCCCAATCAAACTTTTTATCTTACTGTTGGCAAGAAAATGATAATTTTTTTCAAAATATCAGACTCAGGCTCATTTTATATATTTTTTCTGAGTAAAAGGAATAATGTTTTATAATAATCTACCTTCTTCACCTTCTTTTTTTCAGCATTTTTCTCCAAAATTCCACATTCTGACTTCTAACTTACTGTTTTTGTCTTTCAGAAAAACCTGAAGCACTCTGCCTGCAAGGCTTAAAGAACACTCTGACCAGCTCGTTCTCCTTCTCTAAACCAGAAACCAGCGCACTTACAAAAAGAATCAACCCTTTATACCCCACTGTAGCTTCCACCACCAATCTGCATCCCAACCCTCCTCCTGCTACACCTGTGGTACGTCCTCGTAGAGGTCGGCAGGAGGAGCTGAAGCCTGTTGTGGTTGTCCTGCCTCCTGTTCACTTCCCTGAAATCTTTCCACCCCAGCACAAAAGATCAGGATTCAGCCCAAACATCAACTTGAGCAAGTGGAGGTTCCCAGCTCAAACTGTCCCTCGATCCAGTAGCGACCTCTACAAGGACTTCATGGTGAAATCCCAGCCGCTCTTTTAAACTCACGGAAACCAACAAAGAAATGAAAGTATTAACCTTTGGGCTAAATGCTGACTGCAATAAATGGTAAATGGTCTTGCACTTATGTAGCGCTTTTCTACCTGTTGGTACCCAAAGCACTTTACACTGCTTCTCATTCACCCATTCACACTCACGATCACACACACCGATGGGGGAGCTGCCCCTCACTCACCCGGCACAACCACGTTGGGGTTTAGTGTCTTGCTCAAAGACACTTTGGCATGTAACTGGAGGAGCCAGGGATTGAACCAACAACCCTGAGCCACAGTTGCCTTAGTAACTAAATGTAAATGCCCCATTTGATAAAGCATGCACAAGGAAGTCACCTTAAATTGCACTTGTCATTATTTCAGTGTCAGTGTGTGTACCACCTTGTCACAGTCAGAATCTAATAAAACTGCATATATTTACAAGGCCGAGCCAATGTCATGTGAATGTCACTACACAACGACGAGCTGGTCCAGACAAATCAAAGGACAGATCAAAAGGAAGAAACGGCCTCATTTTCTTTTGCTAATGCATTTATTGTCACAACAGATTACATTTACATGGTGTAGAGATAAGTGAGTAACAGAATTGAAATGATTTGCGGCATCTCTCGCTCCTGGTGTGTGTGTTTTTCATTTAGATCAGACTGCATTCACAGAGTTCGTGTATAGTGCAGGTGGTTGCCCCAATCCACATGAGCAGTGTCAAGGTTTTTAAAAGCAGTGACAGCAGACTTTTTTCCTGCTGCATGTGTGTATTCTGTGTGTGGGTATATTTGTGAGTGGGAGTAGACCAGCTGGATTTACGGAGTAAATGAAATATAGTTAATAATTACTTTATGGCACAGACTTGAGCTTTTACATCCTGTCAAAACGGCCAAACACTGTTGGGCATCACTGTTCGTGTAGCCATGAGCACTTTAGATCTGCCAGACTCCAAGCCTGGATCTGGAATTTTTTTGCTACCACATAAGTCTGATGTTTACAATAAGATTCCTGAGAAATTGATGTAGTTTGAACACAAGCAATGTGAGATTTTAACAGATTTTTTTTTTATGATGGATGCAAAAAAATCACAATCATAATTGGTTTAAAGCTTCAAAAGACATTAAAAACAGTTTACTTTCTTTTGCTGAATGAGTCATTCATTAAGGAATACAAAGAAAAAAATGGTTAGCTGGTAATCCTCGATTGGAAGAAATTCAATTTTAATTAGGTGTGAATTTGAAACTGGACAGATTTTTTGCACCAGCATGAATTCAGTCATGGCCAAGTGGAGACGACTTGTGCTGAAAGCAACTACTTCTTCTTGTGTGGTCACAACTTTTCTTACCAAGACCATTATTAACCCATCAACATAAAACATATCCCATCAAAAAACATGCAAAATCAAAACCCAAATCTGTCAAATTTTCTGTCACACATAACTCATCTCTCCCTTCACGTCTATTAGTTTTGTGCCCTAAATTCTTATTTCCTACATACAATCATGTACTGTACATACACTTCAATATTACAATCACTTCATTCACCCTCCGAGAATGTTTGTTTTCCCTTTCAAGTTTTTCACACATCGAAAGGTTAAAAATATTCTCATGGAATTTGGTGGGTAGCTGGAGGCTTTTGACAGTTCCTTGCTTTCATCGTCACGGTTGGTTTTGTCATTCTCCAGCCAGATTCCCATGACAGTAAGACGTCTCCTTTTCTGTGCTGGAAGGCTACTGTAGCTTAGCATCTCTGCAATGCAGTTCAGGAGTTCTTACTGTGCCGATGACTGTTGCAGAAGTGGACAGAGCATGAGGGAAAACCGAGAAAACCGGATGATGTTTCCATCAAACCAGCCTATGAATAGAAATTTGACCTTTTTCTTCTGGTTAATCCTGTGTCCAGTCTGCAGGGTGCTCGATCAGCTAACCCATCGAGCCGAGACATCCAGCAGACTGTGCGGGTCCGCAGGTGGTTTCCACTTGTAACAGCGTTCAAAGTTCAGCCACTGACACCAGCAACTCACACGTCGCAGCTTTTCCATTTCTCCTTATGAAACATGTAAGTTTGGTTGTTATTTTTTTTTTTTTATCTTCAGGCATCCTTGAGGATTCCGCTTCTATCCCTCATTGATGGTGGTTTTTGTTAACATATATATACATCGTTGGTTACCATTGCTGGTACTGATTAGGTGTCGTGGTGATAATGTGAGCGGCATCCAGGAGTATGCTGGGGGAGGGTGGTGCGGTCACTGGTGACGGTCATTGCTGGGGGAGCTCCGAAGGCTGTTTCTTGGGTTTCAGAGTGTCTATGAGAGACTGGACGCCGCGTTTCACACTGGTGGTCACCCGCCGAGTCACCGAGTCAGCGGAGGGTGCGGAAGACGAACCAGCTCGCTGTGCGGGCGGTCGTGCCACCAGACACTTCTGATAGCGCAGCTGAGGAGGATAAGGACAGGGTTAGGTGATGTTTGAATTTTACGTTGATAGAAAAGCAGAAAAGGGAAAATGTTTGTAGCTGCCGTTTACACATTAGTGAAAGACTCACTTTGTCATGTACTGCATGAAGCTACTGCCAGCAGCCAGTTAGCTCAGCTTAACAACAGGATGAAGGACGAGCTTACCACACACGCCGCCTGCACAGCCTCAGATACGCTGCCTGCATTGGGGTCACACCAGAACACATGACACTGGAAGTGCTGGTTTCCAGTATCCATAATGAAGGCAAAGGTATGCACATCCCGGCCCACGCCCATAAAGGACAAGAAACGGACACGACACTCCACCAGCACCTCCTCATCCTCTTCCTGCACAGCCATCAAAGAAGGGAGCTCTATTAGATCTTATATCCATAATCACCAGAAACATCTTTTATTTATCAGTCAGTCCTCAGGATAGCAACAAAAAGTCCCTTGCCTTTTCTTTGATGACAGCCACAGTGGTGTCAGCAATACTCAGTATGACAGGAATCCAGTCCTCCTTGCCTGTGGAGGACAGGAGGCTGTCTATGGCTCCATTTATGATGTCCATACCTGAGGAAAAAACACAAAAATCTGAAACACGTGGAGGAATTCACTATGGGATCCAGAATCTCTTATAGTGTTAGTTCAGGTTTTAGTGTGTATTCACCTTTACCTATAGGTCGAGACACAGATGTCATCCCCAGATAGAGCACATGAAACTTCTGCACCAACTCAGTCTTTGGCATGGGAAACTCTGCAGAGAAGAAACACACAAACACTCAGATCGCCTGCGGGACTTTATTAAGTCCACACACACACACATCAAATTGGCCCAAACTAGAGAAATAAACAAACATTGGTGAATATTTGAATATTTTAGGGTTTTGCTGTCATGATTAGAGCATGAAAAAACACATTGCCACACACACACACACACACACACAGCAAGCTGTTTTTTTCTACATAGAAACAGCTGTGCCTGCCTACACAATGTCCCATAGGCAGAAAATCTTGCCACAGTGAATGATGATGGTCAAAGATGTTTAATCACCTGCGTCTCAGTCGGTCCAGAGGTTGACATCCTTTACCCTCAGGACCTTGCAATTAGCAGATCACCTTTCCAATTTGAAATGATTTCTGACAAGGCAAAATGCTAGCTCTCGCTAATTTTATCCCATTTTGCACAAATGCACATTTTAATTACTACACAAATGAAAAATGTAATCTTGAGCTGATCTCCGTACGGCCAGTATAAATTAAATAGGGGGAATAAATTAGGGATAATAGTTTTTGCCTGGATTAACTCCATCTGTGCAGTGTACAGTGAAAGGCTTTGACACAGTAAAGGACAGATGTGTCACATTTAGTGAGGACAGCATGATCGTGGTTTATCTGCTGTGGGGGCGACACCTCTCACGTGCTACAAAATAGATTTTGAATGAAAATACTATGAGTTCAAGCAAATTATAGCTTTAAAAGATGTGAGGGCTGTTTCTCAAAGACATTCTTTGATCCTGAGGTTAGGATGGGTGCTGTGTAGCGTCAGGCCTCGCCTCAGAGAAAAACACTAATTGGGTTTTAATGAGGTCGACTGCCTCCGTTAAGTGGAGAGCCGATACAGTTCTTTTATATTCTGATGCCGGAGCGTCTTTCCCCCCACACACCCCACAGATACACACACCAGCTGAGGCTACCACTGAGGATAAATTGTGCTCGTGCATTTTCTCTTTCTTCCTATAATTACTTGGGACTGAGATGAACAAGCAGTGGGACTTAGTGAAATGGGAAGAGGTGAATAGAATTAGCGCTTTGAGGATAAAGCTCAGTGATTGTGGAGCGAGAAGTTGTTCTGGAGTCAGCATTATCTCGGTGCAACTGAACCAAACGCTGCTATCTCTTCTATTAACAAATGTTCATAGAGGCTCCAGAGGCAACAAGGTCATTTTTTAAATGGATATAGATGGTTTCAGATGTGGAGGGGCACTGAAATGTGAGACAAGAAACCACAGCAGGGAAGATAGCACATGGCTGACAAATCCAATTCTCTCACGACCCAACTACAATAGACTCCAAACAAAAATGTGTGTGTGCATGTGTGAATATACCTTGTAGGGGTACATCAGAGCTGGTCTGGGAGGAGCTGCCAGCCGCAGCCTTGGCACTTTTCCTTTCAGCCATAATCTAGAGAAAGGTAAGGGATAAATGAAGAGGGAGCAGGATAAAACCCAGGAACAAGAGGACAAAATGAGAGACGAAAGAAGAGGGTTGAAAGAAGGAGTAAGCGACGAGAATTGAAAAAGGGGAAAAAGAGAAGGAAAGGTATGGATGAAAATCCACATAACAGATGGTCAAATAACGATTCTAAGAAAAAAATAATAACAACTAAATTGTACAATCAGTCTTCAAAGGATTAGACTGGGGAAAAGATTTATTTTTGCTACTGCCAATAAATTCCATTAAACTACTTTTTTAAAAAGCTCAATTTCCTAAACCAGTTCAGCCCTATGGTGAGTATTCAAGTCGGCAGGACATTGTATGATAGAAGTGAGTCCAAATAAAATATAGTGTTCATCATAGTGAAGAGGAGTCACCCAGTATTACAGCGCTGCTAAAGAAGATGTGTTTTAATAGCTTTTGGAAAGTAACGTTTCTTTATGGCACAGAGGAGTCAGCTGCAGATATCAGGCTTTGGCTGCACAAATAATACTTGCTACACGGAAATTTGAATTAATGGTTTTTGGGTTTGTTTACAGTTGGAAATGATGGACTCAAAGCAGCCTCATTCATTAAAACCTTCCCGTTCACAGCATATATTTCGCTTTAACTCTTCTGCGGCAGTGCACACGCTCTCTGAATCATCTGCATGGCCCCTGCACTGAGCGGCTGCACTCCCATCCTGCCACAGACACTTGATTAATTGTAGGTGTCGTTAATCAGAGTCTAAGATGAGTCTGCAACTCTGCTCACAGGGGAACATGCAACACAAGGCGTGCACACACACCGTCGCACACACAAAGGAAGCCTGCTCAGTGCGCTGCACAGCTGCAAGACTCGGGTCACCAAGTTTGTCTGCTGCAGTAAAGAGAACGCCGCTCCATGATTGAAAAAAATAGTTGGCGTGAGGAGTCATGGTCTCTTACACACACACACACACACACACACACACAGACATCCAGATACACACCCTTACTTCAATTTGTGGTGGGAGATAAGACGAAATTAAGCGAAAAAAATTGGATGACATGGCTCCAAGGGAGAAAATTCAAGTAGATTCACCCTTCACAAGGTCACTGCAGGCCTGAGGACGGACTCTCTGTGCAGTAGAGAGCTGTGTATGAAGAGTGAGGGGTTTCTAAACGATATTACACTGTATGTCTGGGCCATATCAGATCATGTCTACCTGACATTTATAAAAGGGAGTTACTGAAGAAAAAGACCATCCTGTCAGACAGCTGACAACCTGTACATTCAGACGTCCATGACTTGTCTTCTGGCTCCCTGTCCAGGAAACCACTATCCATAACCAACAGATATAAACACTTATTGTAACTTTCTGCCAACAGTTCGGTCAGTTCAGAGGGGAAAATGTAGAGGAGGAGAAATTCTTCTGTATTCATTTGTTGCTTTTTGCTTTGGAGTTGTTTAGTTTTTACTTGTACTTTTACATTTTTTTGAGGTACAGCTGTCCTTCTGCAGAAATAATGGCCTTTTGGAGACAATAGTTCATACTCATTAATTGATCCACACTGTAAAGGCAGTAGACAAAATCTCCGCTGGCCTTCAAGATGCAGATACAGTAGCATTGGTGTAACAGTCTAACACAGACAAATGGCATTAAAAGCTCTAAAAGTTCATATAATTTTGGTACATAAAAATAACCTACATTATGCAATAGAGAGATTTATTTATTTGATAGGGAAATTGACAGATAGAACAGATGGAAAAAAAAAAACATAATGGAAATACAACGTGAAAATGTTAAGAGTTAAAAACGAGCTACTGTTTGAATTGAGTTGTAAAAGCGCGGAATGAGCGACATTATTCCGAGTGGTAGACTGTTCCATATTTTACTACTCTTCATAGAAAGTACATTTTCTCCAAGAGCCATTCTTCTGCGAGGCAATTCACAGTGTGTGATAGGATCGTAGAATGTAGGGACAATCTAGCAGCACCAAATGTTAGAAATGGTCTGATCTGTTTAGAGCTTCGCAGATTGAATTTCACTCTGTTGATGCCTTTTTGACATGACTTTTGAAATTTAGTCTGGAATCTAATGTGACACAAGATACTTAAAATCATTTATGATTTGTAGTTCCTCTCCCCTCAGGAAGACACCGGAATGTTGTCTGTCCATTGGTGTTTTTTACTACATGTTTACTAGTGTTTGCATTGCCAGTAACATCCATAAAGAATTTTGCTTTGGCCTATCGCAGATTGAGTGTAACTTAATTCCTCAAGGAGGTAAATGTTTGTCTGTCTGTAATGAGACCAGATTTCAGGGATGTTTTAAGTTGTTAATTGTGATCTTTCATCAGTTTTCTACATTCCCTGTTTACCCAAAGTAATGAAATTGACTTTTCCTCCCCACCTTTTATTAATTATTTTAGGACCATCAAAAGTTAATCTAATTTCAATTTGGAATCATTTGACTTCAACTTCAGCAAATGCACAACAACAAAAAAAGCTCCCTGTGTCTCTCTGATCACCTTTTACATTCTGCTGTATTTTGCTCCGTTTCATATAGCTTCCATGTAGGAGTATCAGCAAAGTTACAACCTTAGAAACTCTCTGAAAAACTACATCAGCAGAAAAAGATTTTTTTCTCCCTCTTCAATTGTCGCCCTGATTAAAGCTTGATAGCTTATTTCAGAGCAGCAGATAAGCTGGTTGGTGTGGAGGCGGTGATGGTAATGACACCTACTTTGGAGCAGATTTCGTGTAGAGTTGTGGCGATGGCTGCAGCAGGAGTATCACATCGAAACACGTGGCATTTCAGCACTCGCGTGTTTTTGTCTCTCGCCACGTAGGCAAAGTCCCTGAAGCACAGACAGAAGACACACAGGTATCATCACACAGGAATTTCTGATGCAGGTAAGAACTAAAGACCAAAGCACCTCTAAAGTAGATGTAGCATAGAGGCAGTGTTCTACTTCTGCCATTATGCAGATGATTTTCTACCTATCTAGGCAAGATATGTTTCTTTGCACAGTTTTCAAATGGTCTTTCCTAATGAATATGACAATAAAATGAGCAATGATGTTTCCTCCCTAAGAAAATCATGATTGTGTAGCATGGGGTAAGTGAATGTCCTATGATGGAGAACAGACAGGTTATTTAGGGTTAACTGGACAAATATTAACATTACATCCATCTGAGGCTTTCATCTTTTAGTCAATTTGTGGGTTTTATTTTGTGTGTTAATGACATTTGTTCCATCTTATTACACATCTTCACTCTATTGTATTTTGGAGAGTCAGATTTCATCCACTTGGCTTCAGTACACTGAAAGGTTTCACAGCACATAGATTATAGCCGTTCTCTCCTCCGAGAGCCACCTTTAGAAATTGTTGCATATTGTGATGAAACCCTGTAAGGACTAATTCATCTTCCCAGCTCAGGGGAGAAACTGTATGTAGATATGATTGCAAGTTCCCTCAGCAGTTTTCCTTACATTTTTTGAGGCTCGGATTTTGCTTTTTAGTAATGTCTGAAAATATAATGATTCTTTTCCATTTGAACGTCTATTCAATAGCTCAGACTGCTTTTGTTTCAGCATTTCCTCTATTAAGAGCTTCTCTTTTGGAGTGAATCTTCCCTCTGTATTTGCTGTCAGAAAGCAATTCATTGCAAGCAAACAAAAAAAAAAACTGTCCTTGCATCTGTCCTCTGGATTGAAACAAAAACTTTTTAAGCCTCATCTTGCTTTGTCAGCTGTTCAACAATGGCAGCAGAAGCCAGCAAACAATGTAAAAAGACACGCGTAAGTTGAACACAAATGACAACAGAAGTATTATTACCCCGTTTTGCATCATGATATATTTACCTCTTCTCTAGACATTTCTTGTCGCAGCTCTGCTCTAATTAGCTCACTCATTTATTGTGAAAATGTTGATTCCTTATTTATGGGATTTACAGGCTGCCAGGAGCTTTGCTCTTCTGGCCATAAATCCTTGTACAGCAATCAGAGTTTTTATGACGAACACGGCACTTAGAGTTTCTCTAACATGTTACTTTTGATGATACAGGTTTTTCTGTCCTTTTTCATCCCTTCACTAACAATGGTAGATGACAGTGTCTGCAGACACAAACACACAGACAGGTACAAATATGCATACTGGGAGGCAGATGTGTGTCCCAGTGCCTGAGGAAACGATGAGCTTCACTGTGTTGCCACGGCAGAAAAATACGAGGAAGATAAGGGAGACGGAGAGAGGAAGCTCCATGGAGAAAGAAAACTTTATGCAGGAAGTGGGTGGCAGATGAAACACGGCTACATGTGGGACACACATATACACACACAGACGAGATAAAAGATAGACACATTTCCTCCTCATTAGCAGGTGAGACAAGCTGCGGAACAAAAGGTGGGAGGATGCATTTTCAGCCAGGACAGAAATGATTGAGTAAACAGACAATGTGGAGAGAAAGAAGAAGAGTGGGGACATGCAGAGAAGCCAACTGGAAAGGCAGGGGCACCAGATGCAGCCGAAC
Source organism: Channa striata (assembly GCA_033026295.1). Taxonomy (NCBI): domain Eukaryota; kingdom Metazoa; phylum Chordata; class Actinopteri; order Anabantiformes; family Channidae; genus Channa; species Channa striata. The sequence goes on along the minus strand of CM065173.1, from coordinate 17,705,889 downwards.
AGCACATGCACACACATGAGCTCACACACACACACACACACTGCCTGTATGCTCCGGAATAACCATAAACACAAACAGAAATATGGCAAACACAGCTGGCATTTATCACAGCGGGCTCTTTGTGTTTATGAGTCCATTATCTGGCCTGTCTCCTCTGCTTAATTGTGTGCTCACACACTTTGGTCGATAATGCTCCCTGCCTGTGGCCAGGAAGGAACGTACGATGGGACGTGTGTGTGTGTGTGTGTGTGTGTGTGTGTGTGTGTGTCGGTCCAGTGCACTTTGTTCAGGGACATTTGAGCTGTGTGTCACCAAAGCAGCATGAGAGACCTTGCCACGCATACTACAAATGGTTCTTTTATGACTTCTCAACCCTCTCTGGGGGATCAAAACACTATAAAACAGCATGAAACTCTTAATAGAAAATAGCCTGTGGCCAATCTGACTCGCTGATGATTTAACACCAGTGACGTACTGTAGACCTTCAGTAGATGCTGCTGCACTCCTGTAAAGAGCAACAGTGACTTTGGGCAATGCAAAGCCTCTTATTTGATGCTTGAAGTGACAGATGTGATTACATGGGGGCAGGGAAGGCGGGGAAGTCTTGACACAACGATTTCTTAAAACAACGGAGAAGCACAGTCTCACCACACAGAGCAGTTACCTTTCTCTGGGTCCCAGGAAGCAGATGGGGGGGGGTGGATTGTGGAAATAAGTGAGGGGGAAGAAAGAGGGTTAATATAACAGATAAATCAGTTAAAGAACAAATGTAGTAAGAGGAATTAACAGACAGAGAGGAGTGACAGATGGAGAAATCATATTGCAGCAGAAAAAGCAAAGAAGGAAAAGAAGGCAGAAGGTTAATACACTGAGGCAGAAACAGACACAAATTTATCTCAATCACGGTCTTGCCATGAGGAAAGTGTGTGTGTGTGTGTGTGTGTGTGTGTGTGTGTGTGTGTGTGTGTGTGTGTGCGTGCTGGAGCTCAGCTCTGTGTACTGTTGATTTCATCGGCTTAGTGTTCGGTCACACTGTGACACAGCACACCTTTTGTCTTAGGTGGGCCGACATACATGCACACAAACTCTCAAACACACACACACACACTCTCAAACAGCAGCTCTCCCTGTTTCCCTCTACCTGTTCCTCCTCCCAGTCCCTTTCATCCCTCCCTTTGCTTTCGCTCTTTAATCTTCCTTTCACTCCTCAGCTCTCTCATTCCCCCTCTTCTGCTCACTCTCTCTGTTTTTATTCTACAACATGAGGAAGCCCCTAAAAAAAAAAAAAAAAGATGATTCATATCAACAGTGTAACTCATCACCGTCGCACTCTTCCATAAAGTGTGTGACAATGTATTATGACGAACACTACAAAGGAGACACAGTCTGAAAAAAGAACAGAAGGCAAATTCAAACATCGACTGCCTTTGATTCTTTGATGATCCACTTAGTAAGAAGCAGCGTGTGTGTGTGTGTGTGTGTGTGTGTGTGTGTGTGTGTGGGGGGTAGCAGCTGGCAGATTATTTCAAACAGGGAATCTTCAGAGTCAGAGCAACAAAACTGCTGCTTCGACTTTGTCTCCAAACAACACGCGCACACACACTAACACACACCATCATAGACATACGGAGGTTAAATGAATAAACAGCCTAAAAGCTCTGTCACTACATGGAAATATGTCTGCTCATGCCAGTTTAAAATACACCTCATTCTTTGCATTCAAGTCCATTTGCTTCCCATTATGCTTCCTTCTGCTCCATTACAAATTCGGACTCCATGCCCTTTTCACTGTCACTCACTTTGATGGAATTGGATTTCAGTGTCAAAATCCTCTATGGACCAAAAAGCTGCTCTCCATTTACCTCAACATTACACCTCATTCTTCGGCGCCCACAACTAATTTACATGTGAGTGTTGGGCTGAAAGTGTTGCAAATGCATTATTACTGATGGAAGAACCACGTCACACTGGACTCGGACCCAGAACAGACTCCCACCTCTCTAAAAACCTACAGTATTGTCATCATGACACTGACCGCATTTCAATTTGACACCGTAACAACAAGACTGAACCAGCTGCAATTCAGGCTTTTCTCTTCGCTTTCATCAACTCTCAGCCAGATTTTTCACACCTAAAAACTGAGCGTTTGAAAAATGGGAATAAATTGAGATTGACTTGAGCATGGACAACTGCAATAAAGTTATGAAACCATCTATTTGGTGCCACAATTTTACACATAATTGTTAAAAATGTCAGCAGAGTGAATCACACAAAACAGATAAACAGATAAACAGATACAGAAAAAAATTAAATAGTTTGAAATGAATAGCTTGTCTGACAAAGAGAAACACAAATATTTTGTAAGTATGAACATAAAAGTGAAAATTTGGCTGTAGTGCAACATGGCAGCTATAGGTGATGATGGAGAGCAGATGGTGATTAAACAACCCAACAGAGGATGCAAGAAATAATAAGGTCAAAGAATCCTACACAAACCATCAACCAAGCCTTTTATATCAATATGCTCTAGTGCCATGTATTTCTTTTTCTTATTTACATCAACTATTGCTCACAAATACATATCATGTATCATGTGTGCGATATTACAGAATCTAATCTCAGCTTTAGAAATATAAAAATGTAATGTGTGATATCAATCTTCTTAGGACTGTAAACATGCAGACTGATTTCTTTTTTGTGTTGACATACACCTTCAGGCTTTGCACATATAAACAGCATTTTTGAATTCAGCAGCTTAATGTGCAAACAGAGGACAAAAAGAGGAAGAAAGTTGTGGGCTTATTTCAGAATTAAGAAACAGTGATTCCTGACCTCAGTTAATAGAGGGGATGGCATTTTGTGGACAGAGACAGGCAGGAATCAAGCAACGACTCAGGGTGAATGACACATAGACCTCAGAGACGAAGGAAGAATTTTTTTGGCAGCAAAGTGTGGAAAGAGGATGGAGAGATAAAGTGCTGAAAGCATGAAGTGATAAAACCAGGAGGCCAGAGAGCCCAAATGAAAAGGTGGGACTGTAGAAAAGAGGAATAAAAATGAGGTGTTGGAACCCACTGGGGCCTGGACGGTGGAAAACAGGAAGAAGAGGAAGAAGAGAGGTAAAAAGAGATGAAAGCCGTGAACGCACTAAAGCAGAAAGACGAGGTAAAACTCCCACCACTCACGTTTTCTCTCCTTTTTTTCCCCTGTCTCTCTCTGCACTGCACATATTTCCAGAGCTGAATAAAGGATGACTGACTCACTACTACCACTCTCTCTTTGATCCTGATGGCTGTGAAGCAGGCTCAGCTGGAGTGGGTGCATGCAACACGCACAATAAATAAGGTCACGGCTGCAGATGTATGGTGAGCTGGATTCGAGAAAGTCACACAGATACATCAGTGTCTGCAGCCATAAGTAGTGTAGTAGTGTAGTCGTAGTAACATACACAGTCTAAGGAACATCCCACCCATTCATATGCCAGGCGTGGTTTGATGCATATATATTTAGATGTATGTAAAAATGTCATGATTTCCTTATTCATGACATTGAAAACACAGGTAAGAGGGTTTAGAAATATCATATCATAAAGTGAAAAGAAAATCTAATATGCGAAACACCATTGGCCCCTGAGTTTCACTGCCTCATTTATAATGTTAAATGCTAAATGTAACATACGTACAATAGCAAGTATAAAGGCAACTAGACAATATCTGATAACAAATGCATCAGGTTTTCCCAAACTGTTTATTATTGACTATTGATCCAATAAAATACCGACTGAAATAATCTATACCTTCTTTTGAAAATGATGTTATCCTTTTCCATTAGCGTTAAAATGTGCAAATCTTCCGCTGTAACATTCCACATAACCCCCCTCTTTCAATGACAATACTGTTATTTAAATTCAAGTAGTTTATTGCGCATAACTCCACTCTGCATCTTCAGGTGCTAAAATGTGCAATAAAACCAAAGTGTCCTGCAAAAGCGGCAGTAAAAGAGGCGTTTTAAGAGGCAGCGAAAACAACACACATGTAACTAGTCCCCGGCTGACGCTTCTGTACTTTCTTCTGCTCTGTAGCTTCCAGTATCGCTCAGTGGAGACCCATGTCTTCTCCAAACCATCTGTCACATGCGCACACTTCACACACATCATCACGGCATCACACACACTTCACACAGACTTCAATTATCAAACAGCTTTGCAGGGTGTCCGCGTGGTGCCGGCCGCTGTGCTGATGCACTTCCATATGCTAATCGCACGGCCAAATGCTGATTGGAAACGTCTAAGGAGGAAGTTCTCCTGTTAGCACGAACTAGATGGGGGGTGGGGGCACCGAGGGCCAGATGGGGTGTGTGTGTGTAGGGAAATTTTTTAAATGTATTATAAGTTTTTATGTACTGGTACTGGTAACTCTATGAGACTTTGGCTTCAGTCCAATGTAGATGTGGATCACATCCAGTTTCCAAGCGGGTGTCAGCGCTCAACTGTCATACAGTTGGTAACAATGATGCCTGGTGATTTGGGGCAAAGCGCTTTCAACCACATTTTAAAGAGAATAACAAAGCGTCTGACAGGCTTATTTTTTTAACAGCTGTTCCCCTCCAACTATTTAGTTTTTTGCAGCAGTCATGGCTTGGTGACTCAGTGGAAGAGCGTTGGGATGCAGAAGGCAGGGGGTTCGAATCCCACCCCACCATGTGTGGCCCCAGCCACCAAGGCCCGCCTTGGTCCCGAGCCGGGAGAAAATGGGAGGGTTGCAGCAGGAATGGCACCCGAAGTAAAAACTCATGGCAAATCAACGTGCGGAACATGTTCTGCTGCGGCAAACCCAGATCTATGTGACAATCTTAATTTTACAGCCTATACTTAAAAAAACAGATGCAGCTTCAAATCATTCTCAGTAAAGCACTGCAAAATTGAAAGGTTGTGGTATTGAATAATATTAGAATCATGAAGTTAATTTATTAGTGTGATTCATATACATGACAATTCTGTCAAACACTGATGTTATCAGGAAAACTGAAATCCTTCAAACCGCCATAAACCCCTGTAAGCAGAGCTGCTACAGCTCAAGTGTGAATTGTTATATAATTCTATAATATTAAACACGTTGGTGGGGTTTCATAATCTCTGTGTATTGTGTTGAAAACTCCATTTGTTCAAATATTGAAAAAAATTGCAGCAAACAAGTAACTGGACCCATGGGCGCTGAAAAATGTGTTAGCCAAAAACAGGGAATGTTGCCTGTAACTGTAGTTAACTCGAGTTTATTGCAATGGAAACACAGAATATGCAGATTAAAAAAGGTAATAAAACCCAAAGATAAAAGCACACAGAGGTGCCATAAATATAACTATACAGAGCTGCTGAAAGGATGAGTTCACGAACATGTCCTCTGTCTTACTTTAAGTTGGTTATGTTATAACTGAATGTTGCTTTGATATCCAATATTTTGACTATGACTAGACTAGAAAAGAATTTTTACCATTGGTACAATATTGATATAATGATAAATATTATTTTTAAACTATAAAATGCAAGACAGTATCTATAGTTTTAAACATCTGATGATGACAAAGGAAGCAGACTGGACTGGTGCCCAAACTCTGATGATGTCTCTTTCTAAATTAGGTCAAACTTAAGGTGCCTTTTAATAGTATCTGAAAATATCGACCTGCGCTTGTGTTTGTAGGGCTCTGACTTTAAATTCATAGTTTTGTTTTTATTTTTAAAAATAAATAAATAAATTCATTACCTCTCTTGCTGACAGTCAACTGAGAAGATCAATACCACTCAGAGCAGCAGCACACAGCTGCAGTCTGAAAAAGCTCAGTAATTAAAACATCATATCTTCTGTGTTTCATCCTCTGTAAAAATGGAGAGTGTTCATGTAGAAAGTGTTACAGCGTAAAATACACACGACACTAATGGCAGCCATGCTTTACATGGGCTAGATGAACAGAAAATACACATGGTTAATTACGAAGCTCGAGGTGTTGGTGGTTATATACCAGCCTGGCAAACTCAGCTAATCACCTCCGAGCTATGGGAGTGGTGGAAAGCTTCTCATCTAACTCTCAGTATGAAATCAAATAAGCTTAATTGCCAAAATGTTGAACTATTCCTTAAAATAAAAAAAAAAGACGTGTTAGCGCAGCAGGTTTCGGAGCTAAAAGCAACACTAGTAAAACCTCTTCCATCCACAGTGGCACTTGAGTACTTAAAGCCTGTGTGACAACAGAGCCGGGTAAAGCCCTGTGCGACCTGGCGAATTAGTCACGGCCCACAGCCATTAGGCCTAATGTAGAATTTCTGTGCGTAATTACTTCGCCACACTGTAAACTTATTTACAGCGCCAAGAAGAGCAGCAAAATGTGCACACAGGGGCCAGAGGGCGCAGCGACAGAGGAGGAGGCCCGCTGTGCATCACCGGCGCTCCCCGCCTCTCTGCTCACACATACGCATTCAGACAGATAGACAGACAGAATCGCACAAACACAGATACCGCTCGAGGCAGAAAAGAACTAGGACAAAATCAAGTCAAAAAAAAAAAAAATGGTGTATTAAAGTGCGTACACAGCACACAGTGTGTCAGCGTGATTGGAGCAGACAGTCGATGTTGTTTACAGCATCAACGGCTCAGACAGATTCACCTGTAATACCTCGGCATCAAATCCAAGAGAACACCGATTATTAAAGGTGATGGCGAAAATGGCGTTTTACTAAAACAAGGCGGAAACACCCACCACCCCGGCTTATCTACATTCAGCTTCGTGACCCAGTTTCCAGCTTTGGGTTGTGGCAGAGAGGCAAATGAGGGAGGGAGGGGCAACAAGCCCAGGACTTACACACAGTAGGGATGTGTCAACACTCGTCGTATTTCATTAAATATTTGAGAGCAGATATAGGTGGGTGGGCAAGAAGGAAAGACGGAGAGAGAGAGAGAGAGGGAGCGTGGGTTAGGTGGGATGAGGGGAGAACGAGGGTTTGGGTGGGCGACAGAGGAAGAAACCCTATGTCCTGCTGTTCTCTCTGCTCTTGATCATTTATACATCACACGCCACTCTGGAGAGTGTGGGAGTCTCTGTGTGTCTGTGTGTGTGTGTGTGTGTGTGTGTGTGTGTGTGTGTGTGTGTGTGTGTGGTATTGTACACATCCAGCAATATTCTTGACTGAGATAAAGCTTCAGTGACTTATCACTTCAGTAAGAAGCCCCCATTCATGCTTCTTACTAGTGTGTGTGTATGTGTGTGTGTGTGTGTGCGCGTGTGTGTAGGAGAGCACAGAGATTTGGTGTTGAGTTGTAGAGCAGCTCCCAGCTCCACTCACAGTTGGGATCTTACCGTTTGCATGTAACCCAATTAGCTGCATGTGCCATAAATCATTATGTTTTTGCACATACAGCACAGTCTCTCTCAGATAACTCATAGTAGATTAGAGGGTGGAGAGTTTCCTCACCAAATTACATAAAAACAGTCTTTACTATTTAGAGACATAACAATTAATATCCATTACCTGAAAAGCAACAAGATGAAATATGTATTAGTCCCGGGCACCTTTTCTTTACTGAAAAATTGTAAATTGCTGGTTTTGGTGATTTTGACGGGTAGTTTGCCAAAACAACAACTATTTGAAGAAAGCACCTTGGGCTCTAAAAATCAGTTACATTTTCCTAATTATTTCCTACACAGTTTGTTTGCACACCGCACAAAGGCTGCAGCACAAAACTCCAGCAAACAGCCTCGCTGCCTTATTGTTCACTCATGCGTTTTTTTCTGAGGATTTTACACCCAACTGTACACACTGTGCTGAGCACATTGTTGCACGTCGTTTCTTCACTGATTTAACATTTTCTTAAAGCTATTTTTTAACAACTAATATAATATGCTTGTCTAGAAAAGAAATACCAGTTGCAACTCTTTTTCTCACTATTCCTCAAATGATGTCTTCTGAGAAATCCACTTCTAAACAGCATCCTAGAATCTCAAACCACATTCAGTGCACTGCGGTGTCAATGGGTTTAAGGGCAGAACTCTCCGATGAATATCACAAAACCTCAAACACACATGAAACTAAAATATCTGCAAAGTGTGGCAAAGTGCCATGTATAGTTTTGTAACAGATATTGGCGAACTGTGTGTTCATAGTAACAGATACAGCAGCAGAAACATCTGCAATAGAAATTCAACATACCTGTTGTTATCACAGCGTCATTATTACAGAGTGTTTGCTTTGAATTAGATGCTTTCACTAAAGACGCCGTGATAATAACAGATGTGTTGGAACTCTGGCAGAAGAGTCATGGATGTTTATATAATCACATATCAATTCTAATTCATATTGATGGGTTTGATTGTACAAGATATGTTTAATGTTGTTGTATCCATTCCCTGATTTCTGATTTTTATTAACGTTTTCACTGAGTTGATCGGACTGTTCTTTATCAGACCTGGTAAAGACCTGGGCCACCAGTGACTGGACCTTTCAGACACAGGTGGACTACAACGCCTTAAGCACATTCAGTGAACTCAGATGATCTACATTAAACTGTGTGACAGACTAGTTGATGATTTAGCTGATGAGTTAGTGAGTAGGAGTTTTACATATTTAAGATTACGTTCTTTCAACTTTGACATGAAAGATGTTTCAGTGAAAACTTCAGAGAAGAATGATTGTTTTCTATACCCGCATCCATGACACAGTCTGTGTGTGTTCAAATTTAAATTATTTAAAATAAAATATGAGATTTTTCTGTAATTCTTCTGCAGCACATTTACTCCATTTGAGAATATGAATTTGTCTAATTAAGCTCAGATGTTGTGGAGAAATTGACCAATTGATCTTTTTACTGCAAATGTTTGTTAATGATTGACTGTGAAACTTAACAATTATTAAAGTGCATTTTTAAAAATTCCCTGTTACAATAAATTTAAATAAAAGTTTGATATCGATCCTGAAATAAAATAATAAATATATTTATTCTGTGAGTCACATCAACAGCTGTCCCACTAAAAACACAATCACAAACCTACATCAAGTGCTCCCAAAGTATTCATACATATATTAAGCAGAAAAAATGAGCGACCTCTCCTGACGTCTGCTGCCTGAATTGTTGGACGGGCTAGAGACAGACTCTGACTGTACCAGCGTCCTGCTGTGTTCAGTCCTGTATGATCAGCCAACATCAGTGTCACCTCACATCACTGCCTGCAGTGGCAGGGACCAGTAAGGGTTTTATCAGGAGGAGATTTATTGGTTGGTTGGGGCAGGGCAGGGGATCTATACGAGGACCAGGAGGAGTAATCTGTCAGGAAGACAGGGATTACAGCAGGTGTGCTCTAACAATGCTAATGTGTGTGTGTGTGTGTGTGTGTGTGTGTTCTGAGACAGAGAGAGTGCAAGCGAGAGAGAGAGAGAGAGAGAGAGAAAATGTGCTTTTAAGGTTTTTGTGTAGCTTTAAAACACAGTGTTGTAGTACGTTTGTGTGTGTGTGTGTGTGTGACATATGACTGGGCTGGAATGAGAGTGGAGGACACAGCTTATGCCATAATGACCCTTAAGAGAATGAGGGTTTCTGGGAAGCTGGGTGGTTATATTTTGACAAGACGTGTGTGTATGTGTAAAGAGAAGTGGGAGTGATGGATTGTGGGTAGATGGAAGGAGCTGACGTGGAGGAGAAATGACTCGCAGGGAAAGAGAGAGGTCGGCACGGGTCTCAAATCAGAGCGGGAGAAAGGCCATCAATCACTCTGGCGTCTATCGAGTGGGTCTAGGTGTTTGGGCTGCGTCCCCGTGGGACTATTAGAGGAGGCCTTGCATGTTAACTACGGCTACAGGGGTCTTGACATCAGCAAATTAGCTGCATTTCAACAAGGACGTCACGACTGGAACGTCTTACAGAGCGACTGCCGCAACCCGGCGTTCACATAGATGCCTCGCCTCATTGACATAAAAGAAGGTGATCGCTTGACAGTGAGCATTAAAATATGTATGATACTGAAGGCGTGTATGTTCTCGTCTCCTGGTTTTGCTTTTCTTTTTTCTTTTATTGCCCCTCGATTTCTTGTCATGCCACAGCTGTGCGCAGGTCAGAAGTGGGGGGAAATAAGTGAGAGCTGGAGGGAATAAGTAAGCAGATCCCCACTGCTGCCCACTAATGAATATGAATGAATTGTGCAGTGGGTGTGTGTTCGTAGAAATGTGTTGTTATGTGCTTGTGCGTGCGATTGCTTGTGTGTGCGTGTGCGCACGCTGGCACATCTGCTGATGAGCCATAAGTTAAGAAAGCAACAATAGTTCACTTTAATAACAAGAAATGCACTCAAGACGTAAGTGCTACACAAAGACACAGTTGCAGGCGTACATCACAGTGGTGCACATCCTCAGCAACAGTGTTATCTCAGTCCTGAAGTGTCTCACGCCAAGAACAAGGAAACAAGCAGAACTGCCCCCTGATGTCTTTTTTCATTTCACTCTGGCTTTTTGTCTTTCGCTTGCTGTTTTTAGCTCATCCTTTTCTGCTCGCTGTAGTAAACACTAAAGTGGGGAAACTCACACAGTGAAGGCATTTATCGTGTACACACACACTCATGAAAAGACACACACACACACACACCTTCACCCAGGCATGCATCCCTCACTTAAACAAATTCAGTAAGTGGAGCCGGATGCATATGTCAGGAAGAGTAACAGTTTGGCTCTGCAGAATTCACACACACACACACACACACCCAAAAAAAAACCAAGCACAGTATCAAACAGCTCCAAACACCCATGACACACACTTTGAAAAATCCCTGCAGCACATCCAGACTCTTTAATCCCGTCTTTCTCAATCCCCCTTTGCTTACTCCACCTCTCTCTTTTCTTTCACTCTTATGCTTTTCTTTCTTATCGGGCTCCCTGAACATCTTGTCTCAGAGACTTTGGCTCCAACCCTGCTGGTGACAACCTGCACCCTTACACCTGATGGCTAGCACAGAGAGCGAGGAAGAAAGAGAGAGAGGAAAGGAGGGAGACAGTCAAAGTACACAGCTTGAAGTCAAACGCACAGCAGGAGGCGGAGAAGTAAATGAGGAAAAAAAGATCAGTGAGAGTAGGTCTGGTGTTGTATCCTCTACGCAAACAGAGCAATTAGAAATCAACAGAGAAGAGATTAAAAGAGGCATGTTGAGGGTGAAGAATGTCTGACTATAAGGAAAAGGATGGATGGAGCTGGAGAAGTGAACAAATAAGAGATGGGGTACTCACACAGGCAGACATCCTCGCCTCGTTACAGACAACTACTTTCCTGCCGTGTGAGCTGCTCCGTCACAGTGACATTGCTACAGCCCCTTTCACCGCCGTACCCGGGGCTAAATCTTGTCCCGTCTGCCTCTCTTTATTGTCTTCTTTTTCTAATGCTCTGGGGCTCCTTTTCCCCTTCTCCTCTCCTCTCCTCTCCCTCTCCTCCTCCGCCTCTTCCCTCTGCTACACCTTGACTCTCCCTTTCTTCCTCCCCAGTCAGCCTCCGCTGCTTTGCTTGCCCTGTCTGAAGACTCTCCTGCAAGGTCCTGCCGTGTCCTGCTGAGTGCGAGCAGGGTAGCGTGCTCCTCTTCCTTCCTCAGTGGTTCTCCATTGCTCTGTTTTCTACCCCACTCTCGCTTGAAAAGCACCAGAGCTCTTTTTTTCCTGCTCTCTCCCAATTTGTCTTGAATATCTTCTCCCCTTCCTGAGTTGCTGCTATCTTTGTGTCTCCCTCTCTGACTGAAACAGAAAAAAAAAAAGGGGTAGGCTTACACCCCGCTAATGTGAAACGGCAGGACAAACAAAGAGCAGCAGAAAGAAGAAGAGGCAGCCAATGGCACAAGAGGGAGACAGAAAGCGCCGGAGAGAAAGAGTGGAAACAGCGCAAGAGCGTTACAGGCAGAGAGAGGGGCGAGCAAAGTAGGGGGAATCACATGCACACCCACTCATTCACCAGCACATGGAGCGTGAGTGTTGAACAGAGTGCTCCAGATATAGGTTCATCATCAATTCAAACCCATGTGGGCACACACACACACACACACACACACACAAATGTATGCATGTGCAAAGACAGGCGTGCACATAGTTAGACTGGCTGAGTGCTCCAGATATAGCTTCATGACTTCATCGAGGAGCTAACCACTCCTCGTCCCGCCCAGCTTAAGAGACAGGGGGACTCATTCATATTGAATCAAGTTGAAGGAGAATGAGCGAGAAGAACATTCTGGACAAGACAGGGAATTTTCCTCAGATAGATGGATAGAGACAGGGACAGAGAGACGGATGGAGAAAACCAAAGGAGTTTCACTCTCTGCATGCATTCAATAACATCTTTTTCACATCTGTCTAAACAAATTCTGGGCATCATCTCTTTTGCCTTTTGTCCTTCCTCTCCTCACTATCGGACTTTCTAAACACAATAAAAAAAACATCTCCTGTCACCATCCACCGGCTTCAATCAATTACCCGTCTGACTAAACACACACATTAATCAGCCAGTCAAGCCCAAGTCAGCACATTGTTCCTGTTTCTCTCTAGTGACTGTCACACTGTATCACACAGCGTGAGAGCAAATGTTGCACTCATGTCATTTTTCAACATCTCAATCCCAACTATGAGCAATATGATGCAGCCATTGCTTCAGGTTTTCACAAGGTTTTGAAACCAGGCTACAGCTGCAGGGATTCACTGCAGTTCAGAGGTGATGAGGTTCTGTTCAGATTTTGATTACAATTTTAGTTTTTTATTTTAACAGACATAAAAACAAATTCTAAAGACAGACAATCAGAAGAACACAGACCATACTCAGTGACGGCACTAATGGAGGCCAGTGTCACCGTAGAATCATCTCTGAATTCAACTCCACATAAAAAGTGCACTCATACAAAGATCACTCAAACACTGTATTATATAATACACAGAGAATAACAATCCTAGAAATAAATGATAAGTCTTTTATATTTCATTCACTGACATATAATAAGCCTTGTGGTTAGAAACAAAGCTGAACCTCAGATTTCACCAACAACATTATGATCAGCTCATAATGCAGACTTTTATAAATGAATCCAAAACATGCAGATCAATCCAGTTCCCTCCCACCACGTGAGCCACCACACACTCAGTCGTACAGAGAGGCAGATGTGCTCTGCACCTAAATTATGGAACAGTTTACCCCCGAATGTTCTTAACGTTGCCCCTCCTGTATATTCTGGATGAAATACATTTTTATTCATGGACCTGACTTTGTGCACAGTGATACTGTCGTGTTGAAACAGGAAAGCCCTCTCTCTCCAACATGCAGGAAGCACATGATTATTTAAAATATTGCATATGTCGTAGCCCCTTTGAAGAACAAATATGGAAACTGCTACAGACAAGTGCACAAAGGTATGTTGACAAGCCTGTCAACTCATCAGCTGCACTGTGGTCCTGCTATATCTGCTTCTCTGGACACACACACTTTGATTATGGTGCACTCTAGTGGTAGGAGTAAGCCATCCAAAGACAGCGGAGTCTTGTGTCAGATACACACATGCAGCAAACCTCCAAACAATTAACTATATATGTGGAAAGTGCTTCAGTTTTCTTGTAAATCACAAATCCAATCAGGGTAGTATTATCATACACCCGGAGTCACGAGCCTGCTAACAAACAGAAAAGAGCAGGCTGCAGGTTTTTAAGTGCTGGTGGGAGGAGAGGGGGAAAAGAGTGGAAGGCACAAAAGAGAGAGAAGAGTGATGGAGTCGGAGAAAAGAGGATAAGAAAGAGAGCTATCCTGAGACTACACTCCCCATCTTTTCTCCACTACACGCTTTATCCATTACCACAGAGAGAGACAGCCACTGAAAGTTTCTCAATCCTCTGAGATGGAAGGGGGTGGAGAGACTCCCTCTATTTCTTTCCCTCTCTCTTATCTATCACACACACATGCAGCTAATGCTGTGGCAGAGTTGCTGCAGAGAGAGGGAAGAGAGGAAAAAGACAAGAGGAAGAGGAGACGAGTGAGCTGGTGCGAGTGGCGCTGAGTGAAAGAGACGACAGCAGTGTTTAAAAAGACAAAAGCAGAAATTAGAGACTGAAGGAAGGACACAAACCCAGGAGGAGGGAAATAGGAAAAGACGAAGGTAAGATGGCACAGTGAGCCTGAGTGAAAAAAGTGAGATAAAACCTTTTACACATGCTATTTTTAACTCCATTTTCACCCAGTCCAGCAGCTGATGTTTGGATCCAAGAAACAGATTTTTGAAACACAAACCTTCACCACTCTCCTTGTGTACTTCATATCACACAAATTTGCATACATACACGTTTCATACATATTCAACACATGCCTGTATATATATTTTATGAGCACTGATATGTTTCCAGAGTGGTTTCTCTATTTGTTAAAAGAAACCCCGAGGAGACCATTTCAATGAGGGTTTGGCAGCTGTGCTGGCATCAGCACATTGTCAGCTCAGCAGTGAAAGGTAAAGACCATGGGACATTGCTAAATGACTAAAGGTACCAGAGGACCTCAATGTGAAGTGGAAACCTAGAGCAATGAGCATAAATATGCACTGAATATTAATGAGCTGGATTCCATTCTCTGATGATTAGTGAAAACACTGATTCAGCTTCTAACAGCAAGATGGTTCCACACATGCATTTTACAGTGTGTGACTGTATAAGATGTGTGTTTCTAGATTAATGTGTGTGTGTGTGAGTAGCTGAACTGATTGTATGTGTTTGTGTTCCCATTAAAGTAAAAATACCATATTCAGGAAAAGTTAAACAATGGTATGAACATAGAGATACGCAAAAGCAATAACCAAAACATTTAAAGAAAAGGAGTCACATATAATTGCCATAGACACATATATTTGTAGTGTCCTCTTACCTGTCGTGGTCTCGTCCAACGCCCCACACACGGATGCTGCTGATTGGCTGAGAGTGCAGCAGGCTGTGATCATCTGGGTCAACCAGGGTCAACATGCGGTCCTGAAGCACCAACAACATCCCTTTACCCTGCAAGAGCACAAACAAGAATATACTAAAGCAGTGGCACATCGTCTGGAGGGTCAGGAAGCCGCAGTAGGTGGAATGATTATTAAAACTGTATATAACCGTGTAATCAGAAAATCAGACTCTACTGTACACTGACCTCCCCCCAGACACCAGCTGAGTCTCGTATGTCCCTCCTACAGTAAGACAGCTGTCTGATACAGTGGTGGACTGCCACACTGCTCCTCCCCTCGCACAGGTCTTGCTCTGCCATCTCCACCCATCCCAGAGATCGCACTGGAAAAGACTGGACGAACACACAGATTATTTATTAAATTATATATCCTACCAGTTGGTGTAGTTTTTGGCTTTAAGTTCATCAGTTATAATAAAACTGTCCTCAGCAAAATAATTGCAGACATTAGGACAGATCAATCAGATCAATATAGCACAGAACAAAGTCTAATTGAGCAAGAAACAGTAAGAGTAAAAAAAACTTACATAATAAATAATTCTATACTTTGTTTGAAGACAAAAAAAAATCAGCACACCTATATCAGCGGAAATGTCAGCCCATCCATTAAAGGCTGTGTTTGTACAACTATGGAAAGTGAAGGACATAAAATGTCTGTGTAAGATACTAATTGAACAGTTCAGGGTTTAAGCTCCATGTTTACCTGCACTGGAATTTTCCTTTATACCACATCATTCTTAAGATAAAAAGTATTATATATTTATAATATTATATTTTTTAATTTAAGTTAAATCTTAATCACAGGGTAAGTAGAAAGTAAAACTGTTAATTTTGAAGTTTTACAGGTTCAGTGCAGTATGAAGGATCAGCTTTACTGCCACAAACCAGCCGTCAGAGCAATAAGTCTGATGGCTAGCTGTGCAGAGCAGCACATGAAATATGAAAGACTTTTGTGTGTGTGTTTGTGTGCGAACAAGAGAGTGTGTTTTTGTCTGCCTTAGGCCAGCAGCTATTTCTATTTTTTCTTTTCATTTTCTTTGACTTGTTCTTTTTGCTCTACAACAACAAGCTCTTCTCTAACCTCAGGGTCATGACGCAAACTCAATTTGTTTTCCCTCATTATACTTTCACACATCTTGAATTATAATCACATTTCCAGTGTTTCTACTTTCCTCGGTGACACCAACATATCAAGTTTTGCTTTCAGTCTTATTTTCTGGCTCATTTGTTTTATGTTTGTTCATTTAAAAAAAAAAGTGAAAACCCAGACTCAACATTAAACATTTTCATGGCACTTTGGCATCTGAATCAGGAGAATATTTGCCTTTATTTTCTGCCTTCTAACTGTTAAACACAACGCAACTTTACCTTTTTAATGTTTAATTAACTAAATACACCCTTTTATTAAACAGCTTTTTACTCTCACACAGGCACAAACAGTTTTACGTGCTATTCTTCCACATGGGGGCAGTGAATACTAGTTTGACCTCCTGTCAGTTCAGAAAGGATTCACTGAGTGGCGCTGCAACACACACACAGAGAAAGAGAGAGGACAGGATGCCAGGGAACAGGTTCATTACGTCATCGCAAACAAGTGTTCGTGACTTCCCTTCATTTCCAAACGCATCATGTGCAGAAACCTGATGTTTTATCTACAAAGGAATCAGATTAGCCTGCCGTTATCAGCATTTGTGGAAAATCACCCAAACATTAAGACAGAAATTATGCAGTCTTTGCCATTGTTGTCTGTTCACCACCGACATTTTTTGTCCATTAGAAAACAAATTCTCAGGACAGGACTGCTGCCTTGTTCAGTACTGTATAGAAATCTGAAAACTGTTACTCAATCTGGTCATTAATAAAGGACGTTTTTGGTTTTATCTAAAGCTATTTCAGACACAAATTTGTTAATAAGTTGTTATGATCTTACCATTGCTTCTGGATCAGAAAAGGTATTGTTGAGGTCCACTGTCTCTAGCTGGGCTGGTGGGCTGCAGAGAAACACGAGACAACAAGAGTCACATTTCATGATCCAGGTTTTACTTGGTAATTCTAGTGGGGAGGAAATGACATATTTTGCTACTGAAGAGTGTGAGTGTGAATATTACTTGAGTTTAAGTGAAGCATAGCGGAGTGTAGCCCCTTCAAATGCCTTCAAACTGGGATCTGGATAAACTGGATAGTCCTTCAGCTCCTGGAGCAAGACAGATAAAAAGACACTGTCTAATAATGTGCTACTAATAAGATGAGACTACTCATTTTAAGATAAAATATGGATTATTCTTCTCTGTTGAATATGCACTTCAGACTGGCCTGAGCAGAGATTTCTGTGCAGTCATGTCAGTTTAATAAGTGCAACAGAAATAGAAATAATCAAACTGCTGCAGACTAATAACTAGTGTTTAAAAGCAACAAAATCTGAAGAACCTGTAGTGACAGTGATGGTACCAAGGTCTGCAGATATGTCACCGTATATAAAAATATGTTTTATTTGTTCTGGATCGGTTGATAATTAAAAATTACATATAAAACACATAAATTTCTCATTCAGAAAAAACACTGATTTAGAAAACCACTTAAACTGTATGTAAATTTAAGGACAGACACGTTCAACAAGTGAACAACCAGATCGGTGTGAGTCTGTGTGGTACCTTGGCTGTGCAGGTGGTGGTGTTGAGGTTTGGTCCAGAAGAGGTGACATCATTGAGGGGGTGGATGAGTGGGAGGAGGAGGGGGAGGATGCCGAGGGAGAGGGGACAGGCTCCACTGAGCTGTCAGATATCAGACTGCTGGGGCGCTGTGGGTGAGACGGAGGGATGAAGACAGAGAGAGACAGGCAGGATTAGAGAAACACAGAAGAAGAGAAAGAGACAGACAAACAGACGACGGTTAAATCTTCTGCTTACATTTATTTTTTGCACATGGCTCTTTAATTTTCTAAATATAATGATGTTTCAGTGAGTCTTATGTCAAATATTATACACATTATATATCTACACCTGTCTATAGAATATAACTACATTATATGACTTTTTATGCTGGACATTTAAAGGCCTCAACTTAAACTTTAGTTAAATTTTACATTTTACATTTACTAGGGAAAGACAGTGTCCCCAGAATGTGTGTGTGGCTGTGACGGTATCCTAATCTACATAAGAATGAATATTCAGTCATATGCTTAAAAATTAACAAATAAATAATAACAGATGTTTATCTTTCTGACAGTTTCTGTGTATGATGTGTTAGCCACATATTTGCTGAATAAGCCTTAAACATGCAGTAAAAATTGTACAATTAATAGAACAAGTGTTTTTTCTTTAGGGAATTCTGAAAAATAAAGCAGCTATTTTAAAGATACTAGTTCTTCAAATACCCACAAGCTGCGGTGGGTCTGCGGGTTCTCCCACCTCACTGGGTGGTTTGAGGGAGTCCTGCGCTTCCTGTTGAGGGTCATGCTCAGTGTCTGGCTCGTTGTTGGGAGACATGTGTTGGTTGCTGGAGGCAACAGGCCGGTGGTACTGTGTGGTGCCGGTGGGGATGTGCCAAAAATAGACTTCAGATGAGTCTGATATCTCCCGCCAGCCCGGGGGCAGGTCCCCTTCAGCCCACACATCTGCTGATGAATGACAGCAACACACAAACGTGTTGCACCTCAGTGTATCACACAAACAGGTATTTCTGTATTCTTACATAAAAACATTTGTGGTCCTGACATATGCACAAAGGGGGGGACAGAGTAGATTTCAAACAGGCCCAGTCTGCCCCTACTCAGTTTCTGTTGTCATAGCAACTCAAGGGCTCGCCCCCTGTAGTCAGACCCAGTGGCCACCAGCCTTTCTCCCTCGTCTCTCTGCTATTTAGTTTTCACTGCCTGCCTTCGTATATTTTCTTCCATGCAGTCACTTTCTCCAACTATGGTGTTGTCATACTTCCTTGATAATCAACTTCTTCTTTGCCTTCTTTTCACACCCTGCTTTCTGCAGTATCAGTCTTCTGCCCATCCTAATCAGTCTCTGCAATATAAGGTGGCTCACAGGTGCCCTAAAGGTTGCAGCAGTATTGCTGGAGTGACTTGTTTGCTTAATAAGAGATTTCTGGCAAATTTCCAGATTAGACCGTCTGTGGCACATATAGAGAGGCACAGGGACACAAAGGAGGCGTAATACAGGCATGACTATATAGTGAAACACTCTAGATTTTCTAAGAGAAAGATCAGATGCGGAAACTAACACACAATTTTCAAACCTGTTTCATGTGGAGTTTGAGGAGAGGGTGACTCCTGGGACAGGGTGGTCCAGCTGGAGTCCTCACCCTCCGAAGGAGTGTCAGGGGTCAGATCCATTCTTAAGCCTACTTTGGGGAGCCCAGGCTCTTGGTCAGGATCAGTCAGGGCAGGGGGTTCGCGGGTCCTTGTGGGGGTGTTCCTCTCTGAAACACGAGCCTGTTTAGGGGAAGATGGAGGGTACTGTTGCAGGAACTGGTTTTCATTGTTAGGGTGCAGCTCCACCTTGATCACCCGGGGCTGGGAACTACGAGGGGGCTTTGCTGGACTGCGTGGACTAGCCTGAACCTGGACACAGAGTTCCTCTCTGACCTGGGGTGGAGCCTGGTTCTGTGGGACCCACTCTGGGCTGTTGGTGGAAGAGGAGGAGGTGGAGGATAGCGGGGCTTCCACCACCACTGGTAGCAGGGGCTGCCTTGACGTTGGTGTTGGCTCATCTTCCTCTTCGTCCTCCTCCTCCACCACTGGCTCCACCTCCTCCTTCTGTTCCATGGAGGTCTGTTTGCTGCTGGGCTTCTCCTCCTTCTGGCTCTCCCTCTCTTTGGCAGGGCTGGCCTGCTCCTTCTCTGGAGACACCTGCTGCTTCTTCTCCTCTTTCTCCTCCTTCTTTCCACAGTTGAAGTCCAGGTCCCAGCCCTTCCCATGGTACTCCAAGAAGCTCTTGGTCCTTCTTCGGAACGGGGGCTGCTGTGAATTGTCTTTCCCAGATTCCAGCCAGTCACAGGTTGGGTTATTAATGAGATTGTTGTGAATTTTGCCCTCTGTATTAGCTCTGCTCAGCTCCAGCTGCTGACTCTCAGCTCGTCTCTGCATGTTGGCCCCATTCTTTACCAGTTTGGGGTTGGGTGTATTTAATAATGAGGAAGAGGAGCACGAGGAGTAGAGGGCTGAACTGGAGGAGGACTTCGTGGGGAGGCCTCTCCCCCTGGTTACAGGTTGGTTTTTGGAGGACAAGGCCAAGTTGTCACTTATGCCCATGGCGCTCCGCACGCTGGTCATTGCGTATCTCTGACGGCTCTTTGGCAAAGTGGCCGAACTTCCGGTTTCCATGGACTCCTTAATGACATCACGCCCAAGCAATTGGTTGTAAGAGGAACGAAGGCTGAGGGAAGTTGGAGGATTGGAGGAGAGGCTGCTGCGATTGGCCAAACCCACATTTGATGGGGAGGAGCCAGAACGTGAGAGTGGAGGGGTTTGTACTGACATCATAGTTGACTGGAAATATACGGCCGTGATAGAACTGATGGGAGAAGAGAGGGCAGAGTGAAAAGTCATGTATACTCTCCAACCTGATGTGCTACATTAGACACATTAATACTCCTTTAAATGCATAAGATAAACACACTGATAAACATTTTTGTTTTACCACATTGTGTACTGAGCTGCTTGGAAAATACTGATTATAACACTGATTGTCCTTCTGGTTGGAGGCATCTTTGATGTCTCCTTATCTCTACGACTGGCTAATGGCTAGTGACTGGATAAACGTATTTTTTAAAAGCTTTTTTCTTTGGGCTTTCTATTTGCATGCTGTCTAAAACTGACAGCAGTTGTAACTATTATAATAGGAAGAATAATTATTAGCCTTTTACATAATGTTTTGTGTTATGTCTTTGCTCAGTGACTGAAACTCTGTGACATCATCATTGGAGACAGTGTCACTCCTTTGCATTTGTCTGATGTTACAACTCAACATAAAGCTCCCTTCTGTTTGCTCTCTCTCTCTCTCTCTCTCTCTGCAGCTCAGCCGTGCTCAGGAGCTTTTATTGATACACTGTGTTGCAGATTATTTTCCAGCCTCAGGCTCCTTTTACACATAAGGTGTCACTGCTGAAGTGCTAAAAGAAACACTGCATCAAAGTCATGAAGCTGGATTGCATGTGCACGATATC
Source organism: Channa striata (assembly GCA_033026295.1). Taxonomy (NCBI): domain Eukaryota; kingdom Metazoa; phylum Chordata; class Actinopteri; order Anabantiformes; family Channidae; genus Channa; species Channa striata. The sequence continues at coordinate 17,684,743 of CM065173.1, read as the reverse complement.
GGGAGTGAGTCAGACCCTCGATGCATTCATCCAGGACTGACGTTCAAAGCTGGGGTTGAGGTATGAGCTGGTCCGTGGGGAGGAGAAGTCAGCTCCTGCTAACTGGCTAGTCTTATCTCTTTTATCTCTGGGAGGATCAGCTCTGTGATGATCAATACGGACAGATGGGCAGCAGAGAATGATCACGATCTAAAGATCCAGCACATGTACGGGTTGTGCCACTGTGACTTTGGTTTTTAGGGATTTAATTAGACTCCAAACAACAGATATAGGTAGAAAAACAAGTCCATGCGTGCAACCGTAACGTATAAACATTCTTTTACCCGACCGAACACGCACACACACACACACAGGGCTCAAACAATGCTGCAGTCATTATCAGCACCTTTTCTCAGAAACATGGAAAATGCGAAGGCAGCAGATTTTAAAGCACAACAAAATGTTGGGAAAAGACAGAAGCTGAATTTTGGAGAAAAACTTCCTGGGCACTGCACTTTGTTCGTGCGGGTCCCCTATGTGTTTTCTGCTTCCTGCACGGTTGTAGTGTTGTCCTTCTGTCACTGAGCCAGGAAACCACAACAACCCGTTTGTGCTGAGTCTGCACTCACTCCACGGCCGGTGACTCGGACATAAACACAGTACAAAGGGTAAACAGGTATAAAGTCCATCAGCAGCGATTATCACTCCCGTCATGTAAACACCTCGTAACCCTCATTGTTATATTTTCCATTTATTTTTTGGGGACTATTTCCTCGTTAGGTTCAAGTAACTTTTCAGTTTAAGGATGTGATAATGTCAAAATGCAATAAGCTACAAAGCCTGAAAAGGTGACATTTTGTAGAGAGAAGCTTTTTGCGATACAGCTACAAATTGTGCCTGGAGAGATTGAAACTGACAGCAAACAGCGCTGCATGACTCAAATTTCCCATCATGACACAACCACAGAAACGACAAGGAGCAACAGGCAAACAGCACACCAGCTCCTCGCTGCCCTGCTCTTCTGGTTTCCTTTTTTTTATTATTATTATTCTACATCTGAGTTGCAGACAAACTAGATCACCTGGACAGAGATAGGAGGCTTTTCCCCCTTTTTTTCCGCCCCCTGACAACGCAGCCAGGGCTCCATTAGTAAAAGAAAAGTGGGGCGAGGAGAGGATGTGAGGGGACGGGGGAGGAGAAAGGATGGTTATTAGACGGAGAAAGTGAGGTGAATGACACAGCAGTTTGCAGGACAGTGAAACACGCACAAGTAGTTAAACTGTTGTCTTCAATAAATCTGTTGTGCCCATAAACAACAGAGGTCCATCATAAGATACACAACATTTCAGCAGCAGCATATAATAAACCAAGCCCACTTCCGGAACCTCATCCTTTGGCTTTGGCTCTTTTTACTGCTCTTCCTCCTGTGTTTGGTGGAGCGGCTCACGCAATGTGGAACCCACAGTGATGGAGGAAAACAAGTAAAGGTCTCCTACATGTTCACTCGCATCATTATAAAGAATTCAACTTGTTGACACACAAAACTGTTCTTTCTGCATTAGGGATTATTGTCTGCTTCAGCGTTTAACAGCAAGAGTGCAATAACCCAAGGTCACCGAAAGATGAAGATCTACTTCTTATTACTTCAGAACAATTACATCCTTTATCAGGTCATATACAGACATGTCTGTGGAAACCATTCTTTGTCATCCACAGTCCCTGTCGTGTCAGGGCCCTTTCCCCAACTCTGAGCTGCAAACACAGCTTCAGACACCAAACGCAACAGATGAAACGCAAAGGGGGGGAGAATTAACTTGAAAAGTCGATGATGTCATGGGTGGAGTATCCTAGCCCTTCGTTCCTCGCTGCCTCCCCAATAAACTCCCTCACTGACATTTCACCAACACCATCCGACCACCGTAAAAATCGAGCGCAGCGCCGAGGACGCGCAGGCGGACTTGCCAATATCGCGGAAGCAAAGGTGCCGAGACGCGGACATCCGCAGTTAATCTCCCCCGTCCAGTGCCCCTCTCCAGCCCCATCACCACCACCGCCGCCGCCGCCGCCGCACTGGGGAGGGGAGCACATCCCACCGAGAGCGTCTACTTACATCCAGTCGGCGCGTCGCTCAGCCTCCGGGCGTCAGGCGCACACACACACACACACACACACGCCAGTGAGCAGGACCGACACTTTTAAACGCCAGTTCGCCCGCAGCTGCAGCCGGCAGCCCGCATCGGATCTCATCACATTATCCTCCCTCCCAGTCCGGCTCGGTGCTCGCTAGCGGCCAAGCTGCGCTTTCTCTATGCGCCAGAGGATCCCGGGGCGGCGCGGCGCTGCGCCGGCCAATCAGAGCCGCGGACGCAGGACGCTCGGCGCACGGAGGAGACGCAACTCTTAATAAATCCGCCGGTGTTATTTTGCAATTCAGGTAATGAAATCACACATCATCGGAGTCTTACGTCATGCGATAGTCTGGAAATATGTATTTAATTTAGTGGTACAGATGCTGTAGCTGATATTTCAGTGCTCGTCAAAGAACTGCCGCTACCACCATCTTTAAGCAAAAACTGTAACTGCAACTCACCAGGAATAAAGTAAAGTTAATGGATCACAACACTTGTGGATCCCTGCATTTTCCTGTAAAAGAGCGTATAAGCAGAACATTTACTTATTATATTTTAAATAAAGTTAGAGAGCAATTAAAACTACTGGAAGATATTTTATTATTGTAACTAATGTGCGTTTTAATAGCAGAACACAATCCTCACTGTTCATCACATTTCGCTTTGGCAAGTGTTTGGGTAACAGGTTTGACACACAGAAACATGCAGAACTTTCCCTTTTTGTGTAAAGGTTTTCAGCACTGACCCTAACAAGCCGCGTCACTGAAATGATATTGATGTACTTTGTCCGTTTCAGCGGCATGTACTCAAAGGAGAAAAAAAAGAAGAAGAAGAAACCATTTTAAGTACAGTTAAGTGGGATTTTCAACCCAACTAAAGGCACATTATTTATGCTTCTCCTCCTCCACAGAAAGGAAGCAGCTTATATGAAACTAATGTACAGAAACATAATACAACTCGTTCACATCTCATCTCTTATACTCACCACTTTCAGACTTCTATAAAATCATCAAAATGTTAACACATCCACACTCTCTTTTAAAGGTTAGAGCATATCCACACCCAACACATTTAAAAATACATTCTTTTGCCTTAGAGTAACTATCCTATTCCCACAGTCCACTGGCAGGTTCCTCCCTCTGAGCTGTATGAATGGACGTGCACGGGCGTGGAGGACAGAACTGGGGGGGCACACAAGCTCCCGGTACTCCAGGAGCGAGGCAGGAAGGAAAGAGTGACGGGGTGGCTTGTGGGAAGAGGGACACGCCTGACCAGATGGGACAGTGGCTGCTGGAGCCAACGGTCCGTTAGAGACAAACATGGAGTTGAATGGATGGAGCGCAACACAGCATCCTCTACAGAAGAGCAAAAGGAGACAGAAGGGAATAAATTGCTCATTCTCACAGATATTATCACTGCTGTCTTGGCTCATTAAAAGCCTATCCCATACAGTGTCATCAGTAACAAATGAACAAAATGCGGTGACTAATAAAAATGCATTATCTTTCCAACTGAGCATGTGTGCTTACCCTTACTGTGAGGTGTCAGTAAGCTCTTAGCCTGCACGTTTCCTGCTTGAGCAGCTCGTTTGTACAACTCAATTGCTGTTGTCAGATTCTGCTGCACCCCAAATCCACTCTCATAACACTGACCCAGGAAAAGCAGGGCGTTCCCATCCTGGGCACAAGAAAGCAAATTAGCATGTTATTTTTGCAGTTTGGGTGCCAAAAAACACCTTCTAACAGTGCAAGAACTTCAGTTGGTGGCTTCTGTGCAGAGACAGACAGACAGGCAGACATCTTGATACACATCATAAGCTGACAACAGGAACTCATATAGAGATGACAGTGCGGGCCGAAGAAAAAACATGTCACTATCAAAAGACTCACAAGAGCCCATTCTCTCAAAGCCAAGACATTCAATGGGGCCGCAGGTCTAAAGTGATATTAGATAATAACTTACTAAATAATTTACTTCAACACAACTTGTAAGCAGGAATGCCTTTAAAAAAAAAAGAGCTGTGAATATAACAAAGCTCAAGGTGAGGATTCCGACTTTCTAATGGAGACTGACAGACACATTACACCACAAGGGGAGGGAAAAATCACAGCGATCAAGCCATTGATAAAATGCTAGAAGCATCTAGAAGGACACTCACGCCGCTCTCTGCTGCCATCTTTAGGTACTGGACAGACTTGCTCCCATCTCTCACCGGCTCCTGAGAGTAGACCGAGGCGAGGCAAACCTGAGCCTGAGGAGGGAGAGAAATGGAGAATTGTTTTCAGGTCAACATGAGCAGACAAACAGCTCAAACCTGACTTGTACCTATAGCAACATAACACGTTCAATAGTAATAAGAACAATTGCTGAGCACAAATGTAAATCCAGTTTTGTTTTTCTTGTATTTTCATGTTTGACTTGTAAAGGCATGTCCTATGATCAAATCAGGCCTCCTGTCACACTGTAATAAGGTACTTTTATTGAAAAGCCCTGCAAAGACAAAACAGAAGAAGCATCTTACTTTCACTATTTGGTGCCATGATTTATAAAATGTCTCTCCAAATCAAGCTGAAAGTAAATCCGTGATTACATTAGCGTCAAGTCAACAAACTAAACAAAGTGAGCTGCTTCTCCCAGCTATTATTTGTTTAAACCAGAGTAGAAAAGCAATCTTTGTTATTTTTTTGGCATAAAATAGAAGCACTTTTTATTGGCAAGCAATTTTAAATAGTCACAGCTTGACACACTCCAGTGTTCTGACATTAACAAAGGTTTCCTTTTACTCAAGTGTCTCAGTCACTCAGCCATGACAGAGTGAACCAACATGCACAGTACCAGGGGTCCCGAAACTGAAGCAGCCAAATTGCATTCAGTCATCACTTTTATGATGAATACCTCTGCTTTCTTCACATTGAAATGTGAAAATTGCCTAAACAGCCATTTATGGATGTAAAGATACCAAAAATCCCATAGTACTATATTTACACACAAAAAAAGATACAAGATACAACGCTAATAACAATGCTTAAAAAATATGAAGTAAAATAATGACTTGGTAAAATTTTTATAAAAGCAGTAAATTAACTTTTTTGTCTTTTTTTTTTAACGCCAGCCTCAGTATCTGTGTTGTTTTCCGCACTGACAGAGCTTCAACTGCATCCACTGCTCTACCAGAAAAACAAAACCTGTTACACACCTGGCAGACCAACTATGCAGTTCAAACCTGCTTTAGACACCAGGTTTGTCAAAACACTTAATGTGCGGGGGATAGGCCTGGGCCACACTTTGGCCGATGATATCATCAAGGCTTATATGGAAAATATTATTTAATATAAATTATTATCCGTTTTTACATCATTATGAAATAACTTAAATTTATTCAAAGCTCAACAAGTAAAAAGGAGTGATGACGTAAACAGTGCTAGAAAATGATTTAAAGTATTGTAAGAAACAATAACTAGGAAAATGGTAACATGCATTTCTTAGTAATATATGTTATCGTTTTATAACAGTTTATAAAATATTCTTTCAATTAAGTGAAGGAGGCATTGTCTGTCAAGATTAAACAGAGTTTACAAAATCATGTCATGGGTTCTACCTTTGTGAGTCCGGCTGCAGCAGCCTGCTCAAGCAGGTCGATGGCGTTGTTCAGCTCCTCAAGACTGTGGTCCCCTCTGCTGGTCAGGAGAAGCTTTGCATAGCGGTACTGAGCCTGTGCATGACCCCCGACTGCTGCCTCCCAGTAGTAATACAGAGCCTAGAAAATACATTGCATAAGAGTTATGTCAGGACTAATATATGATAAGTGTGACTTTGATTATTTTATTTTATGAGAACATCACTGAGAAGTGTGCTGTTTGGATTCTCACCTTGTCTTTGTCCTTTTTGATTCCTCTGCCCTTTTCGTAGCACACAGCCGTGTTAAACTGGGCCTTGCTGTAACCCTGCTGAGCTGCAGCTAGAAAACACGTAAACGCTTGCTCGTCGTTCTTGCTCTTGGCACTTTCTAGACCTGCCATCAGAAAGCAATACAAAGAAATTGGCTAAGCACCGAAAAATAACAACAAAACTAAATATACTTTTTGAGTAACAGACTGAGCATTTGGTTTGTTTAAATTGACAGTCACTTTGTTAGTGAGTTAGTATCAAACCTTACCAATGATGTTGAGGATTACAGGGACACTGGCATCTCCCACATTTCTAAGATTAAGTGCTGCTTCTGCCAGCTTTTCCTCATAAGGTGTGTCCTACAACACAACACAGGAGAAACAAAATTAAAATAAAAAATACAGGTCAAGATAAGTCTTTTTTTAAATATAAAAAAAAAGACGTAGATTCTGACCTTGTCATTGGCATCTTTTGTTTCTGTGCTGTTTTGGTTGCCATCGTTCTGCTGGGGGCAGGATGCTGACAGAGTTGATTCTCCTGTGAGGCAGGGGATAACTGTTATTTATCATTTCCCATTCCCCACTACTATTACATTAACTTATTGTAATAAACACACAGTTTTCAAAAGATTCAAACTGAAGAGCACTGAGGACAGAACAAACCAGGTACAGGTGAATTCTGGTTTAGCAGTGCCCACTGGTGGTCGGGGATGGAGCAGTCAGCAGTAACATTGTCCTGGTCACTGCTGATGTGAGGACTGGTGTCGCCTGCACTGCTGCTGCTGCTGCTGCTGCTGCTCGGAGCTGGGGACTGGTCTTGGTTCAGTTTCTCTGGCACATCTTCCAGATGCAATACAGTCCTTCCTCTGGGTACGACATCACGCCTGGATACTGTAAAATCATCATAAAAACAATTGTCTATAGTGTATTTTGACAATCGATGTCATGAGTTGACATGAAGAAGATCAACCATCAGTGCGTCTACTGTTTAGTTGGTGTAAAGACTCACAGGTCTCCAGGAGAATGCGATAGCCACACTTGTGCAGCGAGGAGGGTCCTGTCAGGGTCCCAGAAGTCGAATTGGGCTCAGTGCTCGCAGAGAAGCGGGAGTGGATCCGTCTGCAGATCTGCATGAACAGAACAGCTGCAGCACTCTGTGGAAAAACAACAATCTTACTATTACTGTTATCATGGCACAGATTTTCTTTTCAAACAAAACTCTTGTCACATTCCATTAAGAAGAGACAAAGGACATATCACTTTGAGTGTTTATATGTGCATGTTATGCAGACAATCAGGTGACAAAGCAAAGTGGATGATGAAACTAGTGATCTCTGCACAGTGTTTGGTTTTTGCACTTGTACAACTTTGCCAAGTTGCCATATTATACAAAGGTCTGTAAAAGGTAAAAGAGCTACAGAACCCAATGTGCAAATACACAAATATCACTTTTGTGATATTATATAACATTTGCCTGATTGGCATAAATGATACCTGAAAGTCCTAAATCTCTTCCTTACAACAAACTTATGAACAGAAATCCACAGTCAGACTAAGCATACCAGTAAAAACAGTCTGATAATTTAAATATAGGTGAAAAACACACCCATCCCACAGCATCCAGCGCTGTGTAACGTGGGAGCTCAGTGTGGCCAAACTGAAAGGTCTTGTGTTTCTTCCTCCTTCCTCCATCACCCTCATTCTGAGCACTAAGAGAAAACAGCACAAACAAAAATCAAACAATTGTATGTCTATTCCATGTAAATGCATTAAGATATGAAAAATAATGTTTTGGCAGATGACTTTGGTAGTTTCTGTTGCTTCAAAAAACTCATTTCACACACACACACAGTAGATGGTGCTAGATGATGCAAACAGCTGAAAGTTTGACATTGAGAGTGGGGGAAGAACAGGTTCAAAAAAGGGGTTAGGGAACAAAAAAAAGGAAAAGGATGAGAGTTGTCTCTGAGGTTTGACCTTAATTCAAAAGGTTCTCTTTTCATCAGCTGATAATATGACGGTGGTTCGAGGGCAAAGTCGAGATGAAAGTGAAGACACTCACGGCTATTTTTCTATATTTCTTATTTCTTTCTTTCTTTCAAGGGTGTCGTTGTCTGAAGTGGACAAAGTCTGGGCAATGAAAGTGAAAGGGTGGAAGCGTGAAAGCTACCTGGTGTCAGAGGAGTGTCGAGAGGAAGAGAGGACAGTTGAGCCGTTGATGACCTCGTCCTCCACGTGGTGGTTCTGGGGCAGTCGCAGGGGGTTGCTGCCATGGCATCGATGTAGAACTAGAACATAGAGGGAAGAAGCATTTTTAACACAAAATGTAAAGATCATTTCATATTGTCATTAAACTAAACATCTTCAAAACAACAACAGATGAGAAGATTTTATGAGTCTGCAAATTAATTAAATACGTGACTTCATCACTGATTCTATCTAAGCATTTTGGAGAGATGTGATGCTTTGTAGGACTTGCAGACACCGTGAAGTGAATGATCACAGCGTCACTGTCCAGCCTCTCACAAACATTATGGAGATGCCAAGAAACTGGAGCCAAACTTGGGCCAAAACAAACAGGCCGGTGGTGTCAAGTGCGTCGGACCAAACCGTCTGTCACTGCAGAGCTGTTAGCTTAGTCCACTGGTTAGCAAATGTCTGCTAACGCTGGTTACATAGAGATTTCTCACTGGACTGGATGATCAACTAACAGACACAACATAACGCCGGGTTAATGTTACGCAACAGGGACAGAGGAAGTTCCCCCAGAGTCCGGAAGATTTCTCTCACCTCTTCCAACTAAACCTTGAACTCTCCACATGGTTCGTCCTCCACCGTAGCTTAAAGTGACGTTAACGACATTTTCACTTTAATCCGGAGGCTCCTCTCGACCCATCGTCAACACCAGGAGCCTGATCCCGGACACATTCGGCTCCGCGTTAATTAAAACCTGTCACGGGTTGTGTCGGAAGCTGCTCCGGTGACGCAACCGAGGAAGCGTGAAAGGGCGTTTTACGTCGTCACAGCGTCACCGAGCGGTGGGCGAGGGAACTACAGGCAGACCCAGTTCACTCTAACGTGAACGGGAACTTTCATCATATCATGAGCAAAAGTACGAATACAGATATTATAACCAATGGTTATAGGAAACATTTATGTACATAAACTCATCTATTATATAGGCTCTTTTTATTTATTGACTGAATTAGTATTAAAATTGTTTTCTGAATTTAAAAAAAGGTTTTAAGTTTCAGTTTATTTTCATATCATGTCAACATGTGTGGTTATAAATGCGAGATTTTTCTCCTAATGTCACCAGAAAATGTGCATGACTTTCTCCGCTCTTGTCATTGGACACATGACGGGGTTTAGCTAAATATATATGGCCCGTACGGGGATCGAACCCGCGACCTTGGCGTTATTAGCACCACGCTCTAACCAACTGAGCTAACCGGCCATGACACACAGTGTTTCATGTCAGGAATTCCGGTAAAATTGATATCTATACACTAGTGAATACTACCTGTTGGTGTTGCTGTACATTTTTTAAAAGTAGTATTAATTATTATAAAATACATTTCAGAGTAAACTACTTCTTTGTATGTAGATAATATCACAGCAGATATATTCACTCAGGGCCAGAGGGACCATGCTGACTCCTCCACATTTCGTTTGACCACATAGTGATCAAATAAAATAAACACATTAATAAATAAAATTTCCCACAAGACGTTTAGTCCCGGTGAGGTGAAGACGGCTATTTTGTCTTAGGACATGACACATGTAAATGCCTGTTGCTGCTTTCATAGACATGTACAATTTCTTTTTTATTTTGTTTCTGCTAACCTGGAAGAGTTTGACACATTCAAACTAAATGTGGGGTTGTGTGTAAAAAATCTATTGTGCTACAGCGTTTCTGTGATTTATTAGTCTGTAATTAGACCTGATACAATTTTACAGGAATTAATTAAATTCTTTTATATACTTAATTTTTGCCCAGTCAACATTTTCTGGACTCCTGACCTTGGTATGAAATATGAAAAGACTTTTTGTTAGGTTTTGGTGCAGGAAGTGCAGGCCTAAGTTTAATATACTGAGTTTAAATCATAAATGTGAAGAGAAAAGGTTATTATCTAAAATACTAAATGTTCACTAGTGAAGACACAACACACCAAGAGCACTACTAAGTTTTATATATAGCCTCATAATTCCATAATTCAAAAGCAGTGCACCCATTGTTAATGAGAAAGTGTCAGACATACTAAAAAATAAAGATCTGAATTATTATGTCTGCCATAAAGTCTAAAATCTGTAATTTGTAGAAGTTGGGCTCAGCAAAGGAAGGCAATATTTTATTTTCCAATTAAGTTCCTGCAGAGTCATTAATAAAGAACAGAGACAACCAGGTTTTATGATAGTGTCTAATAAAAATTCTAATTCTCAGTGTCTAATAAAACCGTCTTTCTGCCATTAATTCTTAGACTTCATGCATTTGATGCATTTCTCTCATTCATAATTTCTCCAAGGACACATAGATGCTTGTTGCATTTAGTTGAATTTCCTCAGGATTAGAGTTGCAGCTCAGGTTTTATTTTAAAACGTATAATGGTAATGATGTGGTGTTGTCAGTAAGATGGTGTAATGGTAAAACATGTAACCAACCTCTGGCCAATACTGAATTCTCTGACCAGGGTTGATTTAGTGAACCATTCACCTCAAATCCGTCATTCAGGGCATTTAGCTTTTGTCTGCTCTGCCCGCGGTTCAAAGAGTGACGCATTCCCTGACGCTTTCTGGAAACACACACTCTTCCAGTAAGAACGGGGCTAAATGGTTCTGGAGGGAAGAGATCAGCACTTGTAACGTCAGATTAAAGTAGGAATAATTCACTTCTTGACCTGTTTCCATGGTGACACAGGCATCGTGTAATTCACTTACCATCCTCCTCGGGCAAATAAGTCTAGCCTGCAGGAGTTTGTAACATTAGTAAAATTTCTACTCTGCCAAATAATATTTGCTGATTTGCCTGGGGCCAAATTTGTCTGGGCAACATGGAAAACACCGAGCTGAGCTGGAAACAGTGTCCCACTAGATCTGATTAATTGAGCAGCTTGTTTTAACTCATGTTTCAGTCTGTACTGGACTTATCAACTTTGAGAAATTCAAAGCAGGGAGGGGATTTAATAATTCCCAAGCAGTGTAATATTCCCCTTTTTTGCCTCTTTCATTGAAGCTTATGACTTTCTGACTGCCAACTAAACAACTGGGCTTTCAGGCCAAGAATCTCCAGTGTTACTAGAGACAGTGTTGGACTTAGAAAATTTATTTGAAAGTTATTTGTACTTCACAATAGCAAAATGCCATTTGCAATATCTAATAATTCATTTTTAGATTATTAGTAATTTCTAATAATACACTGTAGCAGTTACAGGGGAAACTAAAGGACTAATTGATAATACTTCTACACATTTCTTTAATGAATATTTGGATTTTTTGTACTTATTTAAAGGATCTTATCCACACTTTAGAGCATTTCTTCCATTTCTTCTTTTTTATTACAAGCATTGTTGCAAGCTCCCCCTCCAGACACACACACACACACACACACACACACACACACACACACACACACACACACACACACACACACACACACACACACACACACACATTGTTGTGACAGACCCCCCCTCCAGCCCTCCTCTCCCCAACCTCTGGAATCTCAAACCCTCATTCAGAGAGAGGGGAGGGAGGGCACACGTGGACGGACGTGCAGTGGAACCCAACTGGAAGAAGTGTTTATTTTATTAGCTGTGTGTGCTGGTGTAAGGATGGTTTGAAGAATGTGTGAGTGTGTGTGTGTGTTGGGGGAGATGTGATATCTTGTCTTATCATAGGCCTCAACTATATATCCATGTAATCTGTGGAAGTTGAACTGGGGATTATAGAGGATTTGTTGAGAGCAGAGTGATCCTCGGTCAAAGTTGTAGATTATGTTTTTTTCTGTCTGGAGCCTTTCAGATAAAGAAGAAGGAGATGTGGTGTGTGTCTGAGTGAAGAGGTGTCTCTTCTTGTGAATTTGTGCAGGGCAAGGCCAAGTCAGCATATCATTCTAGCCCCAAAGAAGTTGGAGGCAGAGAGAAAGAGTCAGATTTGTGTACTAAATTAAGTGAGGGGGTGGGGAGTTTAAAGAAAAGGCTCAGAGGGGCTGTCTCTTACCCCTCTCTCCCATTTTTTCTCTTTGTGTCGGTCTCCTTGGTCACACACATCCTCTCTCATACACACACATACACACCCAAACACACAAACCCTGACGAGGGCTCAGTCCTGCTATGGCCACCACCACCACTGAGGAGAGCTCTCCAGTTCTGGCCAGCACACTGCCCCAGCAGCCTGACTTGGAAACTAGTGTAGAACCCGGCTCAGCAGCAAGTCCTGAGTCCAGCAAGCCCCAACATGACAGGGAAGAAAAGAAGCATGAGAAGGAAGCGGAAGGAAGCTCCACGTCGGGACAGGAGAATACACAAGGGCAAAGTCTGGACCCGGAGTGGGCAGAGGAGAGGTTCAGGATCGACAGGAAGAAGCTGGAGAACATGCTGTACGGTGAGTGTGCTGACATGTTATAGTCAGGACTGTGAACACAAACAGGCTGGTTCCCTGCTGGGACTGCTATCAGCTGATTGTCCTTATAACCAGTGTATCATGACCTCCCTGTGTGCTCCTCTCACAGTCCTTATTATACACCTGACCCTGTATGTCTGTCAGGGCCACTCTCACCATAACAGCAATCCATTAAACTGCTGTTGCTGTATCTTTGTGATTTATGACTTTCACGGGTTTATTCTATTCAGACGGCTTTTTTAAAATGGTAGTTGAAATGCGGGAAGCAGCAGTAACTGGCATTGTTTCTTATTGCTGTTTGGCAGGTTTAACACAAATGCCTCTCCTGTGTAACCAGGGCAACTCTTTCTGACAGTGCTGCTGCAGATACAGGCTGATGTCTGTCTGTTTGTCCTCACGCAGGAAAGAGTTTGAGTGAGTTCAGCTCGGATAACTGCGTGCAGCTGGGACTCTGCTTTTGTGCCTGTCTGAGCAGCATTCAGTCAGGCAGTAAATGTCGCACCTCATCCCATTTGCCCATAATCTGTCTGGCTGAACTTATAGCTTTTCTCTAACCAGCTGAGGACTGATCCGCGCTTCCCCCCCCTCGATTTTTACAGGTGTTGTTTCATTTTTGGTGGGAAGCCTTTGCGTCAGAAAAGCATTGGTTTCCAGGCTAATTTACGACTGTCCCTCAAACCACCACCTTCTCTCTCCACCCCATACTGTTCTTTTCCCATTCCTCAGCTCCCGGCAGTGTAACCCATAGTGATGAAGGGGGGTCAGGGTGTTCCTGGGTCCCCCTCTATACCCTGTAAATGTCACAGCGAAGCGATGGCCTTTTGAAATTGTTCTTGTTCCTGGCAACCTCTTGTTCCAGTTGCTTGGCAAATTTCAGTCAAATAAACATTTAAATGTTGGCTTCACACACATGCCTAATATTGAACGACGCCATGCTGTAAACAGAGGAATATACTAACCAACACAACATGACAAATCACACTGCAGGAATTTTGTAATGTTCGTTTATTTGTTCTTTCAGCTCCAAAGCGCAAAGATGGTGAGACAGGCCAGGAGTTTTTTGAGAGAGTAAGTAAACATCCACATGTGTGAACCTGTTTATTCATAAAACAGAAGATGAAATAACTGAGAAATCAGTTGGTGTTCTCTGTGAATGCCACCTATAATCATCAGGCATTAAGCCTCCTGGTTAAATGTCACTTGCAGATCAGCAAGAGCCTCCCTGCTCCCGTTTTAACATTTGTTCCATATTCCACATCCCGTGATCACTGGTTTTATTGAGGTGATAATTGCAGCCTTTGAAATGCAAATGAACCTTTGTATTCTTAGATGGGCAGAGATCTGCTGTGTGTTTGTACGCGTGTACTGGGATTGGTGTGTATGAATTAATGTGCACTCCTTGTTTCTCACTATCTGCTTTTGATTGTGCTGGCACAGGTGATGAGAGAAACTGACACTCAGGTGAAATGGCCGTCCAAGTTGAAGATTGGAGCTAAATCAAAGAAAGGTGACAAACACTTCACATTTCTGTCACCCACTGTCGCCGATGTCTATTTAGGATCTTTTCCATATTCCCGCAACACAATTCATCGTTACTCATTTATTATAACAAACCCAAATGTGTCAATAAAACTGATTTTCATCTAGATCCACATGTGAAGGTGGAAGGGAAGAAAGCCAATGTTTTGGAAGCCAAAAAGAAGATATTAGAAGTGCTGGAAACCAGGGTGAGGCCTCTGGCACCTGCTGTTCACAATTTTTCTGAACAATGACATCCATATGTAATGTCTGACGCTGCGTTTGCTCCTGTGAAAGCAACTACAATCGAAGTGACAAATGACGGCATGTGACATATTCAATCCAGGTGAACAAGGTGACTCTAAAGATGGATGTGGCCTATACTGAGCATTCCCATGTGATCGGGAAAGGTGGTGGAAATATCAAAAAAGTGATGGAGGTCACATCTTGTCACATCCATTTTCCAGACTCCAATCGGCACAATGTCACCGGAGATAAAAGCAACCAGGTAAGCAGCTTCCCAATGTGCAGTTGTGTTTGAACAAGCCGCTAACTGCTGCCCGGAACTAAATGAATGTCATTTATTTTTTTTACTTTTACCAGGTGTCCATTGCCGGGCCCATACAAGGGGTGGAGGAAGCCAGAAGGAGGATTAGAGTGAGTATCTTCTACCAGAGAGGAGAGATTTCTTATTTGTCTTAAAACTCAATTTCTTTTCTCCTGTCAGCCACAGAGATCAATAGAGTGATTAATAGAAAGGCTTACACTCACCAGACAGGTATATTTGTCAAAATGCCACCTGTCTGCTGGCTCTGTTTTTGTTTCCTATCTCTTCATTTCCCACTCTCATCTGTGCCTCCTCTTCATCACAACCTTCCCCTGCTCATCCTAGGACCTGCAGCCGATATCCTTGACCTTTGACCTCCCAGTCAGTCTGGTGCCCCAGGCTCTGCCAGATGCCGGCTCCCCACTCATCCAGCAGGTAGCAGAGACTCTGGGGGTCAGTGTGAGCTTTAGGGCTGTGCCACCCCAGCCTCAGGCACCGAACCCTTTTTATGGAAGCTGCTGCACTGTCTGGGGCCTGCAGGGCAATGTGACTGCTGTCAAGGTTAGCATGGCACACTATAGAGCATAGACTGCAGTTAATGTGCATTAGAATAAAAGATGATTAACATATGTGATATAATTTGTCATGCATGCACATCTCATCAAACAGAAAGCGACCTGCATCTTGATGGAGCTGCTGCTGGGGTCAGAGGTCACAGGTGGTATAGTGAGCAGCCAGCTGGATGTGACCTCTCAGCAACATCTCTTCCTGTTAGGCCAGAACGGAGCTCACTTCCTGAGTGTCATGCACCAGACCCAGACGCAGATCATCCTACCAGATCTCAGTGCCCCACAGAACCCTTCCTCACTGCTCATTCAGGGCAGCCCTGATGGAGTGTGCCTGGCCCGTCAGCAGCTCATGGTACAGTGAATTCAGACGGTTTGGTTTTTGCTCAGGGAGAAACTAGAGAACACTACTGAAAGGTAACAGGCGCATGTGTTTGTTTTGTTTGCACGCCGTCACACATTCTGTGTTTCTGTCTGTATTTTTTTGTACACATCTAGGACTGTCTGCCTGTGTGTTTGATGTTTGACATGCGTGAAGACGGGGAGGCAGATCCTTGTAAGTTGGCTCAGATGATGCAAAACCTGGGAGTCTTCATTAGTGTCAAGCCCAAAGTCAAACAGACCAGCAAGGTACAGTTCAATACCTGTGGCTTTGCTGCATTCTTATTGCTTGAGTCCCCATCTTAAAAAATGTATTTCTCTTGTTTTGTTGACTACTTGTTTCATCTTTTCAAATTCAGTTTTAATCCAAGACTGCTCTGTAGAGTTTGTGATTTCTCATTTCCCTCACACTGGATTAAAAAGTAAATGTCTACTGAAATATGTTTTGAATTTTCAGTTTGATTTTGGATGTGAAACTACTCTCACCCACAGTCTCACACACTCTGCTGAGCTGAATACTGATGTCAGACTCTGTATTGGTATTTATCAGTCAGTGGTGGTGAAAGGTCTGGAAAGGAACATCTCCTGTATTTATGAAGCCCGCCGTCTGCTCCTGGGGCTGGATTCCTGTGAGACTGCCGAGGTAACTGAGACGACCCCTGACTTTGTGCTAGCTGGCAGCGGCCTGACTAACTACTGGCTCAACATGTTGCTGCAACAGCTTCGTCTCTCTGAGCAAGGTGAGAATGAGTGTGAGTAAATGTCATGGAAATTCAAGTTTCCAGCCCTGGCTAAAAAAAACTGTGGGAGACAGGGGTGCATCCAGTCTCCAACAAGAAGAGGCTTACAGAAATGTGACTTTGTTTTCATCCATAAGTTTTTATGATCTTAGGTTAACATCCTATTCTTTTATCACATACATTTTTTTTATGTGTCACGCCATGTATTGTGTAGTTTCATTGTTTTTGGTGAAACCAGTAAAGAGGTTTTTAAATTAACCAAAAAAAAATGTTCCATTCTACCTACTCCCTTCCACAAACACGACCTAGAGATGGAAACGTGCTAAAAGCAGGACGTGGAATGCACCGATTTTGAATGATTGACTTTACAACTTGGTTCACTCTTTCTTCAGGCAGTTATAAAACCAGACTCATTTGATGTTCACGTTAGTTCATGTTTTCAATGATACGATGTGTAACTGGAGACATTCCTGTCTAAAGGTTTCGTAGAGAGACTCACCCTTTTAACCAATCGGAGAAGGTCAAACCCTGTATGTCACATGCTGGTGTAATAGTGTGTGTCTACGAGGCGCCACGGGCTTTGACACAACATTGGCATTGGAAGCCTCAGGTGGACTGATTTTGAGTCACTTTCTTCCAGAGCCTGATGTCCAAAATTGCATATTATAACTTAAGGTAAAAGAGAAACCCTGCTGTGATATTAGCAGCGATCTGAAGTCAAGCCAAATCATGGCCACTACTTCCTGTGTGTATAAATACTATGTAATGGTTTGAATCATTACAGTTTTGTGCACATTTTTTAAATTAGCTCTACTACCTCTACATAGCTCAGTCAATCGTAAATCTTTTTGCATTTGTTGTCTATATTTAAGTAAGGACTAGTATGATTTGTTTCTCACTGCATCATGTGCCGTTCATTTTTATCAGGTGCTGTGGGAGCTTCCGCTCCAGAGGTGCTGGCTGGTACTAAGCCCCGCCCCTCACCTCCACCAGGCCTCCCCCCTCCTGCTGATGAAGGACGGACGGGACTGAAGGGAACAGACAGTCGGCCTCTGGAGAAGGTTTGTCACCGTCTAACTGCCATCAGCAGACCGTAGCTCTCCCCTACAGAGAAAACCAAGCACTGAAATCTTCTTTAGATCCTAGAAAATGATGATCAGTCTGGCCAATCAGAGGACGAGAGTTCGAAGGAGGTGTTGACGTCATCTTGTGAGGTGTGTGATTCAGTGAACACCACCATGAGCAGGGTGGGACTGATGGGGCGTAGAGGGAGTCTTCAGGGTCCCGAAATTGCCAAGGTGTTTGGCCAGGGCAGGCGCCATTCAACGGGGCAGGCGATAACGTTCAGGTGAGCACGCACACACGTGGGAGGGTGAGTCACACCTTCAGAAACCAAGCCATCACTGATGAATCAGTGGGGGACCATGTGGGGACAAATGTCTGGAGAATCTATAAGTCTCCAAAAGACAAAACCAACTTAAACTAAGAAAGGCTGTGAAGCTTGTTCCCTTCATCTATATTTGTTGTTTCTCTCATTCCCTCTTTTTCTATATTTTGGGTTCCAGATAATATTGAAACAGTTTGTAAGGCTGTGTTGTTTTAATGGAACATTTTTCCCTTGATACCAAACAAGTTTATAGCATTTTGAAATCCTCCTATAGCATTACTGCTGTTGCTCTGGGGAATGAAAGACTTGATATGCTTTGCAGTGTTGCACACTGCCATCACAGTTTAATCTAACTTTGTCTTTCTGTGTGTGTGTGTGTGTGTGTGTGTGTGTCCTGAATGTGCCAGATTGCTGAACACAGAGACTGAGGGAGGGAGGAGTGAGCGGAGGTACAGCCTGAGGAGAGACGTAGCGCTGGCTCAGGATGTTGGCACTGACTCATCCAAGGCTGAGGTGAGAAAAAACCCCATCATGATCGCAGCTCTCCTTTTTCTTTTGTCTGCTTTTACTGAATGATACACTGCAGCCGGGGATTGGCTTATCCAGCTACAACTTATTCACAGGGGATGAGACAGTCAAGTACCATATGTCTAATTTTCAGAAGGACACTGAAGGCGTAATAGTGTTTTAGAGTTAATTACTAGCACAGAGTGAACATCTGTTCATTTCATGCCAAATGCAGATGAAAAGTTAGAGTGGAACAGCAGGAAAAATGTATTTGTGGTGGTATATGAGCCATTGATTTGCATGTCCCTGACCCTGGAAAGATTTGATTTTGAAAATTGATTTCTGTGTTTGTTTACCGCCACAGCAGCAGGAAGTGTTGTTTCCTGAGAGTTTGTTCCCGCTGTAAATTAGGTCCCTCCTGCTGCTCCTCAGTAACTAGAGAAAAAAAGATAAATTCAATTTCATGCATTATTTACCTACTCTATTTCCTGTTTGTGCTTTGTAGGATTATGACTATGAGAAGAAAAAACTGCTGGCAACCAGAGGTTAGTGCTCCTAAATGTTTAATATTTCTTCCTGTCTTTCTGTGGTTTCAGGAGCTTCGGCGGCGACAATTAGGGTACAGCTATCCAAGCATTTTTTTAAAACTGATCTATAGTTGCTGTATATTGTGGATACATTTATTTAAACGAACTTCCTAGAGGAATCAGCTTCATACCAACACGTTGTTTACTGGCAAATAACGCCACTGACTGGAAAAAAATGTTTTAACTTAGTTCCTAAAGCAACACTACACTTAATCAAAGGGCTTTATATTTTTCTGTAAAAGTCCACATGGCAATGTTGTTGTTATGAAATGATTTAATGTCACATTATTAGGTGGATGAAGTAGCTCTTTTAGTTTATTCAAGTGCGTTCGTGAGGCGACACATTAATATCCGAGCAGACGCAGAGATTTGATGGAGGGGGCTCATTTCAGTGCTGCTCACTGCCAAGTTCACTGATGAAGGGGACCTGTTTATATGCTGCACCATGCCAAAGTTATAATAGAGGAGCACTGGCACTCCCACTTAATTCACACGAGACAGATACACAATGCAGCCAACACACACGTGCATCCACACGCAGTTGTGTGTGCGCCTCTCATGCGCACATGCGTGGACACACATACACACACAGGAAACAGTACCTCATCCATCATGCGGAATGAGAGATACTGGGAAGATCTGCCGCCAAATGGTACTAAATTCCCTCAGTGTTGCTTTATGGGATTATGAATTAGCAGTTTGAACGGGCCATCTGCCGCACAGTCATTAAGACACCCATATGCCAGTATATGAATGGGACATTTACTCACATAAACACACACATGCATACGTCCATAAATGACAGCCCACCAGTAATAATCCTGTTGATATTGCACTCTTTGTAAAGTGGTGAAACTGTTTTTTTTTTTTTATTATCACACATTCACATATGCATCCAGCTCTGGTGCCAAAACAGGCCTTGGGTCACTTGTTTGTCATCTGAGTGTGTGTATAATATCTATCACAGTCTTTGTAATTTGATTTTTATTAAGTGTGCCACATGCTGGCAGGGAGAAGCACTGTTTGTGGTTCATCATTTAACACCTGAACTCAACTTGTCCAATACATAATATTCACAGGGGAAGTGAAAAACCAGAATAGTATTTTAACAAAGTACAAACTGTAGATATGAGCATCGTTGCATTTTACAGAGAGTATTACTGTGAATTTGAAATCACTGCATGGTAAGTTTATATCTTTCCACAAGTGTGTGCAGATTCAAAACTTTCCCCTTAAAACCATTAGACCCAATGTACGGTAGAACTCTGTTCATGTCAAAGGTGTGAAACAAATATTATCACCAACTCTGCAGTTACCATCTGCTCAGCTTAGTGCTTGGTTTCATGACCTGCAACCTCACTGCTTCGGTTCACTCGTTCTCCTCTCATTAGTATGCAGCTCATTTTATTACAAGATCTCTAAAATCCAACTATAGACTGCTGGCCCAACACCAAACAGCAGGCAGACAAAGTTAGTGACTGGCTGGTGAACATGATACAGCATTTAAGCATTAAAGTATCAGATATTTTCCTCCAGAGTTGGTGGATAAACACACAGAGCTGTTTGTGTCCTGTTTCTGCTGCTGCAAGAAGTCAAAGAGTCTCTAAAAGCATATTTAAATCTGTGTTTTCCTTTTCTGTGTCTCTGTATAAAATTTCTGGCAGCCATGCAGAGAAAGCCTGTGGTGACTGAGGTCCGGACACCCACAGACACTTGGAGTGGCCTCGGGTTTTCCAAGTCCATGCCAGCCGAGGCTGTCAAAGAGCTTCGGAACATCAGCCGCCGGAGCTACAAACCCTACTTGAGCGGCAGCGTCAGCCAGCAACAGGTACAAAGAATAAAAATATTAGCCTCATTTTGAGTGAATATTCAAGCTTCGGTCGGCTGTTCTGATCGGCAAACCTGCTGAATTCTTTCAAGCTACTACAGCTGGGTCGTGTTGCCGTGTGGTGAAACAACCACCGCCTCTGTGCCCCACAAACATAACCTCATTTACTGGCATTGCCCTCTAACGGTCTGAAGCGTTCTTCTCACCGTGCGGTAAGCGTTGCCAGTTTATATGCTCAATTACCTGGGGTCTGTTACCATCACTTTGGTCCAGACACTCCTCTGCAGCCTGTTTACCCGAGACGTTTCAGCTCATCTCCCCTGCTCTTTAAAAACCTCCTGAACGGCCGGTCTCTGATCAGTATCCAGTGATGGAAAAGCAGACCCACTTAGGTTAATAAGAGCAAGAGACATTCCTCTGACAAGTTCAATTTTCTTCAGAGGCCTCTGCGGCTCAGAGGAAGCCCTTTGCTAAACCCACAGCATTGCTAATTTGCAGCGGGAGAGTGCTACTATCACAGGTCAACCCACTGGGACAAATGAGCCAGTTTAAGTACATGATTAATTGCTGGTATTATTACATTTTTGTATCTTTGCATGTAATTTCTACGGAAACCTTTTGCACCCAAGATAATTTGTAGTTACCTGTAAAGGTTCTTCTCATGACCTGTGGTAAATAAAAGGACAGAGGAAAGACGGCGGTGGCGTTTCTGTTGAATAAAATTTTCACAGATGAAAGAAACAGGTCTAATTAATATTTAATGCCGTCTCAATTTCTCTCTGTCTCCTTCCAGTCTTGGGCTGCTCAGACAGGGAAAAAATGTAACGGGAGTGACTCGGAGAACTGGAGGGACAGACGTGGATCCACACCTTCATCCCTCCTTGCCTCCTCCTCTTCTTCTTCATCCTCCTCATCCTCCTCTCCCTCCTCACCCCCTTCTACTTTCTCCTCATCCACCTCCTCCTTCCCTGCATTCACACCAATGAATAGAGGCAGAAATGACAAATCCTGTAAGTTTCAAGGCCCAGTTTTTTCTTTTTTCTTTCTTGGGCTGACAAGATTGACAAGACTTTCTTGTGGTTTTTTGACCGTCTCCTCTGACCTCTCCAGGCGATAGCTTCCCGTGCAGCAGCAGCTACTTTGAAGGCGGTTGCTCTTCGAGGAGGGCGTCGTCCTGCAGTCAGAGGAGCCCCTCTCCCCAAATAACAGATGACCTACCTGAGCTTCTCAGCCAACTTGGTCTGATTAAATACATCGACGTGTTTGAACAACAAGAGGTAAAGACGTAGAGAATATTGTGGCCGTTTGGTGAGTGTGAACTTGGAAAAACTGTGTGTGAAAACATTTTTTTATCATTAGTTAGACACACGCAACACACTGCTATTACAGCTGCAAAGCTTTAAACACACTTATTCACAAAGACGCACACACCCTTGTGCCCCCGCCAAAATCATTATACATCATGAACGACCATCATGATGCAACTATCTGTACTCATCCAGATCGACTACCAGACATTCCTCACTCTGTCTGATGATGATCTGAAGGAAGTGGGAGTCTCTACATTTGGTGCCAGACGCAAGATGTTACTGGCAATTTCAGGTAAGAATTTGGGATTTAGCTGTACGTCTCCTTCTGCTAAAGTAATAGGTGGGAAAATAATTACCTTGATTATCTATCAATGCAGACCTGAACAAGAGCAAGAGGCGGCTCTCAGACACACCCGCAGTGAAGCCTGGCTACTTGGAAGGTGGAGCTAGTGGTCGACTGCCAAGAATCATGGATGTAGAAGTTGGTGCACAGAGTAACCACTGGTGAAAGGCAACCAACCTGCTCGAGACTGCATCCGACCAGTGTGGAGCCGTACATTATATAAAGTATACTGCCTGTGCAGATGTTTAATCTGCATATTATTTAAATATGTGCCTGAAATGACCTTGGAGACGAGAAAACATTTAACACTGCTATATCCCAAAGCATTTTACACAAAATCAAGACAAAGAGGTCCCCACTCACAAACATCTGATTCTACAATGAACAAGAAATATGAACATACTGAGCATGATTCTCTTTTGTGGCACCTTTTACTGTGATAAAGTGCCTTTCTGATGCAAACTTTGACCATGTTAACCTCTAAATTTATGCAATTGTACATAGATATTTACAAAGTGACATTATAATATGATGGTGATGATAGGTAAAATGTTGCTGTTAAGATTTATCCATAAAAACTCTATTTTGGGGGAATTTGGTATTTTATTATATAAAGAAAGGAGGGAGTGAAAATTTTGTGTGTACAAAATTGTACCACGTTAATTGCAACAACATGGTCTTTTTCATTCAAACCTCACTGTGGTCAGCTGTAGTTTGAACTTGTCATCAGCTCGAAGCTGGACCAGACCAGCAGAGGGCACTGGTGCCACACACTGTACTTACAAATGCAAGTGATATTTGTTTTTTCTGAAAAATGATTCATTTCATCAGATGGACCCACAATGCAGCATTTGGTGGACAAGGTGGATTCAGCTTTGAAATATACAGTAACAACAAGTTAAAAAAATGACTTAAGTATAAAATGTAGACAGGTAAATGCTGGCGTGAATGTGACACCCCTTTTAATTGGGGTTTGGTCTTGCCTGACTGCTCACCTGAAAGTACCAATTTAATTTATCACTGCTGCCAGGAGTGAAGCCACCAGTGCTGCTTATGAGTTGTTTCCTGTTAAAT
This sequence comes from Channa striata, assembly GCA_033026295.1. NCBI lineage: Eukaryota > Metazoa > Chordata > Actinopteri > Anabantiformes > Channidae > Channa > Channa striata. The sequence continues at coordinate 17,661,339 of CM065173.1, read as the reverse complement.
TATTTAGCAGGGGGCTATAACCGGCAATTTAGTGCCATCAGAGAGACCTCGCTGGCAGGGTGTTAGCGGAGCGGTATCACCTGTTTTTAAATTTGCAAATTTGGAATTGCGATTTTGGCTACCACATTGAAACCTCCACTGGGGGGCATGAGGAGGTCTGATATGTTTAGATGCTCCACAAGCTGGCTGGTGCCGCAGCCAAGCGTGAAAGGGAGTGTGAGTGGAAGTGCTGGGCTGTGACAGATTAGGGGGAGATGATCCCTACTTATTACAATGTCTCTGCCAATTACATAGGCAGGGTTTAGACCAGTGATCCTCAAATCTGGTCCTCGGGCCCCAGAGCACTGTTGGATTTCTATTCTGTCAGGTGGTTAATTGCATTCCCCTGTGGTGGCAGGTCTAAATCGGTCCTTGATCACACAGTTAGGAAGAGAACTACGTGGAACAACCAGCAGTGCTTTAGACCCTGAGGACTTTGGAGAGCCACTTGGACTTTTCACCTGTTAATCTTGAAACACGGAGCAGGTTCGTCTGTAAAATGAAGCTACGAGGAGACGTAATGTGCCAGCTTTTCTTTTGTCTAAACTAAGTGGTCTAAGCTGCTTACTCCAAATAACATGTAGTTCAAGTCAGTGCTTTAAAGGAATGAATTTAGCTTCCCATTGGTAGCCTAGTCATGTGAAATACTGAAATACTGTAGGTTGGGGACCAAGTTTTGGTAAACATGATGCTAAATCCATCAGATCAGTTTAGTTTAGCATAAATACTGGGAACAGTTGGCTCAGTCCCGAAACGACAAGATATGGCAGATATTTGATACAACAGAACCACTAATAATCACTAATCACCACATTAAATCTCAGAAACAACACTGCAATCAAGAAATAGTCTGGCATATGAGCCTTCACAAAGCTGCAATTTGCAAAAACAACCCAGAAACAACGAGGAGCGAAGGACCATGTGAGGAAACTGCATGCACTGCTATGATGAAGGGCAGAGAACATGCATAAGACATGATACTTTCACCACGTGTGTACTCAGCTGAGATTATAGGACATGATAGGTTATTAATAACATAATTATTAATAGCTAAGAACTTTACATATTTGATGACAAGCCACTTGTTCCACTTCCCTTTGTCCCCTGAAAATGACCAATTGCTTCAAGGTCCCTGCTCGTATTTAATCACCAGTCTCTATGGCGACCACGGGCCGATGGGAGGATCCACCTGACACGAAAGCCATCTATGGATAACAAAAAAGCAGCCAACAGAGAAATGAAGCGGAGGAACAGAATGCCCTGAGGATGGAAAAAAAAAAAAAAACAACCACGTGTCTCCCTTACTGAGATGAAGATGGAGCTCACTCCAGGAGAGTGAATGAGGGAGCAGAGGGAAACAGAAACAATAATGAGACTGTCTCGTTCTCTGTGTGGATGAGGAGGGTTGAAAGTGAGCACTCAAGTGTTTCCTGTGGTAAGAGGCATATCACAAAGGTGAATACTTGGGGATTGTGATTATTTTTATATATCCACCTTATTCCTTGCCCCATGGGACCCTGCATGCATTATTTTCATCTTCTTTTGTCATGTAGCCTGAGGACAATAGAAGATGCTGCAGAGCCAGGATGTGTTGTGAACTGCTGAGTGGACGGTTTCAAGCCAGAAGATGTGGTTGTCCTTTTAGCCTTTGATTGTTGGAACAGTGGTTTTTGGAAGTGCTGAGCCGGCTGCTTTGAGCCAATGGGGTCAGCTGTCCCATTAGCCAATGATATTACAAAAACACTCATTAGGCTTTTATGTTCTTCTGGGTGCTACTTCCTTTGTGATTTTCCTCTCTGAAAAGAAAGCGTCAAGAGCATTTTCTGCTGCTGAACAGGGGACGCAGCTTTCTCAAGGTTGGAAAAGGTCAGAACTGATGGAGGGTTTTGATTGGTCTATTGCAGAAAATATGAGCTGCGGAGTAAAATAATCAAAAAGTGTAAGAAACTTATAAAGAGGCTGTGGTTTCAAAGTGCGGAGGGAGACGTGGCTTTAAATTCAGTACGGTTTGGTGACAGAAGACGCTTGTGGTGAAAATAGAACATTGAGAGAACAACAGACACATGGACACGTACCTGTAAGGTTCAAAAGACACCCAAAGTGCCACTTTACTTAAATTTTCAAAGTTACAAATAAAAGTTCACTTAGTTGACATGGTGAAGATTTCATTTTCAAATCACTGAACATATCCAATATTGGGAGGCAGAACAGAGTCTTTTCTCTGCTTGCCTGACTTCATGTGTCCTCCCAGCTCAGGAGCAGCTTCTTCCTATAGTGTCCATGCACTGTCAATCAGCCTCAGCAGTCCTACTGACCAATTAGTAAAAGGATGTCTGGCTGAGACACTGCACATTCGGACTAAAGGCCATGCAGTTCACTCTTCTACACTTCTAGCGCCCTGCAATGCAACTTCCTACCTCCTGAGATTGGGAGAAAAACCAAAAAGACACTAGACAGCATCAACATAGCAACAAAGTATTGTAGCAGCCAAATAGGCATCACTTTCAGTTTGAGATGCATAGAGCTAGACCTGGCCAGGTGAATCTCTCTTTTACAGAAACACGATGAGAAACATGCAACAACAACGACAATACATCATTAATCTCATTGCTTTCCCGGACTTTCTGGGACATTCAAGATCAACGATTAAATAATTTACAGTCCTCCATGATATAACAGAGAGAGGGAGCATCTCAGAGCCTGGGAGTGCGGTGGAGATTTATGGAAACATTGTTTAAACATTGGAAGGAGCCCAACGGTAGGACACAGAGCATGAGAATGAATAGCTGATGGACGAACATCTGTAATTTTGCCCTTCGTGGAGGAGACATATTTACATCCAATACATCAGCTAATGTGTGTGGGCTCACAGACTGACCGGAGGCTCTGACACAGACGTGGATAGGAGAGGGACACAGTCAGTGGAAGGAGAGAGAAAGAGAAACAGACAAACAGAGAGGCGTCCGTGTTAGAAGAGGTTAAAGATCGCAGGCTCGGGGAAGGTAAAGCAGAAAGTGGACAGCTTGAGCTGAATTCTAACGGGGTGTGGGCAGTTGTTGTTGAAATCTAATAAGCTCTCTGTTTTCTGTCTGAGGAAAGAGCGAAACACGTGAAATAGAAGAGGTCAGATGAGGTTTACTGAAAAGAGACATTTGGATAAGGGACAAGGATTACAAGAGCAAGCTCAGGAGCCAAACGATGAACTGCTGCCAAGGTAACTGGAGGAGGAGGAGACACTGGAATGGCTTCAGATCTGTGCTGAGTTAACGGAGTTTCCTGGTCGGCTGATGGCAGAGTAAAATGGAGCGGAGCTACCAAATGTAGCCAATCTCGTCATCCTTATCGTCTTCTTCATCCTCGTCGTCCTCGATGGCTCCTCTGGGATGGATCCGGCCCCGTCTCTTCTTCTGCCTGCTCCTGCCGCTCTGTGACTGCTCTTCCTCCTGGTCATCCAGAAGAATTACTGCGCCGCCGCTGCCAAAATCCCCTGATGTCTCCTGGTCCTCGTCTTTGGCGAGGTGCACAAAAACACACGGAAGAGAGAGATTAGAAGAAGAAGCAGCACAGAAAGTCTGCAAGTCTGTAGAGTGTGTTTTATTCCCTCTGTCAAGCAATGTTGCTTCAGTAGCTCATAGCTAATGTCTCTGAATGGGTTAAGAAAGTAGGTTTTGAGACATATGTCAGCTCATATCATAACATTATCTCAAGAAAAGCAGCATCTTATTCAACTATTGCTAAGGGGGTAATATAATAAAACAGATCAAGATGAGTTTGTGTGCTATATGACCCTCATGTACAGCCACGCCGTACTGGCCTCCAGCCTCCAGGAATGGCCAAGGCAACATTTTGATCCGAACTAGTGGATGGATAAAATTTTTGACAGACATTCATGAGTCCTGATGACCATGGCACAGCTTCACAAAGCCGGCTGTAAATTCACACTGTAGGGCGCTGAGTCGACCCAGCACAACAGGGAGTGACGAGTTCGCTTCTGTAATTGTTTTTAAAACGTTTGCTCCACTTTGGGTGGATTGGTTTCGAGTCTCGTGCTCCATCCAGCTTGATTGCCAAATGTTGCATTCGGAGGTTTTAACTAGTCGGTCCCAGTGGTGAGCTCAGCTGCGGTAAAGCAAGTTACATCTGCAAACATTTTGATGTTAAACAAATGTTTTTTTGTGCCTGTGTAGCTACAGTGCAAACAGAAGTCATTATCTCAGCTTCTGCCTCCAGCATTTTGTGAAACTGGGACCAAAAACTTCAGTTTTAAAACAGCCTATTTACACCTGGGTGTGCTCTGCACTCGGCTTGAGCACTTAGAGTGTTAAAATCAGTTTGGTGTGTTTGTGTTCAGACTATTGAGTGTAGAGCTGCAGCACGGCTGCCTGTTTGTTTTATGCAGACTTGAATGGGAAAAGTCCAAGCTGCTCCAGCCCGAGGCCACTCAGCCAAAGTTAGATGAGCTTGTTAGACTGGAGACAAAGAACTGCTGCTGTCCCTGTGCGTGTGTGTGTGTGTGTGTGTGTGTGTGTATGTGTGTGTGTGTGTTTGTGTGAGTGGTGGCCAGAGAGACACCTCATCAATATTGGAAGTTGCAATTACTGGCTTTGGACTAGACTGGCATTCGAGTGAGCCATAATCTGTGACTGTGTGTTAGCTGTTTGATTGATAATCAGTATGTCTGCCTGATTTCCTTCTTGTTAATTATATTTTTTTTCCCACGATGAAATCCCCCTGCCATTGATTTGCAGCAAAGTGCTTCTATTGGCTTTTTGACTATTACCTTTGAATTTTCACTGCTGGCTTGTTAACCATGGCTTTGACATACCAAAGCATCGAATTGTATGTATTCGTTGTCTAAATGCACCTTCATCTTTGTGTTTATTCTCTTCCACAAGGTGCAACTCAGTCACTGCTACAAATTCATATTTAACAAATCTTCTGACACTCTGCTCTCTGCTGACTAGTGTGACAGATTTTCCTACTTGACTTGCATGGCGCCGGTGTTTTATCAAAGCTGCATGAGCAGAATATCAGAGGCAGATAGAATCAGACATATGACTGATAGTAAAGCAGCCAGGCTGGCTCCAGAGGCATGCCTAATGGTATCTACTTCCTAAACGATCACTGATGCATAGATTCTGGTAAAGATAAAGAGAAACAGGGATGTGATTTTGAGCAAAGAAAAAGACGGAAATTGCAGATGGTGATGTGGTCCATGTTTCACGGGTGTGTTTTCAAGAGAAGTTCTCTCAGTTCTCTCGTGTGCAACCGATAACAAAGGGGGAGAGAAGACAGATGTTCAGTCCACCTGGATCAAAAGCACTGACTTTGAAAGACAGCTAGACAAATGGGAGCCAATAAGGGCAAACACAACACAACCAGACTCCTTGTTTATCTGTGCTGGATGTGTGTGTGTGTGTGCTTGTAGGTGTAATCTCTGTGTGTTTTGCAGTCTTACCACAGTTGGGGTTGCCTTGCTTTCTGGAGCCGGCGATCTCGTTGCCATATTTGTCCACACACCAACACTGGCCGGTGCTGCCGTGACACTGAGTTGGTTTGAAGTAGCCCTCCTCAGTACAGCGAGGGATGTAAGAACCTGAAAGCAAAGAGCAAAGGACAAATCAGGAGGAAGAAAGAACAGAGTTGGAGAGTGAAGACAGTAATAACTTTAAACCAGAGGTTAGACTGACCCCGGCTCAGCAGCGGTCACATTTACATGTCCTGCAGTTCCAACCAAAGGCATTATGTATTCACAGAGGGAGATCACCAATCAATTACTGTTGTGAAGGTTACAAGACAACAACCATACATCCTGCTTAAGGGGAAGCAGTCACTTTCAATAACACCCCCACACACACACACACAAAAACACACACCTATTTTCAGTTACCTTCATTTGACCCAGTCCAAGCTCATTTTTCAAATTTTTATTTTGTAGTTACACTGAGTGACTTGCCCAGTGGGGACAGATGACATGTGTTCAAAATGTCTGGATGTGTTTTATTGTGTGTGTGCGTGTGTGTGGGTGCCTTGGTTAAATATTTTAAAAGAGACACACTTTGCTAGTGCGGTTGTGGGCACACTGGTTCCTTAAACATGAGAGAAACACAGACGGGTGTCAATCATCCCGACTGACCTATGAAGCTCTTCCTTCGACTCGGGTTCTGGATCCTGCTCTTCTCAGTTTGGCATGGCAGTCCTACAAACAGAGAACACAGAAAGGTTTAATTAAAGCAGCTAGTTTTGTTTTTCTAGCAACATAATTTCACTGAAACGGCTCTTTCACTGTTTTACCATCTCACCCGTTTCCTCTACGCTTCCCCCACAGCATCCTCTACAGATATTTCAGCCTTTAATTAAATCTGTTCTTCCTCCACTCAAATCCATTATCCACTTAAAGGACCACAGTCTTGGTTTTGCTTGTTCGAGCCCAATTAATATAAACATTCGCAAGCTTGACCTCACGGCAAACAGTTTTGCAAATCATCCTATGACCTTTAAACAACATTTTGAATTGCTTTACATTCTAAGTCTGTCTCTGTTGATTTGATTTCTAGAAGGCGTAATCGTATATTTATGATACTTCTTTAATTGGTGACATCTGAGGGATCTGTTTCTTCTACACCAGAGCCCAAGTATAGCAGGAAGATGACTTGTTCAATAGTCAAACAGGCTGAAAACAGTGTTACCCTATTATCTATGCCACCTAAAAAAAGTATAATAACACTGAACTCACCAAACATAAGTCTAATAATTTCTCAGTTCTGAGCAATGACAGAAGACCCACATTAAGCCAACAATACAATATAATATAATATTTGAGAGATCTAAAAGAAGTGCTCTGAAATGACAAGTAGCTTCCATATTCTCTCTTTCAACAATGACTGCGTATTACTTTCCCTCCTTGTCTCATCTCACCCTCGGGTTTCTGGAAGCAGTAACACCACTCGTTGTTTGACAGCTTGCCATCCTTGAAGGAGTCACAGGAGTTGAAGAGGGGCTTCATGCACAGCTCGTACTTGTCCAGGTAGATGGCACTCAGCTCTGATTGGTCAAGCAGGAGGTCAAAGTTCATGTCTAACTTGTTGAACATCCAGCCAAGTGAGTCCTTACAGATGGGCAAGATGCTGGTGTCAAAGTCTAGTGGACAAAAGAGGGAGAAAAAAACAGCGAAAGAAAATCATTGAGGTGAACATTTTTGAAACGGCAGCACATGTCCAGGTCACCTACATTTTTATCTTTTTCAAGTAGACTGAGCTTGAGTGTCTGTTCTGTGTGTGTGTGTGTGTGTGATGGCAAAGCTGAGATGTGTTCAGAAGTGTTGACATTACAGAGAACAGAGGAGGTCCGCTGTCAACATCAGCACCAGCCCTCGCAAGGCCCAAAGAGCAAAGCTGTTCAACAGGAAGCTACTGCACAGACACACACACACACACACACACACACTGCATACATGTATTGTACATTTTGTGGGGGAATGTACTCACGTTCAATGGTGGAGTCAAAGCTGTCAGAGGATTTGAGATCTCTGTTGGCATCGAGGTGGAGAACTCCAAACCAGTCCTTCAGTCTGGCAGCAAGGCTGTGAAGCTCTGTGTCAGTGCAGGCTACACACACACACACACACACACAGGGAGACATGAAATAATGAGGAGAGGAGGAAGTGTCAATCTACTGTTGTCATCAGACAAAAAAAATAACAATTCTCTTTTTTTGCTCCTTATCGAAAATTCATTTCATTTCTGCTGTGCATTTTTCTCTGTGTTCTTTTCTTTTTCTAATTCGACTCCACGTCTTCAGCAAAGGCAGTGAAGTTATGACAAACACTGAACGGCTGCTGTACTTGACAGTTACCATAGGAACCCTATCTGACATATACAGTACACAGACAGATACAAATTCAGAGCACAGTTTTCTTATCTGCTGCCTTCAATACTTATACTTGTTGGTGATAAACATGATTTTATGTGTGTGAGAAATTACAAAGTCGGACACACACAAACCCACACAAACCCCTAATGGACCAGATATGTCATCTTGCAAGTAAATACTTGTACAGTGATGGTAACCTACAGTGGGAGGTAACCTGTGCATAATTTTATGTATCACAACTAAAACCAAAGCTGAACCATGGAGCAGGCTGATGCTGATCACCTACGCAAAGAAAGCCCAAACTGAACATATTTGAATATATTTAATGATGCCCCTAATTAAAAGTATGAGCCACGCTCTTCCACAGCCCTAACAAATCTCTGGTTCCTTCCACCCTGTGGGACTGACAGGGTCTGCTGGAAATTCAAGCAGACCTCTGCCTCTGCCTGTCTCCTTCTGCGTTTGTGTCTGTCAATCTCCATCTTCTTTTCTGTTTCTCTCCCGCATGTGATTGACATATTTTTGCTCATTCATTTTCTTTTGAGAGCTTGATGACATACCTGAAGGACAACAGCCCTTTCCCACTTCACACTGGGCCTACCAATTCAAATGCTGCAGCTTTGTTATGAAGGATAGGAAAGACAGAATGAGGTACATTTGAAAAGTGAGGCTGCAAAACATGCAAAGGCTTCGAAAGTTCAGACTGAGACCTAAAAAAAATCACAAGTATTTTATCTTCTAATTCTTGGTTATAATCCACTGTCTCTTGCATGCAAATGCATGAATCCTCAGACAGCAGGGAGAAATATCTCATCTCTTTCTCTCTCTCTCACACACACACGCACCTATTGAGTTAGAGAGACGCATTCACACTAATACCAAGAAGAGACTAGATTGGTCCGTGTGACTTGATCATTGCTGTCGTTGCTGTCGTGTGTGCATGTCACACACACACATACACACACCCACAAACCAGCCAGTGGGAGTTTTTAATAAGGTGCAGGTTTCTATGCTGGGCTGAGAAACGTTTCCATCTCCTGTATTAGAACACTTCCTTTTGAGGTGTAATCCCAGTCCTGCACCCATGTGTGTGTGTACGCACAGCCATGCAGTATTTTATAGTTTTACTTTGGGGTTGTGTCATTATTGCAGCTGCTATAAAGCTGTGGACGCCCCAGGAAACAGACTGGAGCTGAGCAAAGGACAAATAACATTTATCTGGCTGGCTATCCATGTGACATTACCTCTGAAATCCCAAGGTGCCGGTGTGTGTGTGTGTGTGTGTGTGTGTGTGTGTGTGTGTGTGTGTGTGTAATATAACCCTTCAGGACCTGACAGATAACATTTGTGAGTGCTTTTCATTTCCACGGTATGGAGCAGAGAGAGCAAAATACCAACAGCTCAACATTATCTTTAGCCCCTAAATAAAATTCTCCTGCAGGCAGGAGCAGAGTCCGTCGCATGGTGCACTGAACACAAAAACACAAAAGTTAGTCCCTGTCTTCATTTTTATACGACTGTCTTCATCGCAACACCACGTTTTCCCGTCATCGTCTTCCTTTCAGTTCCCACGCGCTGCAGCTCCAACCACTCTCTATTTTTGTGATTCTTTTGTTGCCTTTGAGGACTTCTTACTCATTTTCCTCTATCACCTATTCATTTTCAATCTCTCCCGATCCTCCAACTCTGTCAATTTTTCTCAGATTCAATAGAAGTCACTTATCACACATGGCTGTGCCTAACTCGGCTTCTCCCTTCGCCTTAAAAAAACACTTTGATTTGCTGTGGTCTCCTATTTGTTTCTTTCACCTAAATTGCTTTGAGTGCTTCACTTCCCATCTCTCTCTTCGCACATCCCTCGGTGGACTACAAAGACTCAAGTGTTTCTGTTTCCTCCTTTGAAATCCACTCCCTCTAGATCACTACCTATTCCTCCACTTTTTCTACTTTTGACTCCACTGCTCTCTCCATCTTTCCCTCTCAAGTCTCTTGAACTATGCACTGTGATACACAATGAGTCTTGTTGGGCCCCTCTTATCTCCTTTTCTCAGAATGACCCAAATTGTTTCAGACAGGCCTGACACTGCCGCCTGTGTTTGGAGTCCGTTCGCTGGGCAATGAGTCAGAAAGCTGGAGTTTTCTGAAGGACACAACGCTCAGATAAAATGGCTTGTTAACCATTTTTCACTCACTCTCGCTTTCTAAGCCACATCACTTTTAGACAGGCCTAATTATATCAGATACACAACCACATAAAAGGTTTTCTATGATATCATAAATTACAGCTATGCCAGAAATGAATTGGATGCGGGACAAGTGAGGTTACTGCTGTCAGTAAAAGACCTGATCGAGCTGGGCTGCAGATTGCTTTTACTTCTAAGCCTTAAAGTAAAAGTAGTAAAACATTTTCAGTCCTCAGTAATCTCTGTAACCAAAATGATTGATAAGCACATTTATTCCACATATTCAAAAGTGGCAGTCATATTTTTGTTCACAGTTTCCATGTCACTCTGTAAAATGTGGATGAGAAGTAAAGGATAGGAGTAAAATGCACTAATAATAGCTGTGGTCCAAATCTTGCAAATGTAAATTAAATGACTGGGAGGTTAGTGAACATCTGAGGAATCTCAAGAGAAATCCAAAGGGTTTCTGGGTGAGATTCATAACACGTAACAACAATAATGTACAGTAACAGTCCCTCCAGCATTTCACAGAGCTTTTTCAGATTGTTGTAGCCTAAAACGTCTGATCTTGCAACAGCTTTTCAAAACAATTGTGATGCATGTTGCAGTTTATATAGTGCTTTAAAATGCAAAGTCACGCAGAATTTATGGGGGATTGATGTAATTAATTTTTGCAATGGCAACATCGCAAAATCCTGGAGGGCAAGGTAACAAACTGTGAAGGGAAACTCTCTCTCTAAATGATCTTTTTTCCTCCATTGTTGCCACCAAAAGACCAGAAAATATGCAAAGCTTCTTTAAAATATGGTTAGAGACATATGTGACAGCTGTCAACCATATCAGTTTCTTCCTGACATGAAAACTTTGCAGTTGAACAATCGTACACTGCGACACCTTGTTGGGATTAGTGGTGCAGCATGCAACGCCAAACTTTCCTTTTTCTCAGTAATTCCAAAAATAAATACTGTTGTCTTGCAGGAGCTTTTTGTTGCTAAATCCAGAAAGTCTGACATTTGCAAGAATCTGTCTCCAACATTTCAACCTTTCCTTTACTGCTCTCAGTCCCTGACTTCTCTGGTGCACTCTTCCACTACACAAGTTCCAAGTCAGCTTTGTTTGTGAATTCCCATAGACTTTATGGTTGAGAGTTGTTTTCTCCAGCAGTTTATTTTCCACTAGAAAAAAGTTTTATTTCATCAGGCTTTTAAAAATGCTTAATTTCAAACAGTTGTATGACAAAAGGTCATGCAATATGGCACTAAATTAGCTATTTGTCTAATTATACCAAGCCTTTGCTGTTTTACATTTTTTCCATTGTTAATTAACTTTATGTAGACACGTGATCAGTCTAGCAGATGTTAATGTTGCAAGGCTCTAATTGGTTTGATTAATTTCCACTTTCTGTTTTTTTTTTTCAGGCCTAATAATGAAGAAAATCCTTTAGGTTCCACGTGAAAACTGGCTATGACCGAGCAGTTATTAGAAACACTTCCTGTAAAATCATGACTAGCACAACTGGTGTGTAAAAAACCGTATGTGTTTAAATCCTTCACAGTTCACTAAGGCAACCACCTGTAACTACTCATGACTCAGCTTCCTGTGGCACAGAAAGAAATTCTGCTGAAAAAACAGGATAAGGGTTGCATCAAGAAACTGGAGAGTCCTTCTTTTTAGAGTCGGATGTAAAAATTTACAGCAGCCAGAACAGCTAGAAGCTTTTGGCTAAAAAGTTGCCATGTCAGATGTTCAGACTGGGAGCAAATTATCTTCTCCCCCTCACATATGAAAACTGCTGTATCTTTATGCCAAGCATCCCCCCCCCGATAATTGCTCCAGCTGTAACACATGTGCACAGAGACAGAGATACAATGCGATGCTACATTTGGCAAAGATGATGCTCCTGGCTCCACTTCCAACCCATCCCAGATTGTCTGATAGTGAACTTTCTAGAAGTAGTAGCAGGCAGCCAGACACGCGGGCTGCTTTTGCACCGGAGAAGCTATCGATCACCGCTGCGGGTCAAATATCAAACACCGAATCATGGTTGGGAATTACCATCTTATCTTTCTTCCTCCCCTCGCATCCAACGCTTTCTCACTTCTGCTGTCTTTCATGTCTGCAAACTTGGATCAGTGAACCCCCCACACAACCCTTCACTTTTTCTAGTTTTTTACACATAGGTGATGGCAGGCAGTGCATGTAAGACAGATTTTGTTTGAGTAAATCAGAAAGAAGAACAATTGGCATCCTTTAAAGTATGTCAAATTAGCTCTGAGATAAAAACATTATTTTCATTTCAGTGTTTTTTTGCATTATTACTTTACTAACAATTTGAATTCATCTTGTGTCCAAGATGCATCTTTATCTTGTGTCTATCATAGCGTCTTGTTTCACTACCTTTGTAAAATGATGCAGTCTCATGCCATCACCACATATGGCTGTTACTGCCATTAGGAGATAATTCATTGCAACTTTTCCAAATTGCATATGTTGACTTTGTCTTCAGGCCAGTTTACATAATGACATAAACGTGTCCTTCAAACTTCCTAATATAGAACTCCTGGGCTTTGAAACCCTCCACATCTCTTGAATCATTGATTAACTAAGTTTGTCATATAAAAGAGAAGGAGTGGCTCTAAATCCAGACTGAGGACAGGTGGGTGGCGATCACAGCGAGACATCAGGAGTGTGGTCTGATCAGATCAAGATGAAAGACACAGGGAAGGCAGCATAGTGAGGTGACGCTTCTTAACAACGCAACAGAAGGAGAAAGAAATGGACTGAGACAGTCAGATAGGAGATATGAGGAAGATAGAAGGTCAGATTCATTAAAAAGATACGAGGGAGTGTTTGATTTTCTTTGCCCAAAGCTATCAGCTCTCTAAAACAATCTCACTGGCTGTAAGTTAAGGTTCCCCCCGATAATGATCAGTAATACACTGTCGGCACAAACAAGGAGACAGGGAGGCAGGTGCACAGGAGAATCACAGAGTGAACTGACTTAGGTTTTGGACCTTAAAAGTGTAACAATTTTTGATCTTAGGAAGCTTAATAAACTTTGATTGAACATGATCAAAAACAATTTGACATTGCCTTCCAAAGGCGAGACTGGTGTAACTGTTTGAAACCAGCAAATCACATGAAAATGACCTGAACAGTAACATTTGTACTTAAAACCCTGCAGATGCACATGTGTTCGGGCTAATTTGACTGAAGACAACACAATATTTCACAGCAGATATTTGACACTGTGACTGAGCCAGCGTGTGGACTCTGAAGGTGAAGCAGCTAAAGCGAATTCAGCCATCATTCATCTTATGATTCACACCTCGGCTTTTCCTACTGTGCAATGTCAAAATGTCTTCTGTTAATAAAGAGCAGAAATCACCAAAGTCCATGTCCATGTGGGTGATGTCAGTCCTGACAGTCTTAACTGACTCATTAGGACAAATGAGTGGGAACAGCTGCATGGGGGAACAACAGGCATAAGATTTGGATCATTTTAGACACCTACACCACTTTGTGGTTAAGGCTGCATTCGTGAAATTCTGGTAGGGAGGGAAGAGCAAGGAAACCCTGCGTTATCCCAGTTTGCTTATGCATGACGGTAAACCTGTAGTTTAATTCAGCTGCAATCCCAATGGGAACATCAGATAAACAGGCTGCGAATCTTTTCACGAACTCGGAGCAGCTTTGCAAACTTCAAATATCTCAGTCTAAACAACTCAGGTGTTACGTGAAAGGTTTTTTTCTGACTAAGCTGAATGTAATTATGGCCTCAAATACATATATATAATGTTAACAATGTTAAGGCTTGATGCTTTAAAAATCCTGTGTGAAGCAAAGTGTGCATGTTCAATCATCCACCTGCCATCCTGGTAACACAAGGTTCCCTGTCAGAAAACCATTTGGTGCGTATTTGAGGAAATGACCAGTGCAGCTTTTGTTCCAGTGAGGACAGTCTCAATAGGACATACTAAAAATGCTCTACAGGCTCTCCTCACAGTGGTCGGCACTCTGGAAAAAAAAAAAATCCCTAGGCAGTTGGCATGTGTTAGGAGAGGATAGGAAGTGTGGAGGCAGAAGAGAGAAGAACACAATCTGTCCTCCTGTGTGCTCTGTCACAAAGAATTGGCAGGAAATTTTTAATTTAGCAAGCGGATTTAGCCCATTCAGCCTCTCTTTGTTTTGTCAATGTTTTTGTTCGACGGTACAGCAGAGACAAAGTGTACCGTCATTGTTCGAAAAATCTTACTGGCCACAACTGGAACTGACTTAGGTCTCGGCACAGGGTGACCGAGACTGTGGTGACTGGAAAAAGAATGATGATGTTCAGTGTCTCAGCAGCAGTGTCTCGGGGCTGGGAGGCAGATCTATTTAGATCCCGGCGCAAACCTTTGCTGACAAATAGGCAGATAGCAGCACATCAGGTTTCAGAGTTCATTCAGAAAGATCCTAATTAGTCATTAATCTAAAAATTACAATAAATATGCAAACAACATGTACATTATCTTGCAATTGCCAATAAAAAAAAAATGCATTTGTAGGATCCATTTGTGTTAAACTGAAACTAGTTTCACCCATTGTCAAAGGACAAGCAATAAGTTCAAGTCTGTACTATGGAAAGATAAAAATATTCCACAGTGTTTTGGTGACATGTTCCCCACGCAACCGCAACTGACACATAAAGGTTATTAAGTGTGACTGAGGGAGAACGTGGTATTTGAAACCTTCCACTGTGCTTAGTCGAACAAAAACATAGTCACGGGTATCATCTGTTAGTGGCACAGAGAAGACGAAAAGCGACAATTATGTCTGTTCTTCACTTTTATACAGATTGTAGGCTAGTTTCCTTCCTTTGCATTTAAACGTTTTTTATTTAAAAGATTATGGGCAATTTCTTGATTTCAGTTAGTATTCCTTTACAATCTCACAAGGCTTCAACAGATCTTATAATAACACAGAAATAATATGGTATGTTTGTACTGTTCTCCTGAAGACACATGGCTGTATTTCTGTATTAAATTCTAATTATCTCCGCTCGTTATGCCTTTTATACATGTCATTTTACAGCATTATAAGATTATATTGTGCCTTAAAGGTGAAAACTCTGTCACAAAGCAGAGTTCATTATATTTACTCAAGAGAATAACCAGCAGCCTGTTGAAAAAAATTTGAATTTTTGATGAGCCTTTAAATTTAAAGAATCAGCTTCTCATAATATTTTGTGTTTTTACATCATGGGAAGAATATTTTATGCACATTGTAGTGATCAAAAATTGAATGGATGCTTCTTTCAAAATAAATACTTCACATTTTGATTATCAACAGTTGATTTAAATCAGGCTAATAACCTCACAGACTCATGTGTGGTGTAACATACAAAAGCGATGGACAAAATAATACAAACACCTAGTATATGAGTATGATGCCGTGTTATTCCACAGTACGTCAAATCCACCAAATAGATCAATTAGCACAAACACCTTCAACAAAACTGAACATTATTATCTTTATGAATAAAGGATTTACTGCAGGAGTCTTTTATTAGACTGCATTAGTCTGAAAAGTGTGACTAATAAACTGTCAAATGGATGAATATCAATGTCTAACAAATCCTCCTCTATATGATGGCTTTTACTTAAACAGTCCAGCTCACTGCCACTTTAATTAGCTCCGTTGCGCCTGTCCAGCTTATTTCTCCTGATGTCAACGCACTGTCACACTTACCTCATCTGCCCTCTGCACAGATGAGCTTACACACACACACACACACACACACACGCACACACACAGACATACACTGTACTGAATTTTCCCACCTCTTATTATTCAAATCCAGCTCCCTTTTTTTTTTTTCAAAAAATTTAAAACACCATCTACAGTCCCACAATTATAAACCAGTTTATATGCACGTCTGTCCACACTCATATTCTAATTAGTTCATCCATCAGACAAAGTCGCCGCTTGTGCCAGATGTAATAAAAATTGTCTCTGGGCGTTGCTGGACATTTTGTGTTGATGAGACTGGGACAGACATGTGACCACAATGACCTTTTCTTTTGATCTTTGACCACTAAAATATAATCAGTTCATCCAAGAATCAGAGTCGACTTTTGTGCCAAATCTCTAGACACCCCCTCAAGGTTGTGCACGTAAAACTCACACAATCAAACAAGCACAATCAAGCACAATCAAAATGACACTTTCATGAGGTGAAAATGTCTCAAAACTAAACCAAAATATGTCATTAAATATGTGAAGCCAAATGTTCACATTCGAAACCACCTATTTAAGGGAGAAACTAGATTATCTGCACAGTGACAGTGACAAACAGCCACTGTGGTGCGGAAACACAACACCTCTGTTTACAGTAGAAGTGATGCTTATGGAACCACACAGTTGGAGTCACAGGTGTTGTGTGAACCGAGATATTTACCAGTCTGCTATGAATGTTAAAACCCAGTTTGAACCTGTGACTATCGGTAAACACAGAGGAGTGATTGCACATACCGAACTGCTGCAATCTTTTAACAGTTACCATAGGAACACAATCTGACACACACCAAGTGTTTTCCTCACCTACTGCCACCTCCATCTGTTTACCATTATGTGTTGCTGATTTAATGAGAGATTCTATCAGGTTGGGAGACCTGCTATCTCAGAATGCACAAATATCTGGACCTGCTATCTCGACGATGGTCAGAGGACAGGCTGTACTGGAAAATACAGTGAAATCCACGAGAAGGAGAAGAAGAAGACGCCAGAAGGAAAAAAGAGTCCGTCTGAATTAGGAAACGCTAAATTAAACACAAACCACGGAGAAATCAATTACGGCGAAAGGTTTGATATTTTAAATAGATAAATTAGTGTAACGCTGCGAGTTGACACTGTCTGAGATGTGGAAAGAGACTTCCCTTCTCTTTACACATACTATCCACACACGAAGCCAAGTTCTGAGCAGAACAAGCACACATATTTAGTTTCTACCGAGCAAAAACGGAGAATTAATTAGGCAGCAGTTAAGTTGGTAAAACACTTCTCTGTTTCAGCATCACTCTCTGTTCCCTCCATCATCCAGCCTAAAAGTAATGAAGAAGAGTGTAAGATAAAGACGGTGCCATCATTAATTAGCAGACACTTTCCTTTTGTATTAAATGTGTCTGATGAACCTCAGGATCCTTATAAATGCTTCCTAATCAGTGAGTGATTAGAAAAGACCTCAGAGGGAAGGAAGTATTTGTATCTGACGGGCAAGATAGTTACACTCCAAAACACACACACACACACACACACACACACACACACACAAAGTGAAACCATCCCACTACTCCCCCATTTGGGAGAGAGCAAGCCTATAACGATAACAATCCATCCTTTTCCGCACTGCTTTCCTTTAGATTGCATTTCTCCTCCAGAATCTCTCCATCCATCTGCTGAAATCCTATTTTCATGACAAACAATAAGACACACACACTCACTCCATCACTGCCCCCTGTAGCTGCCAGAAAAAGACCAGGGAGGGGCGGGGGGGTTGGGGGACAGAAAATAACATGAGTAACGGGAGAGGTGACAGGAAAGGAATGGAAACA
Source organism: Channa striata (assembly GCA_033026295.1). Lineage (NCBI taxonomy): Eukaryota > Metazoa > Chordata > Actinopteri > Anabantiformes > Channidae > Channa > Channa striata. Next base: position 17,643,653 of record CM065173.1, on the reverse strand, counting down.
GCCGAAATAACTGGAGAATGAGAAGGATTACCAGCGAAAGGGCTTTTTGTTCCTGTGTGGTGTGGACTCATAGTGACGTTTTTCTGGGGCATCCACCTAACGCAAAAATGGCCAAAATACAGATAACCTTGCTTCCGCCTGCACATACATCCCTTCATCGAGCCTTTTTACCTTCCCTCTGTTTCCTGTGTACATTCATCCATATTTTACACACACACACACACACACACACACACACTGTGAATTACAGACGCAAAACCAGCTGCTCTTTAGCTTATACTTTATATTACTGTAAACTGGGTCTGTCAAGCTCACAGCACTAGAAAAAAATACAAGTAATTTGATCTAATTCCAAATATGTGGTTGTGTTTATAGCCAGAGTGATGAATAGGGAAAGAAATGGCTTGTTATTTGAAAAGAAAATTACTCACAAGTTTATTTGTCTGAACACGGAGCTTTAGTACTCACCCGCCTTATCAGTCTTGTGTGGCAGCCTGCTGAGATCCTGACCGGGCAAACAGGGACACAGCCCGTCACATTTTACTGAAATTGACTTCCCTGACAAGCAGCTGTGAAACTCCAGCTTACACTGTAACAAAACACAAAAAAATATGGGTAATGGAGGCTTTATTTCACAGACTCAAGGGCTGGGAACAGACTTGACACATGAAAATCAGTAGTTGTCATGTGGAGCACTCCGTGTGTAGAAAAAGCTGTATGAAGTCTTCGGTGGCTCTCTGAAGTGTAACAAAACAAGCTGAATGATGGCGTCGATTTTAACTTGACAAATTTATGAAAAAGGATCGTACTGATCGATTGAAGTTAGCGGAAGTAGAATGGGGCCTGTGCGAGTCAACACAGCTGCCTTCCTGTATGTGTTTTGGAACCTTTTGACCCCAAAATCTAAATGTTCCGGTATTTCTCCGTGCACCGGCTTACTGCCTACTTAACCAATTATCTCATTAGAACCAAACAAAAACTTTGGACTAGTGAACTTTCTTTGTGGAGCTGATTAAGGAAAAGATTTGCTGAGACAGGATTGTTCATTTATCTTCGATGAACAGATGTGTCCATTAGGCAGCCATGTAGACACGCCATTAGACACAAAGATGCCCAGTGACATACTATTATTCACTGTAGTACAAACCTAATGCAATGCAAAAGGCAAGATGGACTACTTCAGAATGTAATTTAACAGTATAAATCTCATTTCAGGTAAGTGAGGGTAAGAAACTGTTTGGATTAGTTGGGGGGAGAAATCCAATTACAAGATCCTTCCAAGAGGAATAATGAAATCTGAAATGAGTTATGTAAATGATGTTTGTGAGATGATGACGACAGGTTTTGTCAGGGTGAGACCATGACTGTGCATCTCTACCTATACTGTGCCCTCCCCAGGCTTAGCCTTATCCTGCCAGCGCTTTCATTTCTCCCGTTCTTATTCAAATCCATCATTTCCTCCCTGTCACCTATTTGATAGCGCCGCTAATGTTGCTTAATGAAATATGTTGACAAAGGAACAGAGCTCGGTCCTGTTCTCAACATATCGAATTAGCTGTCTGGGGAGGGAGACGGGCAGAGAGAGAGAGAGAGCGCGAGAGAGAAAGCCGGGTAATGGATGACCTCTCCAGTCACTGTCAGCACACTGAGAGGCCCCATGAATCTTTATGTTTGTCTCTCTCCAGGGGTTAATGTGATTTTGATGAAACAGTGGTTTAACACCTGACTTGGTGGGGTAAAAATATAGGAGAGGAGACGAGAGGAGAGGAGAGGAGAGGAGAGGGGAGGGGAGGAAGATGATTTAAAAGCATGGAAGTAATGGACTTAACTTAGTGGGCTGAAGCCTCTCAGGAGATAAGAGCACTGTCCTCTTAATAGGATATTGAGCATGTGTGATGGTGTGTGTGTGTGTGTGGTTACGATGAGGGAGGCATGTAATGTAATAATAAAACATGAATAAGCTTTATACCAGCAGCTCACTGGTGAGCAGAGTTTAAGTTGGGCCACAGGGACCCATCACTCCAACAACTAACTGAACCCCTCCAACGAAATTACCACAGAGCGCAGAGGGACTCCCCAGTCCTCTGCCTCCTTTTGTTCTTTTTCCATCCTCTTGTTTGTCCCTTAATGCCTCTCCCCAGCACAATCACGGCTCACAGGCAGGCAGGTTATTAGGTAGGCCTATGTCATCACCACTTCCTCTTGGACGAGGATTGTTTTGCGAAGGCTTAACCCTTCATTTAAACGGAGAACAACATAATCAACAAATGCACGGAGATCCATTCGTTTCCCGCAGAGCGGAGCTAAGGAACATGGTGGGTGGATCGATGCCAAACTTCCCAGCAAAGAAAACATGCCTCATTCAGTAAAAGGTTTGATTTTATTGACCCAGCCATGTCAGACACTATTACAGCGGACGTTTAAGGAACACCCCTGAATGAAACGCTGCAATTATGCATATTACTGAGCAAGTCACAACATTCTTCAGTTGCCTGGGAAGCTTCTGGCTTGCTCTATTTTACAATAGTGTCAAAGATTTAGCTGCGCAATGCACTCGAGTGATATTTTCCATTGTCCATTTGTATGAAGTGCCTGTGTACTAGAGTGCGCTTCACCTGCGGCAACCAAAAGACAGAATACAGGGACAGAAAGATGATGTGAACGTGGATGTCGATAAGAATCTGCAGTCTGTTAAACCAAGGGCAGACACACTATGCATCACTTATTTATGACCTTTTCACTCTTCAGCTCCTCCGTCAGAGTCCTCTTCTCTTCTAACCACCAAGGTTAGAAAATGAGAGAGTCCAAAATCCTCTATTATGGCCTGTTTTATCCGTAATGAAATGCAGGTGAAACATGAGGTGGAAAGATTTTCGAAATCACCTAGAGACGGTTTCTGCCGGTTGAAAAAAATTCAGAGTAAAGTGCTGCTGAGCTAAAACGTGGAAGAAGAGAGCAGTCAATGCATGCTGTGGATAGTGAAATGAGACAGCACTGAGGGAAGAAGACACACAAGACATCATATCAAAAATTTACAGAACAAATTATCCAGTCCTAAAACTCATTCATGTTCTATTGCATATCTTGAGCCTTTGTTTAATGCTTAGAAAAACTGATGTTCACAGAGAAAGAGAGAACAAGAAAAGAAAATGAAAGAAAACCGGAATTTGAAAGAACAAAAGTGAGGAAAATAGAAAACAAATACTAACCTTGGAGGAATAAGTGTGTCCATCAGATCCACAGACAGGAGTTGATTGGACGGCCGAGCAGAGTTTACATCTCCCATGAACCTCTGCTTCAGGTCTGTGCTTGTGGCCTACGCTGCCTTTCCTCGGTTTGACACTGCGAGCAAATGAAACACTTAATTTCAGAAAGGCATGACTTTAAACAAAGACAAGCTCTCCTAAACATGCTCTCCAAAAACAATAATATCTACAGCGCTGGAAGCCAAAATCTTTCTACAGCATTTATTGCATTTTCCCACATAAATCTACGTGTAGGGGGGAGTTTAAGTGCCGTAATAACTCCCCAGATAGGAGTATTATCCAAACTAACAGTATTACTTTTCAACTGAGCAGAAAGTTTGAAAAGTGTTTCTGCTTATGAGGGTCAGCTGAAGCAGACCAAATCCTGATTGGTCCGTTGAGGCCTTTTCAATAACCAGCATAATTACATTTGATCCAAATCTCGCAGCAATTTTCTGTCTAAGTGCTCTCACTGAACACCCTGCTGCCTCCTGATCCACTTTGGGCAGAGACGGAATTGGAGCTAGACATAGTCTTTACAGGGAAATGAACATGACGCCAACAAACGAAGTGAACATCAGCCAGTGAAGTGAACAGGTGGAAATTCCACAGTCATACAACCTCTATCACGTCTATCTCTGCACACATGAATATGTAACAGGTGTAACAGAGGCAAGCGCAACGGAATGACTCCTGCACACAGTCCCACTTACTGCAGCGGACACTTTGGTCTAAAGTACCGTCACCAGGTACATGAGCAAACGAGCCCATATACATCCCGACGCCAGCTATACTGAGGAATCAGTTCAACTGGAGAATAAAAACCTTCAGCACGTCCACTGAGACACATCTGCTGTGGCACTGATTTACATAAGGAGCCACTTTTGTCCTTAAAAGGATCAAAGATCAGTATATAAATATTTCAATAGTATATCCATGTAGTTCAATATATGTTTAAATCCCAGCTCAAAAGAAAATCCAAAGGTCAAGGGGCATAAGGGCAAACACAAAAAATGACTTTTAAATGTTGCAGCTGCTACTAAAAATAAGACACACCTTTTAAAAAGACTGATGCCTGGTTTGTGAGTTTATGGCTTATGTCTAAACAACAGTTAACATCCTGCAAATGCATTAATTCATCTGTCAAGCGCTTCAAGAGTGACTTCACAACTTTTCGACTAGTTATCAGTGGCTCTAGTTCAGTTGTACGTGTGTGTAGTATCATTTGACCTGAAGAACCACTCCGGATCGCAGTACATGGAGGAGATTTACAGCTAGAAGCTGAGGATATTTTACAGGGAAGGAAAAGGGACATTTATTACCACCCATATACATTTACTCACAAAGTAGAACCGGTACAAAGCAAGTTAAAAATCAGCAAGTCACCCTTTAAGTAGCAAAAAAAGTGCCACGAATGCTGCGTAAAATAAGATAACATTTTATTTTTCAATTTAAAAAAACAGGCTGACTGAGCAGCCTTATCAAATGTATACCCCCTATTATTATTTATTTATTATTTATCTATAATGAAAGTTCAGGGAATAATCTGGCCGTACAAAACACTTCTGGTTAGATAAAAGCTCAATAAAATGCAGAGCTATAGCCAGGCTGAGCTGTCGTGGCTTCTCTCTCTTCAGTGCTTCTCATTCCAGCTCAGGATATATTTAGAGGACTCCACTCCTCTATACTTCCAACAGGTGGATGTGGCCTCTTGTCAGCGCTCAGCTCCAAAACATAGTTAGCAAACTATTGTTTTTATTTCATTTGATGGTGCTGTCAGCAGGTGTCACGGATCGTTACTATGGAAACGTCTTAGTCTGGGAGCTGTGGTGGCTGCAGTTTAAGCTCATCTTTAATTTAGTGGTACAGCTCAATTAAGGCCAGTGTAATGCAATGGAACACTGTCCCCTGAATTAAGTTAGAGCTTTTCTACTGGAGCAAAGTCAAACAGTAGATTATAACATTACATAAAGTAAGAGTTTATCAGTCAGTCCCTTTGGGAAAATCTCTTCTCTGTAAAACATCAACATTGAAATCCCAGGCAGTGTGTCAGCCGCCTTCTTGGTTCTTTAGAAGTGTCACACTCACCGGCTGAGCCATAATTATTGCTACGGCAGATTAGACATGCACACCGCACCGATAAATAAAACAGTGCTGGCAGATCAGGCAAGGCAGAGCTAAGATGGAATTTGTAGGATGGCAAACATTTTCTGAGACGCTTCCCCTCATCTCTCTCCCAATCAGATCAGATGCTTCTCATCCTCTGCGGTCAACTCTTTGAATAAATGCAGTGGAGCAAAAGAATGTGTTGAAATTATTAGGCCTCCAGACATATTAACCTCCAAAAGAAAAGAAACAAGAAAACAATCTTTGTCTCTCTCATGCTCGCTCCCCTATATACCACTGTACTTCGCTCCCCCGCTGAGAGTTTCCATGTTGCTCTAATCTAGAAAGCCTATGATTTGACGGCACTATCGCCTCCTCGCAGCAGGACACATCGCATGCAAATTAACACTGTAAGCCTTGATATTGGTTTCTGACATATAGCTAGTTTCTAATCTAGGTGTCTGAGCCTGGAGCTAAACATTATTTCCGAAAGACCAAGTCAAGTCTGTGCAAAGCTGCATCAATTTCAAGAGGAAGAAGCTATGCTTGTGCATCGACAGAGGCTTATAAGAGCACAGAAATTAATCTGCTGGTGGATTTCAGTTAAAGACAAGAGTAAAGAGTGTACAGGGCATCATAAAGATGGAAAAACAGTACTGAATCATCTCTTTGACAAATCTATAAGCAGCACCATAGTGCACATTAACTGTATTGCCCAATAGTGCACATATGCCCTCTGAGAGGACACCGATTCTTTGTTTTGATAATTGCTGCAACTAATTTAACTCGTGTAGATAAAGTACCGTCATGGTCCAGAGCGTCAACGAATGATGCTTTTGGGGACATACCAATTTTAGGTGAATCATCTGACATTAAACAGCAAATGCGACTTGTAATTAATTCAATACAAAAAAAAAAATCAAACCAAGTGTTTTAAAAGCTAATGAATTGGGGAAATCAATTAAACCCAAGACAGGGAGGAAACTCATTCAGATGTCTTTCGAGGGTAATGCTTCTTGAACTGAAAAATTAAAAAACCTTAAAATTGGCAACATGACAAGGTTGAAAACACAAACAAACTCTACGTTCGCAGAGTCCAAAGAGCAAAACGATAGTCTGATTAAAATTAATTGGTGGTGCAAATGTGTGTCTGTATGTTTGTCACTGAAGCAGATTCTTACATGCTGCTAACGCACAACACAATATGCTGCTTTATTTCATGCTTCCAGTGGGTTTAATTTGTCTAACCTGCCCTGAGGGTCTTTAGCATACTGAAGTTCAACTTTGCATAGTAATTCTGAGTTAGAGGCATTTACTTCAACTTCATGTTCATTTTGTATTCAAAGAGAAAGACAGTGTTGCATTAAAACAACCACAACTGTTCTTTTATAGATAACATTGATGCTAGAAGGGTTGAAAAGGGCTCTTTTCAACCAGCAGTGTCAACTGAATGAAAATTGTGTTATCATCTTGCTGCTTGATGATTTTTGATGATGTTAAGAGCATTTTCTTTGTCAGTGTGAATTGGATGTTTTAGAAGTTTTCCACAGAGCATGTCACATTAGTGAAATTAATTATAACACAATATGCTCTATATTTGTCAGACATGTTTTTTTAGATTTCAGCTACTGGATATAATTTTTTGCAGACCTCTGCATATGTCATGTCACTGAACCGTTATACAGTCACACATATTACACATTTCTCTGCAGACTGATTTATTTAGTAAACAAAATCTATTTTTATATGTCTCACTACTACTTTTTATGAAAGAAAATGAGTCGATTTGGAAATTATCAAAATGTTTTGTTTTACATAAGGGAGTGAGACTCCAAAGATTGAGGATGTAAAGATATTGTTAACCAAACGAGCGCTGAAAGAAGTCCTCCTCACCTGTGAGCTGGCTCCTTGTGATTGGTGCAGATGGCCGTCTGGTAGTCATGGCTGAAACACACCTTGTGAGGAGGACAGCGCACCTTCAGGCAGGGATCCTTTGTGGCATCTGGACCTTTAGAGAGACAGAACGGACAAACTTCATTTGTGAAGAGCAAAAACAAGTTAATGACAACATGCAGAGCAGGAGAATCAACAAAATGTAGTGTTGATGCCAAAAAAACATCAAGCTGTTCAATTGGTTTTCCAGCTGGCAGATTCTTACATTCCACTAACTGGAGCAGACAGAGAAGCAGCCGTGGTTGGTTGGAGAATAATACAGAGAAGAAGAATGGTAAAAGGTGGGAAGTAAACGATGAGTTTTCCGCAGTGTGAGCTGCTTAATGAGGACTATTCTCCCTGAGCGTCGACCCCATCTTCTTCCAAATCAATCTCCACACCGACATTATCGCCGTGGCAGCCGGGCACAGCTGGCTGGTGTCCAAGGTGACAAAAGATCACAGCAGCTCATTGACTCTGAGCATTGTGTCATTTCACACTAGGCTAACAGCACAAACCCACTTTCATTTGACAGAGGAAAAGAGGAAAAAAATCCGAGGGTGGAGGAGGTGAAAAAAGACACGGTAGCAGTAAAAGAGAGAGATAAGAGCTTTTAGTATAATTGAAGTGAGAGACAAGTCGACATCCAGCAGTCGACCGGGCCTGTGGTCATGGTGACCCTGTCAATAACGCCGGCTCGACCAGACATCTATTTAAGAAAGATGAAAGCAGTAATAATGAACAAAAACCAACTTAAAAGACAACACTAATAAAAAGGGATCAAAGTCAAAGCAAACCACATGCAGAGACCACATGCAGCCATCGCAGCAAAGAAACTAAAAGGATTTCAAATCCCAAGTTAATTAAGGCTCTGTACAGAATGTGTACATCAAAGTCCTGTATCATGTTCGAGTCATTAGCACGGGGCTGCTAACATCATAACATTAGACTGGCCCTGTCTCCATTAGGGACTTAATGGTTTGTGTTTGGGCCACAGCTGGTGTCTGATACAAACATCAACTTGTCTCTGACCTGATCACACACTGCGCTGCTGATACATGCTGGTTTATCAGCGTTAAATCAGCCAGAGACTCACAGCTTGCCTGCTTGCTGCTCGCAGTAACGCCCCGATCTTTACAACCATTTACAAGAACGAGTGAAGAGCTTCACGCATCTATTGTAAACACACTATCAGGCTATCAGAAAGTATGAGGGCGCCTTCCTTGTCTTGATGCACGCTGTAGCGATGGTAAAGCTATGATAGTCTCAAGGGAAGAGTCATGGTGCACTGCACACATCTGTCATCATTGAACAACGCAATTGTTTCGTGACAATCTGTAAAACATGTGCACAAATGCAAAAACGCATTAACAAGCATGCGTGGCCTCCCATATTCTTCAGGATGCAGAGAGGTGACGCGTCAACCTCTCCTCCGATAGCTGTCTGCTCTGCCGTGCGTTTCTATCATGTGCTTATTTGGCCCTGCCCTCACCTCCATCTATCAGTGCTGGAGGAAACCTATCTTTTTGCACTTGGCTTCAAATTACTTTATCACCACAAGGAAATGAGAAATGAAGGGAAAAGAAGGGAGAAGAAGGGAGGAAGGATTGGCATCGTATCTGGTTAACAGAGGATTGGAGGACAATTTAGGATTAGAGTGTGACCTCCGCACTCTGATAAGTTGGAAATCAGAGGCACAAATGAGCAAGTCAGCTGTTCCACCTACACACACAAATATAAAATGGCATCACATGTAGATGATTATGCAGAACAACGTTCTCATAAACAGTTAAACAGTTAATTTGAGAGACAATGGAGCTCTGTGAAAACATTTTCAGAGAATGTGATTTGAATGTTTATGATCTATATAAAGACAGGAGAGGAGGCGAGAGGAGGAAAATGGGAAAAAAGAGGAGGCAGGAGAAGTCAAGAGGAAAAAGGAGACATAAAAAAATGATGGGAGGCAAAAATGAAAGGAGGAGTGGAAAAGTGATGGAAAAAAAACGGAGAGCCGAAAGAAGAAAATAACAGAATGTAGGATGACGAGGTGGAGGAGTGTTGGGAAGAGAAGAGAATAGAAGGGTGTTCGGCAAAAAGAGAGTTTTATCCATCTATTTAAAGCTTGAGTGAGCAGCACTGACGGTTAAACCAGCCAATCAATTGTAATGCAGGAGCACTGCAGCACACACTTGCCACATCTCTTTCACTTTCCTCAATACACGTCTCTCATCTCATTTTATTCTCCTCTCTTCTTTCTAATCTCAAGTATGACTTTATTCTCATCCCTGTGCGTTGTGAATAAGTCAATATGCATGAGCAATTTAACGTGGCATGCCTTATTACATATCCATTCACTCCCGAGCTCCAAGTAAAACTCCTTTTCAATGCTCTTAACCACATTTTTACCTTGAGAATGTTATTGATTTATGTAAATGAACAAGGTTGTCTGCTGCTGATAAGACACTGCCACACGAGGAAGTGTAAAGGATTTGTGCCTGTGAAGTAAATATGATTCTTCATCAGTCAGTGCTTAATGAGGAAACTGTGAAGACGCAGTGCTTTGAAACTGCTCCGGCGCTGATAATGGAAGAAAGAGACGAGGAGAAGTTAAGTCATGTGTTAGTGTCACAGTTACGGTCTGTGAGCAACAGTTTTACACGCAGACACCCTTGCAAATCCGTCTGGCCGTTGTGTTGGCCATATGTAGGGCTGACTGACGACCTCAGGGTGCTGGGCTACCCTTTTATGTGGGGTGAGACAGATGGGAGAGTTGGCAGAGTTGTAGCTGAGGGTAGTGAGAGTCCAGTACAACAACAGTTCATTAAAAACAGACAAATGTTCTGTGTTTGAATAACAATCGGGCACAATACATTTTCTATGTTTGAAACTGATGGAGTTTAGTGCAGGTTGTATTTTTCCAACATTATTTTGGCCATACAATCTATTTTCTGTTGTAAATTGTCATTGTTAACCCATTCTCCATCACTTTGAGTAGCAATTCTTATTTTAACAAGTAAATCATATGTCATTTTGTGGATTTAATATTATTAACATTATTTCTATAGGTATGGCTAGTAAATTAATTGTGATTATTAAGACCAAACTGTAGAATTAGCAGCCTGGTGGCTCAATGGGTAGCGCATGAAGCTGGGTGTAGTATTCAAATCCCAGCCTCTGCACTCGGCGTGTCCTTGAGCGAGACACTCAGGACTAAGTCCCAGGGCGCCGCCTGTGGCTGCCCGCTGCTCCCTCAGGGCCGTGTGTTAAATGCAGAGCACAAAACCTATTGTAGCATGTGGATCTGTTCAATGATTATCAATAAAGCTTCTAAAGTCTTTGTTACAATCAATATCAGGCAGTGTGAGTTTCATTTTGTGGCACGACGCGCGGTGCAACGCCTGCCTATGCCATGTCGTATAACAAGAAACTGCGCATAATGCCGGCACTTTTATGCATTGAAAAACTTTAGAGGAGGAAAAGAGTGATGAGTGAGGAATGTCTCAGCAGAATCATTTCTCTAGCTCTTCAGCGTATTCCACATGAATTCATGTTGCATTTTGATTGTTTGTTCAGCCACACTGAGGGATTTCGGTCACCATAAGAATTTTGATGCTGCCTGCTGGTCCCTGGTTGCTAAAGCTCCAGAAGTGACTGCAGATGGACTTGTCTCCCAGGTTGATCTAGGAGCACCGTGTTTGATTGACGACCAATAATTTCACCGCACTCCTCTCACAATTGTCAACTTTCATCTGCTAGCCATAAAGCGTAAAGCGGCCATCATGAGGAGGTTGTGGTGGTGGAGGCAGCTGCTGCAGTAAATAGTGACGGCATCAGCACAATGACAGTGATTGCTTGAACAAGATTCGACACTGAAAGATACCTGGTAGCCGAGCAGCTGGTGAAGCATAAATAGAGCAAATGAAGAAATGAATGCAAATGTAACCTTAATCTGTGCTTGTAACTATAATTTGCAGCTTTTAATGAATTGAGAGCTTATTCTATAGTCTTTGTTTACACAGTACTTATATACAGTTTCTATGCCTGTGCATTTTGTGGATTTAATTTAATATTACAAACATAAACGGATGAATGTGTTTTAGAACTGGAATATGCTTGTGTATGGTGGAGCTAGAAGACTTTAACAATTTGACTTGAAAATCAGTTGACGTGAACACAGTGTGGCTGCTGTACATTTCACTGCTGTGTTGCTTCATGCTTCGAAAAGTCTGCGGTTGCAAACCCAGCGTCAGCCCAGCTACCCTCTGGTCCGATCTGCTTTTATATACTGGGGTAGAATCAATATGTTCCTTGGTTGGTAGCTCAGAGAGCACAGCAAGAGCATAAAAGAAAATACAGTCCCTGCTGAAATAACAAGTTGTGCTACATCCTGGAAAAAAAAAGCTCTGACTGTACGGCTTCATCTGACTGAACATGGAAATCATCTTTATCAGCGCCGGTCAGGTCTTGTTCATATTTTGTGTGTGTGTAATACGATCCATAAGCTGCCTGTGTAGGCTGCATGTCAAAGGTATGTGAACGCTGTTTGAGTTTTTTTTTTCTTTCCATCTTTACCCACGTTGTGCTTTTCTATGATTCAAGAGCCATCGTCACTGTTGTCCTAACGTCGCCACGGCCATAAGTATATCTACGGTCCTATCGTTCTGCCCTCACTCTGCATTCCTTCCATTTCTACAGTAACACTGCTCTTTTGTGCACATTGTGCTTCCAATTCCCCAACCGTGTATGAAGTAGGCTCATATATTGACTTCCATCAGCTCTCTCCACAGCTCAGAGCTGTCGGGGAGCCACAAGGCAAACACAGTCGGCCAGAGGAGAGCCGGAAACGTTCTGCTGGCATAAGAAAATTAAGAAGCCCAGTCAGCTTACTGCTTACATATATATGGAAATTCAGCAAAAAATATGAAAACCGGCTACTTTAGGATAATACATGTCATTTCCATCACAGCAGCGGCGTTATTTGTGTAAATGCCAAGCAAAGGAATGATTAGATTTCTTTCACTGAATCACCCAGTATTATAAAATGCCCAGTTCTGTTTATTTCACCAACACTGCACAAATCAAGTTATTGAAACAATTATAGTCAAGATGCACAGTAGTTAAACATCAACCAATGCTTTCTAATAACCTTTGTTTAAATGGATTCTCCGAATGCAAACTGTTGAGGAGCTTCACTGTCTAAGACATTGTGATAAACAAGATCATGATTTTGGTCCATGCCTGCACAGGGAAAAAGCAGAATCAGTTCCCAGTCACTGGATCACTGTTAATTGCATTGGAGTGACAGCTTTGCCATAAAGTTACACAATTATTCATAAAGCAAGCTGCAAATATGGCAGTTTACTGTCTACGGTGAGCAAAAAATAAATCTTTAAAATGTTCCTGAATGATTCAACCATGAACATATCTTCCAGCTACTTAATTGCTGCAACACTTCCAAGTAGGTTCCTGGCTGAAAAGCACGTTGCACTTGAAGCTGTAAAAATGTATTACAATTAAAGTCGACAGTGAATTGCCCTACTCTTCAACTCTTTGTCTCCTCAAGTTTTTCCTCCGTGCTATTTTTTACCCTTAATGTTGCTTAAGAGACAAGAAAAGGCGTGTGAAGATGAGAAGGGTAAGATAAAACACTCTTAGTGTGTTCTCTAAAACTGGACAGAAGCCAAAATTGAGTGCACTGATAGGATAATAAAGACAGTCAGAGTTCAATAGAAGCGGCCACATCGCCAACAAGCCCTGTCAGAGAGTCGGGGTTGACCCTAAATTAATTGCTGCTGAGCTGGACACGGGTCAGCGGGATGTTTTTGCACTCAGTGTGTGCTCCTTTACAGACATGGCCGCTCCACGCTCCATTCTACGCTCTTCCCAGTTTCTGCAAATATACAAGTTTGAAATTAAATAAACAAGCGTTTCAACAACAGTCCCCAAAGGACATATTCTCGACTGTTATTAGAAAAAATGAGCTTCAGTTTTAGGCTTTGATAAACTAATTAAAAAGGTGTTTCTTGTCTTTTACCTGGGGCTACAGAGTAGAACAAGCGATGAGGAGAGAGAAAACAGAAAGACAAATAGATCAAGAGGAGATACAATCTCCTCTCTCTGCTTTGTGAACATTCCTCGGGGTCTGACTGTTTGGCCTGTGAGAGGCACTGAAGCGAGGGATGACAGAGAGAAGTGATGGAGGGATGAAAGCATAGAGAAGGCCTCTGGGAGGATGCAGTGATAGAACAGATTCACCATCCAGAAAATTAATTATTGAAAACATGGGCAAATCATATTATTGTGGATGTAACTGAGGAATGAAGATAAACAGGCTGTTTCAGTTTGAATGTCATAGAAGAAACCACATTGGCTTAGGGGAGAAAAAATATCTGGAGAGAGAGAAGGGGGGGGGTGTATTCATTATTGCTTTAAAACTGAATATTCATCACTGCCACATGACCATTATACAAACATCCACACACACTCGCTCACACATTATTGTGAAAAGCTCTGAAAGGGAGGATTTTTGTGAAGCTGTTGCTAGCAGCAAAGCATTTTTAAAAGAACACTATGAAATCAAATAACACAACGGTCTTTGAAGACAACTTCAAAGGAGAAAAGGTGCATTTAAGGACAACGTGCGCACACAATAGGACAACAATTTCAGGTGCCAGTTGCTAATTTCAGTCTAAATAATATTACACACGTCCTGTTTTGCTTCGAGCATGTTTAGGTTTTTATGTAAAGCCATGGAGAGCGGAAAGAGAAGAAATAAGAAGACATAAAGAAGGATGTGCATGAAATTGGCTTGTTTGGAGGAAGCACAGCCACTATTCTCTGTATCCACCCTCATAAAGAAAAGACAGGAGGTCAAACACAACAAGCTCCTGAGAAGTGTGAGGTCCTCACTGAGTCTGTGTACTTCCATCACATTATCTCTTCAGGAATCCTTATTTTACCAACACTAAAGGTGTGTTCAGACAGAAAAGCAAAAAAGAATTCTGGCCTTGCATCATTCACGCGTTTATGCTGGAATATTGGTGCAGTCTGCAGACAGTTTATTCACTTCAAACAGCCAGCGTAACCAAGAAGACGTTAGCTGAAAGCCAGCAAAGGACAGACACCAACCTCTGTTTGTGTTCGGCTCAGCCTCTGATCTCCCAACTCACCATGAACTTCATTTCTTTCTGTTATTTTGATCAAATACCTCCTATTTTTACCCTTGTGTGTGCACATTTATGAAGTAGATTCAAAAAGCCACAAGATACAATTGTCTTGCTCAAGGTGAAACATGTAAAAAAATAAAAATGTATTAAGTTGTGGTTTTCCATTCACTTTGTATGTAATTGCATCTTTCTAATTCACATTTGAAACCAAGTAGAGTTGAGAGTGATGGTAAAACCATGAGTTTTACATAAATGTGGGCAAAAATCACATAATAATTCTGTGATTTTGTCCAGATGATGGCAACACATGGAAGAGTCAGAGGATCCAGATGACAAAGATTTGTCCTCTGAGTAGCAGGAACTTTAAAAAAAACTATAGTGACAAGAAGTAACCATGGTGACCACATGATGAACTGACATATCTGGACTGCGAAAAGACACAATCTTGTAAGCAGTTGTAGGGCTTTGATCATTATCTGATCATAAAGTTTCTTCTTCTGTAGTGAACCCAACTCAGCAACTTATTTAAGCTATTATATTTTCGGCTCGCTGACTTGGCGTTGTTGGAAGTGAAGGGTCAGCATCTGTGCACTTCGGTTTTTACCCGCTTGAATCCTAACTGGACATCTATTTGTGCCAGACATGAGATGTGTGTCAGTTTGACCTTTAGCCGGTTTCAGGGGAGGTCACAACGAGACCCAACATGCTTGACTTACGGCTGGATATTGTTTGGCTCTTTGACACACTCTGATCTCTTCCTCGTTTTCCTCAGTGCGCTCACACACACACACACACACACACACACACACACACACACACACACACACACTCAGGTGGATGACAAATCTGCCCTCCTGCCTCACCTTCAGTGTCAGAGATAATTAAATGTTTTTGCTCTGTCCTAGACTGAAGCATTCATTAATCTGAAGCTGAAGGGGTGTGTGTGTGTGAATCTGAGCATAAGAGCCCTCCAACTCCTCTGCCCCTATATATTCTATTACTTTTTATCTGTTATTAAAGTGTTTACTCATACTGACAATTGTATTAATATTATCAACTGGATAACTTTAAAGACGGTGTAAAGAGAAACGCAGTAACAAAACTGAGCTCTGTTCTCTTAAAACGCTTCTCAGTCTCCTCTTTCTTTGCACTTGATCTAAAGGACACGGCCCGTGAGCCGAACCGAACACATTATGCCTCCAGCCAGATTACTCCATCACGCAGTGACTCACACCACTCAGCAGCAGACAGCGGAGGGAAGGAGAGCCAGATGATATGATACAAACGTATTTCAAACTCTCACATTTCACTCTATTTAGGAGGAAACTGTGTAAGATTTGTTTGCCCATATAGCACATGAGGGGTCAAAACCAATGACTCACACTTCTAAATAAGCTGCCGATTTATGGCTTTTATAAGGGCTGCCATATTCATAGTCGCGGCGTTTTTAACCAGTCGAACACATATGTCAGATTTAAATTCTGGCATTGCAACATTCCTTGAAAGCTGAAAGGCATGGACCAGTTTATGTAATCATCAGAACTTACAGGACGACATTAACGATATGAACGACTGTTCACTAAATGACTATAAATAACCAAACCTTCAGATATTTGTGAACATACAAAGAGAAAACAATGCATTTCATTCAGCTTAACTCGCACATTACACCACACTGTGGCTGTGGCTCTTTTTATAGACGTCTCAAGGCTTTAAATAGCGGATTACTACATGTTACCGTGCATCTTATCTCGCATAGAGTTAGATCAAAACACGTGTAATTGGTTTTCTAATTACCCAGTGACAAAATGTGTGGTTGCTGACGACATCAGACGCGTTTCAATTTGCATTTTGATTGACCAATTGGTTCCCCATTTTAGTTTTTCATTTGCCAACTGTTATCATTTAGGCAGCACTCTGGAGCCATGTGGTGGCAAAACTAATCTTCCTGTGTAGTGTAACCAGAGCTCTCATTGGCTGCCACGTTAGCCTGCTTCTGTACCCTACATGTATTCTTTGAAATGGATAAATCTGTTTTTTTTGTGTTTTATGGGTGTGTCAGACTAACAATGACACGACAGCACTTGTTATGTCATAAATCACCCTTGTGTTTTGATGATTAAATATATTGTTTTTACTTATTGCTTTCTTCAGTTGCTTTATTTTGAACCACTATCACTTTAATTGAGATTATTTTTGACAAAATTTTGCCCTGTGGAGTTTTCGTGTAAACAAACAAAACTTCAGAATCAGTGTTAATTAGGAGAAATGCCTCGTGTGTACCCTAGATGTCTATACGGATGCCACGGACGCTTTTCTTTTCCTATTAAATATTTGTAATGCAAGTTTTTACTAGCTGTTTTAAACCTGCATTGTTTAAATATAGTTCTGTTTCTTGTAAATGAGCGGGACTGTGTCAAGGCACTGGCTGGGAAATGTACCTTGTCATTCACACTTGTGCGTGGACATCTACTGTATTTGTGCCATGACTCAAACATTATGGGGACCAGTCTAAAAAACCCACAGACAGCATTAAATATTCATATGTATGAGTTGTTTTATCAAATCCAAATTAAAAAGCAGTTACAGACTGGTTAAGTAAATAAGGAAGTCATATTTTATGAGTTCTACACTTATACATTTCAAATGTTGATTAGTATTTGAAATATTTTCAGATGATGATTCAAGAAGTCATGGTTCTGCATTTTCAATTAATCAAGCTACAACTAATGAAGCTAAATGTTGGAAATGGAAAATGGAAAAACTACATACGCTGTGCTTTAGAGCAGAAATAAAACCACACTCAATATTTGTTTTACAAAGGAAAATAAGCTGGATTCAATTTCTCTACACTGCAAAATAGAATAAAATGTACTTGATTAAATTAAAATTTTACTTACATAAATAAAATGTTCTGGATGTTTTTTTTTTGGATGATCTCAAACAAACTGAGAGACTTTCATTCCACTGCACCCCCATTAGTTTTATAAGCTCTGCTAAGCAACGAGCACAAACACCGAAATTGACAGGTCTGTAACGCCAAAATATCACGGCCCACTTGCTAAATCTGAAATTACGGTGCTCGTCTGCCTAACACCATGTTAGCGCTGGAGCTAACGCTGGAAATAGGTGCTGGTTTGTGCAAGGCCTGGCTTTGATCATCCTTTGTGAATTAGCCACAGTCTATCTGCTTCAGACGATGAGCTGTGAGCTTCGTTATCTCGCTCCTCCACAATGACGTGTCTGCACACCACCTGAGACGGGGTGGAGAACTAATTGCACTAAACACTGTGGTATAATGCCTACTGTTTTATGGGAGCTGCAAAAGAAACAGCAGAGCAGAACAATTTAAGCTCCATATAACAATTTTACACCACAGTCTGTTATGGACTCAATTTCAAAGCCTTTATTTCTCATTAAACATGATAATCTGCAGTTTTTAGTGTCGCTATTATATATCAGTTAGGCCTTCTCATAATTAGTAGCCCAACAACACATACACTACTCTATAATACCTAAAACACCATCCAAGCCAAATGAGCTGCGACAACAGTGTCAACCATGATTGTGTCGTACAGTATTTCTTCCCCGGTAATAATGAAAATGATGTTGCCTGAACTCACCGTCCTGCACTGTCTTCTTGGCTGAGCCCGCATGGCCTTTAGTTCCTGGATCTTCGTATCTGCCAGGTTCATCCTCACGTTCTAAAAAAGCCACGTTCAAAAAAAAAAAACAATGAGTTAATGTATGTCTATGTATTAATCTTGTGAATTTCAACAATTATTTGACTATTCACGCACATAAGAACTTTTAATGTAAGACATTTTGAGTGTGATACAAACCTGGATCACCGACATCAACACTAAACTCAGCCCAGGGAAAGTAACGCTCCCATCCTTCTATGTAGAAGAAGCACTAATCCGTCCTCTGTGTTAACACTCACACTGTGGTGCAACATCCCACATGGAGACAGGCCAGCGGTGGCACAGCCTCAGGGAGGGAGCAGAGCGGCCGAACACCGAGGTACAGAGAGTCTGTCATGTCTGGCTGTGACATTAACACCCGGAGATGATTAACATCCAAACTCATCCATCTCTTGAATTTATTAGGGAAGCTTTTGAGCAATGGCTGACCAGGGGCTGCACATAAAGACCAGGAAAAGCAAAAAGCTGTGTGTGTGTGTGTGTGACACAAACATTAGTCCAACTTTTTTGTCAGTACACCCTCTACCTGTTGTTCTCCCACTCTTTCCTATCACTCCTCTTTACAGCCCTCTCTTCTGCTCATTATGGGATTCCGTTCTTATCTCCGACTTATCCCCTCTGCAGGTAATCTCTCTCGAGTTCTCTGCGTAGGCTTCCTCTCTGCGTATCTTTGAATCTCCCTCTGCCTCCCTCCTTCGAGACCCTCGGATTCTGCTGTCACTTCCATACGCTGGCATGGCATTTAGCCTGAGGGGCGGCTCCTACGGTGTGATCACAACGTTCTCCGCTCGCACCCTCTGAAGTGTGTTTATTCTAATTTCTAACGACCATTGGAAGGCTGAAAGGGCAAGCGTGAGCACACGCACGCACACTTTTCTGGATGTGATCTACCGTTGTGTGAGCCTCCCCTTGAAAACAGCCTGTTCAGCAGCGTTCACGCACTGCAGTCCATTGATTCACTGCTTCATTTTGCCTTGAGTTTGTTGTTGGTTTTGGCTCTGCCCTTTTGAACTGAAAGTGCAGGACTGTAACAATTCATTCGACTCACTGTGGCTCCGTCCGCCAACATTAATCCCTGCTTAATCAGCAGTTCTCTCGGCCACTAGTTCCTTTCAAGACTGTCCACCAAAGGTTGCCTGTGCAAGCAGCTTATTAATGCATTTCGTTATGTCGCACCAATTTTCATTGCTCCTTTTTCATCCTAAACACAAATGTAGAAGCTTTGCTGCCGGGCTTGGCTTCATGTGTTCATTAAATGAACAATACCCTCGGTGGGTATTTCCTTCCTGTGCGTCTCATCAGGCTCTGGGTATCACTGATTACCACCTCTGTGTGTGTGTGTTTGTGTTTAATTTACAGCGCAGGCCTGGAATCACTGTTGCATGTACAAGTGCGTTTCAGCCGATAGTCCCATTTATGTGCCGAGACTCCACAGTGTGAACAGTCACCCCTCTGAAAGAGCGCGATAAGAGCTGAGCCGAGGGTCGTGGATATTGAGTCACTTTTTATGATGTGGCCAACAAGCCATTAAAATCAGAGCAGTAAACAATGTTTAAAGAACGCCTGGAGAGCGAGCTACAAACCCTTAGCGCATTTCCCTGCAATGAGATATTTGTTCTTGCTCCAGCTCACACTCCATTTAATACGCAGACCTGAGGTGCTCACAGTTGTTTGTCGTCCTATCTGTCTCTCTCCTTATCAGTTTCTCTCTTTCTAATTCTTTTAACTCCTCCAGGCGCTGATCAAAGATGGTTATGTGAGAATGTATTAAAAGTAGTGACAGAGTTGAGGGAAATTAAAGTTGGACCAATGAGACATGGGAGGAGACAGACAGCATATCTTCAGAGACGCAGAGGCTTAGTGAGTTAGAGAAATAGCTGATGAAATATAAAACAACGACAAACTCTCTGCTGGGAAAACACAATGTCATGTCTAATCAGGCTGACTGGCAATTTGGAAGCTCCAGATTTCCAAGGCTTTGTTTGCGGCTGGTGCTGCCAAACCAGAGCGCATCACAAACGACTTGTGTTCCTTGTGCCAAAATGGTTTCCATAGCAACGTCTTATTCACTACGTAATCTAATTAGGCAAATTGACAGGAGTGGTAAACACCTGAAAATCGCAAACTTAACGTGCATTGTCTTTTCTGTGTCTCCGTCTGTATTGTGTCCTCCGGTCGTGCCTCGGTGCCAGGGTGACTCTCCTGTGCTCTTCTGGACCGGCTGTGATAATGGGGCACTGCCTGCCATTTGTAATCCTCCCTTTGACTCCCCACTCTGGATAATGCATTGCAATCACAGCCTCACAAATCTGTTGGGCATGCCCATATACAAGACCCCAGAATGAAAAAGCCAGAATGCTGATTGTAACATTGGTCTTGCTGACAGCACAACTGTTATCTGCTGCCAAGGACTCTTCTTCTTCTCTTGTCTCTCTGTCTCTCTCTGCTGGGCTTAAAGGCCTTTTTCCGGGGCATCTATCCAATCATTACAGATGGGAACGAGCAGAAAATAATGCAGATGCAAAAAAAAAAAAAAAACTGTGCTGAATAAAAAATAAGCTTGACTTTGAAAGAAGACTGTCGGGTTGTTGAAATCCACACAGCGGTGGAGAGAAGCAACGCGGTACGAAGTGATAGTGTGTTGAGGAGGGCGAAGAAGAAGAAGAAGAAGAAGAAGAAGAAGTTTTTCTTCTATCAAATTTCAGTTAAAGAAGTAAACGTTGTTGCTCACGGTGGCTACAGTCAACAACCGACTCCAGTTGGTGTCAGTGAGTATATGAGATCGTTTGACAGCAGGTATTTCTGCCCCCTTGTAAATGGAAAAAGTAAATGTCAGGACACGGCTGATTTTAATGACTACAAGCCCGCCTCTCTCACTCCAGATTGCTGCAGTCAGTCACAGGTGGGCGTAGAGCGAAAGCAACAACCTAAGTGTGTGCCTGTGTTCCCGGGTGTGTGCAAACCCATTTTGTGTATGACCAAAAAACACTTATGTGGGTGTGTGCTCCTGTTCCTCTGGTTATGACGGACAAAAATCACAAGATATTGGATTTTGCCTCAACAGTGAAACAATGTTTTAAAGTTGAAAATAAATATCAAAACTGGCTCGCTCCCACAGACGCAAACAGCTGCTTCAATTGAACGTTGCTTGTTCTTAAGCCCGGATATAAAACACAAGGTCCTCTTACTCTGTTTCTGTGGGAGCTTTCAAACCCATCGCACCTACTTCAGCAGCAGATGCTCTCCGCTGATTTGTGAATGGGAGAGCAGTTAGATTAATCAGAGCGGAAAACTATAACTGTGAAAAGACTTTATGTTAAGTTTATTTTGTCAAATTGCTTCTGTTGGTTTAGTGTCTTCAGCTTCAAGAGCTGCTTTTATTTGCTCCAACTTCTCCCTCCCTCGGCGCTACAAAAGCATAAAGCCCTGATCTGAGCACAGCAGATGTCTGTGTAATCCACCCACAGGGCAAGCTGGGCTGTCTGGGACACAGGCCAGGGTCACCCACACACATCTACCTCCTCACGCAGCTACCGAACATGTAAAGGAACCTGACACGTTAAGCATACATGATGAGCAAATAGACAGGTCAAAGAGCTGTCACCATGGCAACAAGTGCAAAGGCTTCCAAAGGGGGCATGGCACAGACAAAGGGGGCTGTGACATTTACTGTAGGTGTACGTGAGATTTCTGGAACTCTCACAGCTCCATGCATTCCGTCAACTAACTAAATGTATTTTCTATCTTTTAATATCGCGCTCTGTGCATTTTAACCACATCCACAGCAGTTGAAATATAAATTATTATTTGCATTTCTCATCTCACTGGAGAATTATGTTTCAAGGAGTTTAATGAACAGCCAAAGTGAAACGCAGGCAAAGGGAACTTCACAGTGCTTGAAATATTACTGGAACACTATTAGTAATGTGTTTATAATTAGGCTTCGCTATTTGTTAATCTCTTCCGAAACTGAAATTTAAATACTGTGAAAATCAAAACTCCTGCCTTGAGAAATGCCACCATATCATTTTAATTCAGGTAAATGAAGTACAAAATGCAGAAGCTGGAAGGAACAGCATGCTGCTGTTTGTTTCTAATATTTCCTGCTAGAAAAAAAGAAGCTGTCGAAAAAAGGAAAGAAGTCATGCCTGTGATTACGCAGGGGGAATGTGATGATAATAACCGAACCTATTAAAATATTAATCAAATATGTATGAAAACATCTAACAATGAGCTCTCACAGGCTTTGTGTGTGTGTTTACGTCACCGTGGCATGTTGATTCACAGTCACCCGTTGTTCATCATTATGTAATGTCCCTCCGGTGAACTCAATACGTCAGAAACAATAGAAACCCAGTGAACACATTCGAAGTGAAGAGGTGACGAGAGAGGGGCAGTTTGAAAGTATGAAGTACCAACGCAACTGATGAAGTTAGAGAAAAAGGCCAGAGAGGGACAAGGAAAAAAACAGCGAACCAGGTTTCAGGGCACATTGCTGCATGAATATATTTTGTAGGGTGCAGCACTTTATATGAGATTCTGTTGGTTTAGGAAATTGCCTGCCAGAGAAAACTGACAGAAAACTTCACCTGCACAGAATATTAACTTTGTGTAGTTTCCACAAATTTGCATGTGAGGTTGTTCGATCTCTCTTCAATCTCCCTACAGTACAGTGCACTAAAGTTGCTGCCTCACCATTTTAAAAACAAGTGATATTTAGAGACAACACAAGCTCACTGGTTCATAGCTTCATGTCACCTCGTAACATTATTACACAACACTATAATGACTAGTGGTTCCAAAACCAACGAAAGGTTCATTAAATTGGGTTTATTTTTAAGTATTATCTTAAATAATCTTATTTTGCAGTAAACTACTGACGACCTATGCTTCTTTCATTATTTTATACAGTATGACTAGCTTGTGCAGGGAAATGTCTTAGAGAGTAAATATGACCGAGCATGGCAAATTTGAGCCTTTATCAAAACTGAAAACACAACCAAGACCAGAGAAGATGACCACATCAAAAGAAAACAAATTACTTTAAATTCATAATCAATCATTTTGTTGCAGGAAAATGTCTGTAACTGTAAAACTGTAACTGTAAAATCTCCCCCTAAGTGAAGCTAAACTGTGTTAACATGTTTACCACCTCATTAGGCCACAAGAAGCCTGGAAAAATACATTGACCACAGGTGGATTCAATCGCTTGTCATTCGGTATCACAATCAAGTCATTGTGATTCACCTGATTTCATCCATTAGATGCTACAGAGGAAAGCCGAGAGATTCATCAGGGAACGGGATATCCCCCCATCAACCTTCCTGCTGCTGATTAGTCTCCAAGGACCACCAGTGATTCATTAGTCAAACAGGTGGTGATTGATGCCCGCATCATCTCTGGCTGCGTGACCCCCCCTTCCCCCCAATCAAGTGCTAAGAGCAACACTTGTCATTTCAATGTGATTTTTATCATCTCACCACCACACAGCTTTTTATGGGATCACTCCATAGGTTTCATTTATTGCACAATTTTCTCAAATTCACTCTGTTTTTATTATCACTTATCTGCAATCTTCAGTAATTCTCATCCTTCAAAAGTTTAGAGGTGCTCTTCAGACAGAGCAATGATTTTCAGCTGCCTATTCATTTAGATAATGGGATTTCTGCCTGCACTTTGACTTTAATGACCCTTCAACATTATTTGAGATATTAATTTTAAAGATAAAAAAATAAAATGCTGGTTAGTACTGGAGCCTTGTTTTGATAAAAGACTCAGCCTTTTCCCGTGTGAGACCTCACGTCAGTTGACTCATGTTCACCACCTGTTTTATAGACGCTGGCTGGAGTCAAAAGGTGAGGTTAACAGTTTCTGTAGATGTGTGAGGCCTG
The DNA here is from genome assembly GCA_033026295.1 of Channa striata. Lineage (NCBI taxonomy): Eukaryota > Metazoa > Chordata > Actinopteri > Anabantiformes > Channidae > Channa > Channa striata. Next base: position 17,619,609 of record CM065173.1, on the reverse strand, counting down.
CTGGAGCAGCTGGGTGACGATAGGACCCGCTGGAAGCAACTCAGACACGTGGAACCGGCACGTGCTCCCACAAGAGCCCCAGCTTGTCTGACTTGTTCCCATTATTTATTCACTTTCTAATTGTTTCGCTGTCCATTCCTCCCAGGTGTGCCGTTTGTGTGGGCGTAACTGCAGAGTGCAGGAGCTCTGCAGCAGGGGAGCAGTCATGTGGCAGCTGAAGTGCATCGCTGCAGCACAACAGGCACAGAAAGAGAAGATCTAGAGATGAGTTTTTAGGCTTTATGCACTACCATAAAGAGGTAATTGACACAGAGCTGCTTTATGCTTGAACTGCATGTAATCTCTCTTCGGAGAAGTGGGCAGATGTTATTTTGTCAAGAGTACACTGTTACCTCACTGTGACCCGTCAAAATGCTGTACACACGTGGCAGGATGGAGGCCGTTAGCGGCCTCGATGTCTCCTTTACTCTTTTAGCATTTATGCCTTGTTTCTTGACTTCAAAAATAATAAGATTGCATTTGTTTGACAGTTTGTATTTGGATTATTTGATCCTTGCATCTGAACGATTCTGGTATTGCCCTTCTTTTCTTGCCGCCTGGCTGTTCCCCTCCAATTTGAGTGCGGTTGTTCAGAACAAACTGGTCTTTCAATGTGCTTGGGCAACACATTGTAGAAATTATTTCTGTCCAAGTTTGTTTTTGGTGACAGTAATGTCATTTAAAGTGATAGAACAGATAAGTGGAGCATCAAAATTTAATCCCAAGCTATAATAAAACTGTAAAAGTTTTTCTTTAAGGGCACCATATCATGACAGAGGAAATGAAGTGTAACTTCTTGTTTCAGTGTCTGCATTATGTCAAACTCTCCCAGCAGATTGAACAACCCCCTGACTATTTTCTGTGCAGCCAGTGACTACAACAACTACAAAAATCACATTTCTATACAACTGAACTACAACATACACTGTAAAACCGGGGGTAAAACTTAATTTTACACAAGAAAGAGAGCCAGTTAGAAATAAATGTCAATATGATCAAATCCAATCTGAGAAGATTTTAGGTGAGAAAAAACAAAGACGTAAAAACTTGAGCAAGTTTCAATTCATAGACACTCCAGTTTTTGCACAGAAACATAATATATAAAATTGTGCCAACAGTGAAGCACACTCAGTTTGGCCCAATAACGGTCATGTAACGTACGGAACCTGTACGCTGTAGCTGATGCCTTTAAAGGTTTGGTCTCGAAACAGAGCCTCCATCCCAGTCGCCACAGAAACCAGCGTATCATGCAGAGAGATGCACATGTACGTTAGGACACGTTGTTTAAGCATTTAAATATATAAGCAGTTTATATATAAAGCATTTAGACTTTAACCATGAGAATCAAGATTTGTTTACTTTTTGTCTTTGGTCTTCTCTGAGACTAGTTCCAGAACTTGATGCACACAGATGAAGCTGTTCTCATTAGGCTCAGGATCCAGGAGGACCTGGCCCAGATAAACCTGCCCAGCAAGTTTGTCCCTCAAGAGTTACAGTTACTGTACTAGATATGCAAAAAACAAGCCGGTGCAGAAAAGAACAAACTTGGTGCTCGAAACAAAGTCTGGTGTACGATTCAGAGAGCCTTAGTTCAATAAACCCCCTCAAGTGTGTGTGTGGGTGAGAGAGACAATGTGGCCGAGACTGTGAGGAAAAGCGAGCAAGTGTTTGTAATAATTGAGTTTAGTCAAGAGTTACTCGGGGTCTAAGAGCATTACACACTTCAGTGTGACTGATAAAGTGGACTTGGCTTTTTTGCTATAATAAATCCAACCAACACGTGAAAAGTTGCAGCATTTAGCCTTGTGAAAAAGACAAACACGCAGCAATGAAATGATCGGCAGCAACTCACTGAACAACGCTATTAATTTATTTAGAGGTTTTTGGACATGCTGCACAATGCATTATTATAATAAGGAGAGGGAGACATTGGTGTGTTCAATAAGAAACAAAAATAATTTTTTAAACTTGCTTTTTTTCGTTTGATAAATACCCACGAAGCCCCAGTGGTGATATCTAGGAGGAAGGCAGGTCTGCCCCGTTTGTGACGTCATCAGTCGCAAAAAACAGGCCGAGAACAGCTGACAGACACTGGGTCTTAGAAACGTTACACAGCACAAACTTAACCTCTGCCGACTCTCGGCACCGAGTGCAGCAGACTGGCACTGACCAGAACCGACTCCATCCCACCAGTCATCACGACCAAATTAAATTCATAATCCACTGTGAAGTTTTGTGTCGATACTTTCTGTGTTGACTCCACTTCTTCAACTCTTTTCAACTAATTGTGAGCACAGTGCACATCACACTCAGCCAGAGCCCAACTCTGTCGGCGTTTCGTAGAGAATTGCAATAGTCTGACACTGTCTCACCCCGACCAAACAAATGAACAGTGAAGTGTAGCTCCTTTTCTTTGACCGCAGGAAGTAAATGTGGTTATGAAGGAGCTGGATCGATACGCTTGAGTGGTGCGGACTTTACACATGTGAAAGCTCTAAATGTCCAGATATTTCTGTCTGTGTCAGACTTTGGACCTAAATTCCTTTAGCACAAAAAAAGATCATCTCCAGCAAAATCATGCTGAGCTCAGAAAGATAATAATATACAGTGTACAATGATATATTTTACGATTTTATTCTTTCATGTCAATTGATTGTTATGGTGAAATGTGACTTTAGGCACATCAAATCAATATTGTAAAGAGATTCTTTGAGGTAATATAATTTTCAATAAAAACACTGATGAGTGGCTGCTGTATTGAGAAGGCCAAACACTTGCTGAAATTCATTTCTTTCCAATTGTTTCAATAACTTAATAAACCAAAACAAATGGCATATCCTGAGAAATCATCAATATGAATTTAGCAGACGCTTTTATCCAGAGCGACTTACAGAGTAATTTGCTCATCCAGGAGCAACTTTGGGTTCAGTGTCTTGCCCAGTGACACTTGGACACGCAGCACCGAGAGGAACCGGGGACCTGTGGTCTGTGGACAACTGTCTTACCAACTGAGCTGCCGCCGCATCAATAGTGACAGGAGATGGACAACGCAGCTTCAACTTCACCAGCAAAACTACAAGCATCTGATTTTATATAGATTATGAATTACTCATGCTCATGGCTTCAGGCCATGTCATCCATCTATCAGTCTCATTCACCTGTTATTAGATTGTGGCCACCATGTCATTTGTCATTCCTGCGCCCTTAATAACTTGTGGGTACGGGATATTTTTTTCTCCCAGATGTCACCATGAGGAGTCCATAAATATCTGTTGAAAATTCTGGTGTATTTTCTATATTAGCTACTCAATATTAGTTTTAACAACTTATTCACACTTTCCCTTCTAGTCATTATGCCACATTGTTTAAAATGATTTATTCAATATGTAGCAGCAGGAGGCTGCAATTTTAACACATACCTCTGTAAAATCTAATATTACTTGAATTCAAGTAAATTTAAATACCAATGTTGAATTTTATGTGTTATATTCTTACTTTAGTTTTCCAGTTGCCTTGCACAGGTTGTGATTGATGGGATTCAGTACCATAACTAAAGAGGATATAGGGTTTACTTTCAAAACCTTCTCTACAGAGAGGAAACCGGATGCATGAAGTTCAAATTTTCTTCTTTCTGTGATTTTTCCTTAGTGCATAAAGCAAAGAATGAAGATTTTTAAATGAATAAAAATACATAGAACCACCAATTTTATCTCCAGAGTGTTTGATAAAGTTAACAAATGAATAACCTCTAAATTAGACGCCATTGTTAGAATGCTGTGTGAAGTTCGAGCCAGGTATGTTTGGCACCACTAATTAATGATATTTCCAGTTGTAGAACATGCTTTTAAAGGCTGCTGCAATTACCTTGAAAGGAACAGAAAATGAAAGAAAGACCTTTAGGAACTTGGCTAGTGGTTTCTCTGTGATAAGTTTTTTTTGTTTTTAAAAGAGGAAGGAAGGAAAATTGCACTCTTGACTTCAGTTTTTACATTTGCTTTACAAAAAGGTTAAAAAGTCTTAAGAGCCTAATCATGAGTCTACGGTTTATGTATTCTGGCACCACAATTATTCTGTTTCGTTCTATGTCTTAGTTTAAACGGCTTCTGGTAAATGACCTCTGAAATGTAACACAGACAAAAAAACTGCGCTGAATGAGTTCTTCACTGGCACAGTCCAACATTAGCCTGATGTTACAGACCCCACCTGGAGTTTTACCACAAACAAACAGCAGGACTCACCGTGGTCTAGAGACTTGGCAGGAGCCCAGCTTTTGAAGTAGTCATCCTGAGTGGAAACACAACACAAGAAAATGTGTTATGAAGAAAATCGCGCCACGCTGAGAATATCACTGAATTATTTTGTAGACCAGAGAGACAACAGCCCAATACTAAATTAAACTCCTGACAGATCCTGTCCTTATTCTTTTCTCATTTGATAGTTTCGCACTTTTGTTTTGGAAAAATGAATAACTGCAGTGGAAACAGATCAGGCGTGGAGAGGCAAAAAGCTTGTTTGGGCGTTCAGAAATAGGACACAAATATACAGAGAAACCTGACGGAGACACATTGGGGACTAAAGAAAGTCGCAGTCTCAAGCAGAGACACGTTGAACTAGGACAAAAGCATTTAATGTCGAGGTCAACATGGACGTTAATGCTGAAAAACTGTTCAGAAAGTAACGTTGTGGTTATTATTTTTAGCTTAATGCTCGTCCCACAATCAGTTTCTGAAGAAATGCAGAAAACCGTTTTTATTGGCCAAAGTCTATCACCAGTTAGAGAGCCTCATCAACTGACAATAATTGGCTTTTCTTAGTTAAGCTCAGCTGAGAAAAGGTTTGGATTTGTTAAAACAAATACTCATTTCAAAGGCTCAATTTGGAGCAGACGTCCAGTCAGAGACATTCTCATTTGTGTAGCATGATTAAAAAAACATTTTGAACACGTTTTTTTGTTGTTGTTTATGTATTGGTATCTTATGTATATAAATATGTATAAATAATTGTATAAGGGTATGAATTCCATAAACTCCAGTATAAAATTAAAAGCTTGCCGTTTTTAGCTTGCAGCGCTTGATGAAGCTCAGGAAGATGCTGATCTGTGCCACTGCTGGTCAGCATTTAAAGCAGTAAATGCATAAACTGCCACCTGCACTTATGAGTGCCCACATACTGCAGCCACTGTTGTTGACAAATACATTAATAAGTTCTTAAATCTGGTTATAGCTCCTTTTACTACACGTTTATTCGGTGTCTTAAAATTCTAAATAGGGAGAAGCAAATAAAGTGCTATTAAATTTGGCTCAGATTGTAGGTAGTCAATAAAGTTTTCTTTGCAAAGTGGGCTACACACACACACACACACACACACACACACACACACACACACCGTGCATCTAAAGTAGGACCCAAGGCAAACCATATGTGTGTCAGCAGGGAGTGAGCCTGTGTCAGTGACACCATGCGAAGCAGACAGAGAGAACCTGCTGGGTTTGAGAGCTCTCTCACTCTCCCCTTTGTTAGTGAATAAAGTGAGACGGGGAGGGAGGGGGCGATCGGGGTAGATATAGAGATATAATACGAAATTAGACAGTTGTATTAAACAGTCCGGACAAAATGGACAGTTGACCCACTCATCCAGAACACGTTCTATAAATGACAGCTGCCGACATTTGAGCCAGCACAAAAGTTTGAAATGAGGAGATGAAACCTAATTAGCTTCTCCCTCAGGTCCTTATTTTGCTCATGTCCTCACTTCATTTAATCATATTTTATGTCCATCTCTCCTGGAACGTCTCTGTTTTAAACGGTCCTTTATGGCTACAAAAGTAAGATGTTGCCGTAGCAAAAGCCCTTTATGCAGAGTTTAGCTGTAAGCCTCCGTCATTTAGAGAAATGAGAGGCCATTCTGTGTTTGTACAGTGGCAATGACTTCCTCGCTTCAAACACTCCATTCATTCCTAGTTTATTAATATTCCGAACTGGACCGCCTTATGGCTGACCAGCCATTCAACCTGCTGTGCATCTAAAGCAGCAGCACTTCTCCAGCTATGCAATAATATCTTAAAGAAAGGAGCAAACAGACAATGAAGAACGGTTCAAAACGGCATCAGGAAGTTAGAAAAACAATGGGTTTACTTACCTCTGCTTCCTTTAAATGACGGCAGAGAGGCAGATGAATAGAGGAGAGAGAGGAGAGAAAGAAAGGTCAGTGATAATGACACAGTATGCTATGTCTATGAGATCTATTACAGCTCTGCGTTACTCATTCTGAATACTGAGCTTAACTCCACAGATTCATTTAATAGGAATTTGATTCTGAAGGTGGTAGAATAGCAAAGGTCTCTCTCACACACACACACACACTTGCATTCGTACTCTGAGGCTTATGAGTTAGCCTTATTTGATGTGGCATGTAATTTGAAACACATCGAGGGCAAATTGTACAGGCTTAGAGTACAGGCACAGGATAAAGAGAGAGGCAGAGAAGTTGTAGGAAGGTGGAGGAAGGAGGGGAGCAGGCAGACGACCGCGGTGTCGTTTTACTGAGACAAAATCTGTTGGAGAGGAGGAGAAAGAGGATAGTTTTATTTATGTGAGGCATTTCTTTCTTATCTGCGGTGGGGACGGATATAATATGCTCTGGCCTAAAAGTCAAAGTGCTCTAACTGGCTCACGTGCAGTTACAACAGGGTTCTGACTTTTTATCATCTTTTCAAAAAATATGTATTTTCAGTAGAAATGTAAAATGTCTGACAGCATGTACAGTAAAACAGACCCAACACACATACTGCCAGCTGACCTGATGAGACTGATTTAGATGACATATAGATTTTTCCTGGCTATCATCTGTAATTACCTGCCATTTCTCATTTCCGTCATGATGCAGCGTGTGTACAGTAAAGTAGACAGAATTACTGTGGACGAAGATTTATTTTATATATGAAAAATATTTGTCATCTTGTTGATTTATGTACCATCTGAATCTGCAACTTGCTGAGATCTTCTGCTGATTTTGACCTGCAGCGACAAACATTTGCGTTCTGCGGAGCGAGTTTAATCGCTGCTCATCAGGAAGCAGCGTTCACAGGGTCCAGCAGAGGACTGCAGCTGCCTGAGATACAGTTTCACTTTAAAAAAAAATTGTGTTGCTTAAGGTTTACAGCAGTTTCTCGCCCTTTGTTATTCAACCTGAGTCTCAGCGATGACCTTTCCTTGCCCAAGACCCCCATTAATATTTTAGTGGGCTAATCTGAAAAGCATTAACAGGCTGTTTGGCTGGCAGTAACACATTCCCACCCTTCAAAGTGACTACAGCGTCATTGTTATCGTATCATAGGTGTTTGTAGTGGTCCTGGAATTTTCAGCAGTGAATTCAGAATGAAGTCAATTGTGTTCAAAGTTGTGAACACTATGCAGGAGCTTTCTTACGCACTAACATTTGAACTCTAATTTAATTAAAACTTTTTGGGGTTTAATTAGAATCTGCTTTAAAAGGTGCACAGCAGCTGTGTGTGAAAATTGGATTCTTTTATTATAAAACTGTCCATGATGCAGTTTATTTAGCAGAGACTGGGTTTTAATTATGTTTAATTGAACGCACGCCTGTATTTAGGAAGTAGCTCCATTAGATGTTACTGTTTAGCAGTTAAACCAGGCTGCAATATTCAGACAGTTCCCTCAGTGGCAGAACGAGGGCAGACATGTCAATGAAGAGATGCAGTGGAAAGTTTGAAGCTAGTTTGGTGAAAAGTACAAATCAGCATATCCTGTACTCTTGGCATTGTGCTTTGTTGGCCGCGCTGGGCTTAGTGTGAACCCCAGACTCTGGAGTCGAAGGCAGGTTTTGGTAAGAAATCTAATTTTTGCTGCGGTAAAAACAATATCACTTCATGATTTTTTGTTGGCTACCGAACATATTTTACAGTCCAGTCAACAAAGCTCTTGTTTTCCTGAAGAAGCCATGTGAACATGGCATGGTTTTACATGGGAACTATCTGAAAAAACCTTTTCATCTCTGTCATCCCGGCTCCTGAATCTCCACCAGGCCAGTACATGTTTTTCTCTCAACTTTAAAGTGATGGTGCTGAGATTTCATGCGATAGCAGGTCCCAGAGGAAGTCTGCGGCTGCAAAAGGTGGCGAAGGAACACGGCTGATTTAAGGGGGAATTAAAGTGGGAATGGCTCCTGCCCAATTAGCTTCTCTCAGCAGAAGTGACTTCAACAGAACACGTGTGTGTCTGTCTGTGTTTGCACGTGCTTACACTCACAAGTGGGTTTTGGCACATATACATTAACATTAAAAATAGACAAAGCCATGCCCACAGTGCTTTCTGAAGATGTCTAAATCAGGGGATGAGGATGCAAATCTGGCCTCTTGGTGGAAACTCAACAGCATTAAAAATTTACTGTGTCCTTTATGGATTTTATTCATGGTGCTGAATTCCTCCTCTGCCTTATCTTTCCCATTGTCTCTGAATTAATTCCTCACCCACTTCTTTCCTTTGCACCATGTGTCTGCTTTCCTCCTTGGACTACATCCTCCTTATAGACGATCGCTGGACTGGGATAGGATCAGCACTCTGTGACCATGATATATGAGCTTTGAGAGCGGATATCGGAACAAAGCAGAGAGTGGATCTCAGAGATACACCACATCAGATTGCTTTATTGTTAGGCCTCTGCAGAAGTGAAGAGTTATGAGTAGCACGAGTGTGTAAAGTTTTGCTTAAATACCGATGCTAAAGTGTTCAGAAAGCTAACACATGCATTCAGGTAGAGAGCGAGAGCGCAACAGATACGCATCTTATCACAAGTCATGTTAAGTTAAATTAAACAGAAACATCATCAACACCGCGGAACAATTTTAACAATATAATTTTGACCTACTCCAACACGGATGTTCCAGCACTTTAGCCTGTCACTTCAAATACATTGTTTGAAAATGTGCTTTTCTTTCAAAGGGTTTGACAGGAAGCTCTTCATTTTAAAATATCCTTTACAAGAGCAGTGAAAGCCATAATATAAATGAAGATATGAGAGTTATTAGGGTTCATAAGGACTTGCTGGCCATTGTCACAATAAGAAGAGCGTAACATGGAGACTTATTAACTGTCACACACCGACAAATAGCACACGGTGAAATCATGTGGGTTTGCCTTGAATGACTGAGCACTGACTTTACACTGATCTGTGCTCTCTACCAACCAAACCTATCAAATGCCACTAAAGACTTTTTTCTTAATAAGTCATTCATAAACAATATGTAACAGGGTTACTGCAGTGCATGCTCATAAGTAAAACCACATGCAAAATTCTTTGTGCTTGAACTCTATGCGCTGAAGTCTGATGCGTCTATAGTGGAACTGAGAAATACACGGGAGAATTGACTGTGCAAGAGAATGGAGCTACATAGTAAAACAAAGTAAAGAGAAGAAAAATATAGTAGATTTACTGTGCATATTAAGAACATGAGGGAAGAGAAAAAATGAGGTGAATATGGGGATGTCGGCGAGAGATGGTGAGGACTAAGAAAGGGAAAGGGGGATGATCAGAAGGATACAGAGACGGTGGAAGAGAAAGGAGCGGGAAGCGCAGGCAACACCGTGAGAAGCAAGAAAGAGAGAGAGAAGCGCAGAGAGGAAGAACAGAGGTGGGAGTTTGCCTTCCTGTAGTGCCGCTCCACTGGAGTCCATCCAATATTCGTGTCTACATCCTGGAGACTGACAGACAGCATCTCCTTCATATCAACAGACAGGTAACACTGAATATTACATGTGCTGCCGAGCCGATGAAGTGCTACGCCATCGCTCACATACATATTATACACACAAACACACACATTCAAAGTTTGTACCTGCTTTTGAGGATTGTGGCACAGACTCAAATGAATAGTTTATTGGAAAGTACTCAAACTTTCCTGCTTTCACTCTCTCCGTGACACACAAACAGATAATTAGCCTAAAAATAAACACGGCTCGATTGTTACTAGAGTAATTACTGTCCAGACACCAAGTTCTCTAAGGATCTGCCGAACCACTGAGATCATTTGCGTTCACAGCCAATCCGACCTCGAACACTGAGGCAAGCAACTTCTTCTTTCTGCTTACTTCCCCCTTCTCCTCTTGGCTCTCTATTTTTATAGCGCCCCTCATTCATCACCTCCTTCCTCTCTTCTAAACTCCTCTTTTTCTCTACTGAAAAACCTCCTTCAAATCATCCAGAAACTGAACAATATGGCTCAAAGCCAAACATCAAAAATCTGCTTCCTCCTCATTCGGTTCTTTCTTTTCACGGTAATGAGGGAAAAACTCTCGTGGAGCAGCCTGTTCTTCAAAATATCTCTCCATCTTCACACTCTTTAAAACACTCTGTCTTTCTAATATAAACTCCAGACTGGCATCCTTTCCTTTTCTCCCACTTCCTCTCATTTCAGGATACTAAACATAAAAATCAATCATTACAAGAAGAAGAAGAGGAAGAAAAAGAAGAAGAAGAAGGGGGGAAGCAGTTAGAGATGGTCTGCCAAAAGAAAGTGTAGCGAAAAGAAAGATGGGGAATAGAGAAAGAGTTTGAGGACACGGGCTTTGAAAAACAGTCTTTGCTCCTTTCTGGTGAGAAAACCGAGCCTTGTTCAGAAAGATAGCAACAAACACAGATAGCGAATACACGACAGGAATAATAGGTGTAGAAATAAAACACGCTGATGTAGATGAATGACACTTTAGACTCATCAGAACGACTGTAGTCGTTCTTCCAACATATCAAGTGATTTTGAAGAACACCCTTGAAACGGTGCAAGGAATAAAACTGATATGAAGACTTTCAGATAGCGGCTGATGAAAAGGCCCTTTTGAAATCAAAAAGGAGTGTTGACTGGTTTTGAATGAGCTACAGTATGTGGCTAACTGAGATTTTGTCATTGACTAAAATACACGGAGCGTCCCTCTTCAGTCTCTCCCCACCTCCCCACCTGAGTGTGTAAAAGTGTCATATTATAAATTAAAATATATTTCTTGCAGTCTACACAGAGATTTCTTTCTCCATCAGCCATTTGTTATTGATTTGTTCAGAGATTTAGACCCAGGAAACATGTGGGGGGATGGTGTTTCAGATGCTGATCAATTTCAGTTGGACACTCATGTCTGCATTTAATAAAACCAAGTGGATGTTAGGTCATGTTACAGGCATTTCCATAACTGACTATTCTGTAAATATTTTTTTCTATCATTCAATGTATTATTAAATGAAACAATGAAACGTGCCATAGTTTTTGGGCGACATCTGTAATTTGATTTGATTTTGTCTGACCCATTGGTCAAACCAACAAAATATTATTCACAATGACACATGTATAAATGATGCACAAAGGATAATTATTTAATTCACATAGTTGATTTCTTTTCCATTGGTATCAGTTACATTTTAAAGGCATAAAGGTTTATCCTTAAACCACATGCTGACAGTGAGGAGAAGTCAACAAACAAGCGAACAATCAACTGCCTGAAAAAGTGACCGAGCCAGTAAGTGACAAGGATAAAGGGGAAAGAAGAAGAAAATCACAGACACACGTTCGAGTTAAACACCGTGATGGATAAAGACCTGGGGAGAATGAGATCAAAGCAAATACAGAATGAAACGGACAGGAAAAAAAATCCCTAAAGTCTGAAACGCTTTGCTTGTGATTTGCAGACGTTTTCTCCACACACCTGGCTAAGTTGGGCGTTCGTGCCTGCTCCCGAGTCAGATTTAGCTGTCAGACCAGTGTTCCTTCACCACGTAAGCCCCACAGCAGCTGACAGGCGTGTCGAGGTCAACCCAGATCTGAGGCTGCGTGGGGAGGACACAGCCTGGTGCACACCGTGTAATAAATCATAGATAAGACAGCATGTCACTAGATTAGCCTGACATGGCTACAGGTCTGCAGCCCGCCGCCCCTGGCTGTTTGATTGGCCGAGCAAACTGACATCACAATAGCATAACAGAACATTTTCCTTGGGTTCACATCTCCTCGACTACAGGTCTATCAGTAAGTCACACAAGTGTGCAGCGAGTGTTGGTCCTTGATTTTCTTATCTGTGAGGTGACTCTCAGCAGGAGTGTGCAGCCATAAGCTAGATGATGATGAATAGACTCTGCTGCTGCCTGCTAACAGTCGCAGCTCTCACGCAGCGTTTTCCAGGGGCCGCTAAGCTCCCATAACCTCTCCTCAGTGTGAAAACTGTTGTTTTTTTTTCCTTTTCTCCTCCGCTGGTGTTGCCGCATTGTTACCACTGACCAGGATGAAAATCTAACCGGATATACGCGATTCCATATTTTCTCATTGATGAGTTGTGAGAAAGCTCTACAACAGAGATAAATGAACACAAAAAAATGAGGTCAAAAGATGAAGAAGCTCATAACGAACATGTTTTCATAGGCAAATGTGATTTTCTTGTGTCCCTCTGCAAGAGAGGTAGCACCCTAAAGTGAAATCTATTGAGTCTCACTGTGAAATCTCATAAAGTGTGGAGGAAAGTATGCAAACAGACTGTAAATAGCACCATGATTGTGGGCTTACATCCGTGAATGCTCAATTTTTGTTCAAGACTAAGTTCACCCACAGAATTCAGATGCGATGATTTAAATTCACTCAGCTCACTTCCTGTACAAAACTATCCTATCTATTTTTAATACCATCCTATCTAACAGAATCCCTCAGCTCCTGTCGGTATCCCACGGTGATAGAGCAGTCGTGGCGACGGGCCAAGTGTTAAGCCAATCATACACAGGCTCTTTTATCTGTCTGCTCCACTGGGGAAACAAGGGAAGAGCTCAGGAGGACGGAGAGATAAATGTCCTTTCTTTACTCCAAGTGCCTTACTCTGCTCTGTTTAATCCTTCCCTCCTCCTCCTGCTTTCCTTGCCTCCACCTCGGTTCCCTCAGCACGTTGGAGGCGTCCTAAAGCAGTCCGAGTGGCTGCATCTTCTCACTTGTCATTTGGCTTCATTCTGCTCTTACACGTTTCTGTCTTTGCTCTTGTTTGCTTGTCTGTTCGCTGAGTAAATACAAGCAGTAAATTCAGGAGGCCTGTGGGTAAGAAGCTCCCACATCTTTCTGTTTCTGTGTGTGTGTGCTGTCATGTACATGTTTTCTCAAATGCAAGTTAAATGAATGCAGACGAAACATTGACACCGGGACCCAGACATGCTCTCTATCAAAGTTTGCTGTTTGTGAACAGCAAATCAACATTTTTCGTTTTTTCTATGGAACATGCTATGGCAGATGTTGGTTTGCGTTTTTGTAAGTGTTTCTGGAGGTCGCCCAAACAATTTACAGGAACGCAGCCATAGTCCACGTCAGTCGAAATACTCAAAACTTTACCGCTCCCCATATAAAGCTTGTGATAAAAGGTGTGTGGAGCTTATAATCTAAAATCACTGCTTGACTGAATGAATAAATAAATAAGAGTAAAGTGCATTTGTCCCAAGGTCCAGTAAGCTGGAAAGAAGAATGATCTGCCAATCAACAATCTGGGTTTGGACGTTTGTGTGACTGGTGTGTGACAAATGGTCAGTGCTAAGCAAATCAAGCACTTGATTGGTTATTCTTTCGGAGGCTACATTCAACTGTGAATAGTAGTTGGGGTGGATATTTCCTCACTTCCTGCCCAGTCCCTTCTCATTGCTGAGGTGTTCGCTTGCATTCCATGCACACGCATAAGTTACCCGTTTGCGTAAGGAGGTACAAAGCGGTGCAATTTAAAGCCTTAGGAAGCGTCAATATCTGTGGGATGAGAACGCATTGTCGTGCCATGAGTGAACCTTTTATGAAGTAACACAATGAATAAAAAACTCTCTGCTCTGCTGCGTTCGGGGGGTCAAGATGCAGCCATAAGAAGACAATGAACTTTCCATTATTTCCACAGTTATCACCCAAAGATGCAACCTTTACAAGAGAATAACACTGCTTAGGGCAAAGGTCAACACCCGATCCACAGTAAGACAACAAGGTAATAACAACAGACACACACACACACACACACACACACACACACACACACAGCACTGCTGCTGCAGGAAAAGAGGATTTTAAGCAGGACAAGACTCTAGACAAATATTGTTCTCATTCATTGTTACATCCACTGTCTTTTAAGCACAACAGGGAAACACTAACCTGCATTAAGTTTGATCAAAGTTGGCAGAAAAGCATCAACTGAGAATGTTCAGTGACACCACCATCACACACACACACTCACACACTCACACACTCACGCACAGCTTTACCACCCACTGCAGCCAGGAGCTAATTTCACACAGTCTTATGGGAGCTGAAAAGGCTTACTCAGGAACAGAATCAGTGAGGGAAACAAAGAGAGAAGAGGGAAAGGTGCTGACGTAGTAAAATAAGACAGGAATGAATTGGAAAGGCAAATGCAGGACAAAAAAAAAAAAAAAAAAAAAGACAAGGAGTAAAAGGGAAGAGCAGTGAGCGGAGAGATGAAGCAAAGATGGCAGATTTAAGGTGTTGTCCCAGACACATGCAACTTCAGGTTAGAGATACATCTTCATAAGCTCTGTCAAAGCTAAAGGCGGCACAAATACGGCGCTGGATTCTTTTTATACATCCCGATGAATAGTACACATATAGTTTGGCCGATGCTGTTCATGGCTCAATTTCGCTGTTTTGTTACGGTACAAATGAATGTATGAAAGTGCAGAATTGTACAGATTTGAACATTTTGTTTGCGATTAACAGCTCTAGCGTGTTATGTTTGCCGAAACGTTTTGACATTTTATGACTTTCAAAAGAAATTCTCATTATTAAGCAAATGCAGCAAAAACAATCAAAAGCAACTTAATGATATTTAACACATTGTTATGTAACTGACAAAATATGCAATCATCACTTACACTACTTGATAGTAAATAATTTAAACCGTGGTCATAAATATTTCAGTTCATTTACTGACTTAAGAAAATCATTAATTTACAACATTCTGGGTGTTGTAGGAGAAACTGTCGATGTTTTCTTATTATGACAGATTAACCACACTGATAATCATGGTGATGATTAAAAACTAAAGCGATATGTGTCTGACAGTGAAGCAGATGTGTCCCCATCAACACTATGGTCCAGCAGGTTTTCAGTAAGAAGAAGGACATTTAGGATCAGCAGGAAACATGAACCCAGATGGTGTTTGACCTTTCTCAATCTGAGTGGTTAACCCTGTCAGATTGCTCCCAGATCACCACAGCCCCCAGTCACCAATATCCAGGCACGGAGCAGCTTTTCCAAACCTTCACTTTCCCAGAGATGCACGGACATATGCACCAGCCGCCCCAGTTTTATATAAACTGCAGAACTCAAACGGATCAGGCTACAGTAAGAACTGAAGGTCAACATTTCGCAGTGTTTACTCGAATGTTAGGCAGCACTTGCCGTCAACTGTCAAAACTGGCAATTTTTCCAGAACCACACACCTGATCTGAAGCACGCACGGAAAAGCAGCTTCCCTCTGTCCTTCTAACCTGCTGATGTCCCAACCGTCTTTCCCCTTGACAAACAAACAACACCGAGTCCCTAATGAGCTCACACGGGATTGGTGCTTCCAGCTGCATGATCTCTGCGCTGATTGACTAAAGATTTTACTTTTACTCTGCGCTGGTAATACGAGTATCAGGCTAAATTATTATAGTCTTTCGGAACATTGGTGCTTTAACTGTATGACTATCACTCCAATCTGACTCACGTCGGGAATGACATGGTGAAATGTCTTTGGTCTTTATTCAGATTTCAGCTAATTTAATGAGCCCTCATGGGAAAACGCCCTCCCATTGCTTTCATTGGTCGATGGAAACCTAATTTCACTCTTTAGAGGTGAGACGAGGATTTGCAGCAGTTCCTGATTATATACAAAGCCCATTCTTTTGTTCACTGATTTATGATGATGTATAGCGCAGTCAGAAAGCATTAAGACTCTCATATGTTCTTCCATTGTTTTTGTTTGACTCTAGCAGCTTGGGTGTGAAATAAAATGCTATAAGGTTACAGTTCTGACTTTTGGTTAATTTTAGGGTGTTTGCGTCTATATAAGTGAGCCGTGTATGACTCATTGCTCTAGTTATACATATTCCCCTAATGTCAGGAAAATGCCACATGACAATTTTCCCAAAGATAAGAAAACAGCAACTCAAACATTGTCCAAACAGACTGACTACACCAGTAACACTAAAGGCAAAAAAACCTCCTGAAACAAATACCACTGAGTCTGCTAAAGCTTTCAAAGCTCACTGTATGTGAACTTTTAATAACATGCAGCTATGGACCATAAAGAACCCCACTGTAATTTGTTAATCTAAACCTCATTCACACAGTCATTACTAATTATTTCCTTACATGTCACTAGCACCAGAGTTTTCATAGTTTGAGATAGTTCCACATGGTCTCACACACCGTCAAAACAGCCACGTATTGATGGGTTAGTTTTATTTGGGCTGCGTTTTAAAACTTTCCATGTGAACCTGCATTGACATTTAAAAAAAGGTAAGGCAGAAATACAACACTATGGAAACACTTACAGCCAAAATAATTTTACTGCAGGATTTGCATATAAAATATGCTGTCTACTAACAATTTATTGCTAAGTTGAGTATTGATTACTCTGCATTCCTCAGACAAATGTACTTGTGTTTGTAGTTTATTTGAACATATTTTTTTAGGAAACAGCATTTAATTGTTGAATAGAATTAACAAACTTGTCATGATCCCCCAGAAACTGTATGAAACCTCTGTTTGCATTATTATACAAACTAAAGCTTCATAGACTGTTGTGACGATTGTGCTTGGCTGGAGGTATCCCCCCGTGATTGGCCCCTTCCAAATAAGAACATTTGAAGGTATGATTGAGCACTTTGCAAACTTCCATGAGACGTTCTCCATTTTAACAACCAAAACACCTGAAAATCCTCGTTGCAATTATTATTCATAATGTTAATTCGTCTGAAATTTACATGTGCTTTCTAACAGTGAAAGTGAGCTTACAGGGTTAAGTAAAAACTATTATTAGTCTTTCTTTCTCTTTAGCTTGTATCAGCCCGGTCATGCGTCTTTCAGCCGTGCTCCAGAGGAGGTGCTTTTACAAGCCCCATCAACCTGAGTCTGTCCAGCTGCTCGCAGGAAAAAGGTACTTTTCTACGCCCGGCAGCAACGAGTTCAGCGGCGTAGTCACCATTTTTATATCCACTTAGACCATTCAAGTCGGTCTAAATGCGTCTATTAAAATCCTTCTTTTCTGCTGCGTAATTACGAGATCAGTATAATTAGATAGAAATCGTAAGAGTGATGCCAGAGATACTGAATGGAAACTGAGGCTTGAAACACTCCACTCCTATCAAGAGTGACTCCTCTAAAAAGCCCTCATCGGGTCTTTACAGTCGTCTGTGCTTAAAGCTTTTATACGCGGTTCTCTGTGCCGAACCATGCAAAGAGCTCCCACACTCTTCCGTCAAGGTGTTGATACAGTGATTCAGTCAGGGTGACGGAGGAGCTTAATAACATTTCCAGAAGCCCTGCTGCACATGCAGATTTGTTTTGATTGAAGCCTTCGGAGTCGGGAGCTGCTCCACGAGGGCCTCGATGTAGAGAGAGTTGTTGTGAATAACTAACAAGATCTACATCATTCACTGTGACAGACAGCCGGTTTACCATTCAATACAGGGACTGAAGCGTGCTGTGTAGGCTGTGAGGTGGTTTATCTGCCGACTCTTCATCAAAGACAATCCATGAAGAATGCATGATGAGCTGCTGCCTATTTTCCACCACCTTCATTCATTAAACTAATTACCAATAAAGGAAAACAAAACTACACATTTCTGCTGCTGGATATGCACTATTGATTTGCTTGTTTCCCCTTCTACCGAACAAAACCCCCCAAAACGGTGTGTTTATAATGCGATCTGCTCCTCCTCACGTCCCTTTTTTCGTTCCATCTCTCCCTAATAGCTGCTAAATGAGATTTGAACTTCTGCATGCAGAAGAGACATTTGCAAGATGATGGATTTTTCCTCTCCTTTTCTCTACAAATGACTGTGATTATAGGTCCTAACCTCTGCGCATGTCTCTGAGCGTTGTGTGTTGCTAAACAATTTTCACGAGAATGCACTTATAGTTTTTCACACCCAATTCACACAGCGTCGTGTGTGAAACGGGATGAACATGAAGAGTTGTTTTCTGAGCATTACTCACTCGGTATTGTTCTGCCCTTCCCGTCGCCTCTCATCCCCAGGTGCCCTGTCTTTGACTTCCATCTCTGGAGCTCTCGCTCTGCATTCAATTCTAAGTATTGTGATAAATACAATCTGGAGTGTAGGATTAAAAACCTTGACAGACTGTAGCTATGCAGGAGCAAGTACACTAACATTATTCTACAGATGCATTGTAGTTCAAAAGCAGCGGAATTCACGCTTGCCGAAGAAGCTGGTATCAGCAATAGTTTGTGGTGGCTGTTAATTCATTATTTCTGGCAAATTCTAAATCCAAAATGTCTAAATATCAAATAGCTGAATTCAAAATACCTTTTCTATTGTGGCTATTGCTCCTGCTGCAGGTTACTGCAATGATGATATTTTAAATAATAAAATGTATACAAATATTATAAAATAACAAAAGCAACCACTCTGAATTTTAAGACACTGCAAACAACTTTCTGTCAGGTTCACCCCACTCACTGGAACGAGAGCTCTGAAAAAATCATAATATGTATTTATGGTTTTGTAATAATGTTCTACATCAAATCTCAACTGCTCTACATCTATCTACCAACTCGTTTTAAATAGTTTTTTTCAAAAATATCTCAACTTTGCTCATCAACTGAGATATTTTCCTCTCCTCTGGAGAAGGTCTGGGCAAGTTAAATCACCTTCGTCTCTCCTCCAAACTGCAAATTCCACGCAGCCTGAGTTGAGCAGATGAAAGATTGCGTCTGTGACTGGGCCATAGTAAATAAGCAGAGTAATCACAAACACAATCATCATCACCATCATCACAACAGTTATGATCACCATAATCGGCATCATAATCATAAAGCTGACAGGAACGCTAATCAAAATGCTGATAGCAGAGAGGAAAAGTAATTGAAATTGATCTGAAGGCATTTATCTCCACTTTAAAGGTGTGAGATTTTTTTCCCACGTCTTTAGGACAGAGATGAAGAAATTTTGTGTGCTTGAGAGGCCACACATTGTTTGTAACTGTGCATCTAAGTGCGTGGAAATGGAGGGCAGACATTTTGGTAGAAAGAACAGAGAAATAATATACACACATTCATAGAAGGGAAGTTAATTACCCGATGAGCTAAAAGAAATGTAGGCGAGGAGCCAAATACAAAAGGAGGTTAACTGGAGGATTATTAATGGGCGTGTGGCAGTAGTATATTTCAGGAATGTACAACTTCTCCTGTCAAAGAACCAGTCAAAAACCCCACAATATTCAGCTTCTATTATAAACTAAACTAAAACATTTTTACATTTGAGGAGCCAGGAATGATTTTTCCACTAATCAACTTGATTACAATTTCAGCTAACTTAAAGAAATATCATGATAGTGAACACACTAATAAAATGTTCATAGAATTTTTTTTTTTGACTGTAACACAATGTGTTTATTAACGCTTAAACAAAACCACTAACTGTCTCTGACCCTTAAGCAAAGGGCTTTTTTTGTTGAAACTTAATGGGGCCTCTGGGGCTGAAGTTGGGTCCGTAGTGATTGGACAGGGTTGACATATTGGGGAAGCTGCACGCAAATACAAGAATGTGTCTCTTGCCTCTTGATTTGTCCCACCTCCCTCTTCAGTGAGTCAACAAAGATGGTGTTGAACCCCCGTGAAACACACATTCACACACAAAAACACTCTGAAGCCACAAAAATGCAGGAACAGATCCGGCAACAGAACCGAAAACAACACTTGACAGCAGAGGTCAAAGAGTATCAGTGGCAGCTCATTTGCTTTACACATTGAAGATGTGAACACGTGCAACAAATGTGTCTGAAATTTTCTGAAAATGAAACAGTTTGTGAGTGAGCCATAACTGCAGAGAGAAGAGAGAGAGCTCATCATTTCTCTGTAGATAAGTCAGTGAACTCTGTTCGTCTCCCTGGATGACTTGACATTAACGTCCATAAAGCTCCAGACAACAAACAGCAGTCATGGGCAATTTTCCTCTTTTTATGCCTGGTGCAGATCCAGATTTGAGTCTCATTAATTAATGCATTTCAACAGGATCTGCAATTAAAAAAACGCTGAAAACAACAAACACCCAAACTAATATTTTGCATTTCTGGAAAAAAAATCTACCAAAACCACTATCACTGAACAAAACACAACAATGATACAACATGGATTTTTTTCTATGTAGTTTTCCTCATCAAAAACCACAGTGACAGACAAGCAGCAAACAAATGAAAGCGAGGCTCACGGCAAGTGTCGCATGAGGTCAGGGATCAAGGCAGAGCAAAAAAACAGTGTCACCACTGACACAGCTGAGGAACAATGCCTGCAGGGGCTGAATGGGGAAACAGG
Source organism: Channa striata (assembly GCA_033026295.1). NCBI lineage: Eukaryota > Metazoa > Chordata > Actinopteri > Anabantiformes > Channidae > Channa > Channa striata. Next base: position 17,599,011 of record CM065173.1, on the reverse strand, counting down.
GTTGGGTTTTGTTGAAGGCTCCTTTATCCGCACCAGGTTTTTTTTATAATTTAATTTTTCATCCATTCGCTTCTATTTTTTTTAATTTATGATTGAAGCAGCAGCCATTTCTCTTGAAAATGAAGGACAGCAAAGGACAACGGTACACACACGCAAAGACACATGTCACACACAGGCTCCAGTGGAAGAGCACGATTAAATCATTTTTTTATTTGGATCACTGGCTCCCCAGGACACGCAGTCCTTTCTGAGAGCCTTACAGCAAGCAAACATACACAAGTCAAAGAGTTTCTAAATGGAAAATTGCCAAATTGTATAACAAACACGCTGTAGAATAAAAAAATGCAGCCGACAAAAGTGGCAGAGTGAAACGTTCAAAGAGGAACGGGACCATATTCAGTCTGGGAGGTAACATAATTCAATCTCTATTTCATGCAGGAGTAAAAACAACAGCATTGCAAACCCAGCTGTTTTCATTGGACGCCGCGTTCTTTAGAGCTCGTGTTTTTGGTACAAATCAAGGTTTAAAATTAGCCAGTTTGCTCTGAGGTGGTTGGAGGTTGTTTTTATGTAGATCAGGTGGCAAAGTGCAATTTCACTACTCCTTTTGGCAAGAAATTATAGTTGTGTGTCCGCCCACTTAGACCACCTCTTATCACAAATGCAAGCACAAAGAGCCATTTTCACTGCTTTAGCTGCCGTGGGCAGACACACAGACCTCGACAAAATAAAGTATTAAATGTATGTGATGTGTCGCTTTTGCTTAGATTTCCTTTTTCCTAGTTCAATTCAAGTAAAGTGCTTGTTAAAACTCTCCAAATATCATCTTTAATTCATCTGAGGCCATCACCGAGTTAGATTAATGGTTGCTGTTCCTACAAATGAGGTAATTGCCTTTCAGTTGACTGAAAACTGTGGCCATTATACGGGAAAAAGTCACTTTTCTGTCTCATGTGGGATATGGGTCAGACAGAATGTGTACATTGATAATAAATTACACATCACCGGGATCTAAGGAAATATGCACATTTCTGCACAACATTCAGATTCAGGATTTAAATGTCAAATTATTTGCATCACGTTGGAGTGTCATTATTTGGACGGCAAAGTACAGAACCCTGCACAGACAATTGCCTGCACACTGACAAACAGCACAAAAGTTCTTCAGAAGGCAAATAAGTGATATTCATGTCATGTAAAAAAAAGTCATACAGCAAAAAATATGATAATATAATTGCTGACACAACTTATACTGTAGATGCTGCAATTCTGGACACACAAGCAGGTTTTCCAGCTATCAGTGAGGACCAGGGACAGGAGACATCTGAACCACAAAGTGTTCCACATAAACCCGAAAGGAAGGAACTTTTCAATGAGCTAATGTTTTTTGTGCAAAATCCCTACAGATACATATACAGATATAAGCCTCGGACCGTTGTATCCACCTTCATTTTTACACACACAGTACCTAAAAGAAGATTCTGTTTTATTCCCCTAATTAAAAAAACTGTTCAGATGCTAAGGAGGAAACATACTGTAAGTTACTATGATTGTAGTGTCACTGCCTCCATGACGTGGACTGTCCTTCAGGCTCATTAAAAAACTGTCTGCTGCAATTAAAGTGGATGAGAGGAGCTGATCTGATTATATATTGGAGTTATTATATCGAAGCTCACACCGACTCTGCCTCCTGTTACTGTAATCCTCCTGTTAAGAATATGCACACATTGCTTGGTGCCCGGACTGCACTTCTGCCTCTGGTCAGCCAAAATTGGAAAAATAAATTGTGTGAATGTGTGTGTGTGTGTGTGTGTGTGTGTGTCATGACAATGCAGGCTGGCTCCCAACACAAATTCAATACTGACTCTGTGCCACAAAGTGAAATCGAACACATCAAAACAGCAGTTCTGTGTGTGTGTGTGTGTGTGTGTGTGTGTGCAAGTGTGTGTTGAGCGTGGATGTGAGTCTGTACTAACACTGGGTTTGTGCGTGTGTGTGTCTGTGTATAGCACTAATGCCAGGATACTAATATCTGCGGCTACACACATACAACACAATGGTATTTATTAATAGAAGGAACAGAATCAGCCAAGTACTTTTGTGCATAAAATGAATATGACTCCAGTTTCTAGTGTGTGTCAACAGACAAAACACACACAAAAACAATTTGTCAAGAAGATTCACATTGACAAACAACAAACATGCTGGACAAGTAAACTGAAGAGGAGCAAGTGAGAGAAAGGGAAGGATACATGCCAGGTTACTGAAAATAATAATTATTTTGAAAGCTTCAGTAACTATATTTATTTAAGTACGTTATTGATCCCAAAGGGGCAATTTAGGACAGTATGATAATAGTCTATCAAACCTCCGATCCTATGAATAGTGCTGTTGACTCAAATAACTGAACTAAAATACTCATTTATAAATCAGGCAATTTAAAAGATAAATTAATCATCCTCTATAACATACTTTTGATTACATCCAGCTTCATATTAAGTTTAATAACAAATAAGTCAGTGAACCTTGAACCACATTTATTTGCTTCAGACAAACCAACACATTCACTATTGTGCTATTGTGTTTTCATTGTTGTAAAAAGAAAAGAAAAAGAAAAAGTCATTTTATACACACAGAAGACATAAAGGCCTAAATATTTTATGGATACAAAACAAGCACAAAGAGTGGAGGTGACTTCCAGGCGTTGGCTGCGTTTGATTCTGTGCTAACGCACCCTCATGAAATCTTTGGATCCATTTTTCTTTTATGTTGTATAGTTGTATTTATTGCTTTATATTTTACCTTTGCAGTTAAATCCTATCCTACAGTATATTACTTTAGTGCAAAGATCCAATTTCACCATGAGGATCAATAAACTTTCATTGTGTCTTAGCTCATCTTATAAAGTCAGCAACATCTGCAGACTTAGTTTGGAGCCATTGTCCACTTTATTGTCATCTACTGGCATGTACAAAGCCAAATAGCTTGTCTGCAGGCACAGGTGGATGTATTTGCGGGTTTTATCCTTTCCCATCTGCAGCAAATCTGTTACTGTACACAAGCACCATTGCGCAATTTCCCTTTTTGGAGAAAGACAGAGAAATAAAAGACCTGTGGAAAGCGTGCAAGCTATGTCTGAGCCGATAATAGAGCAAAAAAGACAGTAATAAAAAGAAAAGGAAGCAACAGGCAGACATGAAAATGGGAATGGATGAAAAAAATGATGACACAAAAAGCAGGCGCACGAGTGAAAGGGGGGTTAAGAAGTAGAAGGCGAGGGCAAAGGAGAGAGAGGAAACAAGCTTTTTTTCTTGAGATGTGATTCAGTGACTCCGCTGGGGTAATGATGCAGCAAGAAGACACGTAGGACAGACCACGCTTCTCTTTGTGTCCCTCACACAGTTTCCATTTCCATTCATCACCAACACACGGCTGTTGATCGGTATTCTCTTTGAGGCTCGGCATCAACTGCGGGACTCATTTCTAGCATTAATGACTTAGCTGACTCGTCACAGGTGACGGAAATAACAGGAGAGCCGTTGTCCAAACTTACAGAAACTTCTTTAACAGAAATCAAATTTACTTTGTTCGGCATTTTAATATCTTTCACATCAAAGTTCATTCATCACATCCAACAGAAATCGTCTTCCCTGTCTCCTTTTGATTTGTCTGTCACAATCTCTTTTCCTTCATCATTTCTCCACCCTGACCTCTCTGCTCACTTTCCATTCTCCTCATTTATGTCGGCGCTGTTGACACCCTGTGTGAGAACAGAGATTAGCATTGTGTTTGTTTGTCTTTGCAAGCACTTGGATTCATTTCTCACACTAATGACCTGGCTGGTTATTAATGGAGGATAGTAGTAATGGAGCTGTCACTTTCAAAACTCATTCTCTCCTGTTTTGTTCCTCACCTCCCTTCCTCTTCAACGGTGTTTCACTTTAATATGTCCTACACACACTGTTCTACAGTATCATCTACATGCTCCTCATCTACTATGTTGGAGATTTATTCTTTGGTTTTCATTTTCCAATACCTACTGCATCATACACATACAGATACTACAGCTAGAGCCATTGCTTGTTTGATGTGCTATTATTAATACACAATGAGCACCATAAACAATACAGGAGTTCCTATAGTGATCTACAACAGCACTACTATAATAGTATGGTGATGCCATGACACTATAGAGTGGCATCACCATTAAATACCATATGCTTTCAGATTTATAAAAGTGGCATATGTTAACATATAGTGGCAAGGCTACTTAAATAGCAGAAAAAAATGAGTTGGTAAAAATAATGAGGTGCATGTTTGTTTACCAACCAACAACTAATGATATAATAAACCTTAGTCAAACGTAAACAAACCATATAGAAACCATTATATGTATGTAGCAGAATCAGAGAGAAACTCTGTAGTCAATATTGTTTTCATTTTACCCATTTCATTTTTTCCGTATGCATGTTTTGTGCGCAATTTGTGGTAACAAATATTGCTTACGATTATTATATTTCTGTGTCATTAATGCAGTAGGAGATGTGTGCTGTAGCTAGAGAGCATGGGGAGACTTCATCAATAACCCATAACTGAAACATACTGCAACTTTTACCCAACTTTCTATTGTTTGGATAACATTCACCCTGGATCTTTTATAAAGTCAAACTTATAAAGAGGCTTTGCTTGATAAATACATTACAGCCTGCTTGTTCATATTGTGTGGAAATAAACAATATGCTGGTGAGAAATGGTTGCAACAGTTCTACAAGCATGAAAACAAAATGAATAAAAAAAGAGTTATGTATTTACTTCCAGGCTGTGTTCAAACCATTTTAAAACTAAGATCTTACGCAGCAGTGTCCAGGGACGTGGCTCTGAAAAGCTAAAAAGTAAAGTGGAGCCTCTTACCCGCTTCTTATCTGTAGTTACACAGAAGTTACACATTAAGTGTTTTAGTTATTAAAGAATGCCTTTACTACTAAAAACTTAGACTATAGATATTTTTATTATTCTCATCATGTTACCCTGTTATTCCCAAGTGTGTGCTTATTGTTATCAAATACCAAGAAATATGTATCCGTGGGGTAAAAATTAGTTACATACTATCATTCAATCAATCAATCTTAATTGAAATAGTGCTTTAAAAACAACCAGGAGGTGACCAAATGTAAACAGAATATCTAAAGATGCGATTACAGAAACATAAATGCATAAAAGTATAAAAAATATTAAATCGTTTATACTTAAAAATATGTCGGAACTACTAAGAATCAAAAGCCAGCTTGAATAAATGCATCTTCAGCTCGGACTTAAAACATGCCAAACGTGTGATGCAGCGGCTGTCATCAGTCAGTGGGATGTTCATAACACCCAAATTAGCTTTGCTGCTCCCAGTTCAATACTGGTGGATACTGGTACAGTAGTGAAGGATTTCATCATTGCTCAATCAAAAATTCGTAACTGCCAATCCTGTAGCCTGTTAGCAGAAGTCAAACTAGAGGCCACTGTGTTTTTACTGTCTACAGCAAAATCAAACTGTACTATGTGTGCGGAGGCTCGGGGGAGAGCAGAGCGGCTGAGCTACAAATCTCAGCTGCCACACTCAAGCCTTGAGGCCAATACCGTAGTAACCAAGGCTATACCTGCTAAGACACATACAAACACTCTTACACGCTCAAAGTCAACAAACCATCTTGCCAGCGGCACAGACCTCAGCGTGTGTCTCAGTGTGTGGATGTTTTTTGTGTGTCAGACCTAAGCTGAAGTGAAAAGCTCACACCTCCACAGGAACAATTAAACAGCAACCAGAAAAGATGCATACACCAGCACATGAACGCTGCGTGTTGTGTGGCCTCGTCCAGGCTGGAGTTTACTGCTCAACATGGGACATTTTTGTTTTTTTTTAAATTTATTGTCATGATGAGGGGTTAGCAAATATGTGTGTTTTGTAGTTGCTTAAGAACACTCAAAGCCAACAGAACAACAAACAGAAAAAATAAGACTTACCTGTCGTAGCATGATTGAAGAAAAGGATCCGGCAAGACATGAAAGAAAACAACAAAATAATACTTCAGGTTAAAAAGGCGACATCCTGTCACTGTCTATCACAGACACACACACACACATGCACACACACACACACACACACACACACAGTAAAGATGTGTTTTGCACATAAGAAAACGCTCATGAAATCATGGAACCACTGTAGATAACCACAAAAACCCACTTTCTTTCACGGAGATAATATATCAAAATATTTTTACAATCCTAAAGCAAAAGTACTTTTACTGAAGTGAGCTATAGAATCTCTCAGCCACTCTCTCTCTCTCTCTTTCTGAGAAGCCAAACAGAGGAAGAGTGGGCTGGTACTGGCTGTTTTCATCTAAATGTCAGAGCTCTCACCGTGAAAAGTTGCAGTAATAAAAGTAAGAACACATACGAGCAAAGGGTTCATGGACTTTATTAAGTGAGCATGTGTGTCTGCAGATTTATGCTAAATGGGTTAATGTTAGTGCAAATTCAAGTTATTCAGTTTTGTTGATTACTTAAAACGCAATCAACTAAAGATCATTAAACATCCTACTTATATGAAATGTCAGCATGATTGCATTGTGTGTAAGATTTCTGTGTGTGTGTGTGCACTTTTAATTAGTTGTATTCAATTAAAATTAAATCTAAACTGCACAACACAAGAACAACATGCTGTAAGAGGAAATCTGTGTCAATCCTCCTTCACTCAGCTGCTGTGGAGGCAGCGTTTTCCACGCATGCTGTATCCTTGGACAGGTCGCCCAAGTATATTTACGGCTGCTCAAGTATATTTGGCCGCTGCTTTTTGCCAGAGAGAATGATGCCATCCGCTATCAATTAACTAGGACTATTTCTGCTCATTCTACCCCCCCAGTACACTACTTATTTGCTACTTAAAATGTCAAACGGTATCTCTGATCAGCCAGTAATGTTCAACTCATGATTTAAATTGATGACAGGACAAATAAAACGTGTTGTCAGTGTTTGCTCTCAGCATGCTGGTGGAGAAACACGCTTTAATACGACGCCGCTGTGAAAAAGACTGTATATATGTGGGGGGAGGCATTACTCACCTCGAAACACCGCTGTGTGTGCCAAAGATTGTCTATACACGGGCAGAGGTACCACTCCGTAACAACTTTAAACGACCAGAGTGGCCCATGTGTCTCTGTAGTCCCATAAAGTTTGAAAGGCGTTTCAGAATTTTGCCATTTAATTTTTAATATCATATCAATAATAACCTGTAGTTCTGAATCTGGACCTTCAATATTTATAGCAACACCAGTCAACCACTAGCACCTGCAATCCAACTCTGTGGGAAAGCGCGGTGGGATGTTGTGTTGTGTTCACGTGTACACACCTGTCAATTAAAGTGTCAAGTTGTTGCAATATTTTTGTATAACTTGTGTGAATGATAATAAACTTCACTGTAACTTTACCGTGGTCATGACTGTGGACACTCAAGCGTTGCACACACACATGCACATACTTTCCCATGCAAACAGACAAGCATGCTTCTGTCACATTACCATTTGAACTATGCTAATATTATGACTAATGATGCTTATGTAATCTAACTGGGATCTGTTTTTATTGCTTTTCATTAATTGTTCTAATTCCTAAAGGGTGATGGACTCATGATACACAGACTTTAAAACATGAAAAATTTTGCACATCTTCTAAAATATATGTTGACATATGCTAATTAATATATCTTCAATAAGCCAACATAAGCTGTTAGCACTCGCTCACAAATATATGCTAGGTTCTGCAGCTGCAAAAAATGGAAGGTTCTGGCTAAACAAATCCCATAATCACACCACTTAAATTGGTGCCATCCAAAGTGAAACCATGTCTGCCAATATTGGCAGAGTTGGATCAGTATTATCTGCCAGTTCCAGATAAAGGAAGCTCCCAGTATTGATCAACAGCATCCCAACTCAGCTCATTATCGCACTCAGAATCCATGGAAAAGTCACAGTAAACGTGCCAATGGCTGGTGTTTCAAGGTTAGAAGTATACACACCCAGTAACCGACAAAAACACGCAACGGAACCGCTCCAGGTATGCAAGAGGGGCGGTTACAAGGCCCTAAAATGCGACTGAAGCTGCTGTAGAGCTCAAAGGGCGACTTAGCTGAGTTTGATTTAAGCCGTCAAACAAGTCATTCTCAAGCTCGATCTCTCCCTCTCTCTCTGTCTCCCATCAGTTGACGTCTGAAACTAACCTAATCAATCTCCCTTTATTCAGCCCAAAGACACGACCAGCCATTTGGTTTCATTATCTTCCCAAGCCTTTCCCCAGCCCTCTGCTCCATCACTATGACTGCCATTGTCAACACACACAATGTGCCTCTATTGCTACTCCAAAAGCAGAATGGGACATGAAGAAGGTGAGTCCATCACTCTTTTAGCAGGAGGGTTTCCACATCACAACCTGTGGGACTGTAACTATCAATGACCACATGCTGTATTTTTTCTCACAAAACAATTAAAGTAAATTGCTAAAAATTGAAAATAAAAATGCCTGGCAACACTTGGCAACACTTTGGTATTACTGAAATTGCCTTATGGTGACCAAGGGCGGCTCTGAATTTGATAGTTTTGAAGCATTGCTTGTGAATATAATTCAAATATGTGGCATTAATGCAATTGTGATTTGGAAGACAGAACACAGACAGAATTGAACTGACAAGAATCTTTAGGGACCATAACTGAATAAAACAGTGCACAGAACCAAATCCTTTTTGCTGATAACAAAACACTGATGACAGAATGAAAAATGCAGCATAATGGACTCAAGTCTGTGTCCACTTTGATTTGTACTGGACCACATCTGCTGCAGACACCACATGGATGTGATTTTAATGACATGCTGGCTCCCTCCACACAGCACAATGCCGCCTGCACCATGATAACCACAACGTTTAAGTAAAAGTTATAGGTTAAAAACAAAAATTCTGTGTTTAAGTCGTAGTTCATTTAATTAGAAGAGTATGTTTTTATGTGCTGCATATTTTCCCCAATCAAACATCACTGTAATAGTTGAAGCTGAAAGCTTCAGTACAGTCTTTCATAACTACCCCCCATGTTACTGTTTTCACACTTAAAATATTATTAGAGTTTCTACTTCAAAATAGTATCTATGTGCTCAAAATCATCAAGTTTAAATATGATATGAAGGATAAAAATACCATCTGGCTTAAATCTGGCTACTAATGTCTCTCTGGGTTTGAAAGTCAGCCTGAAACAGGACATCCAGCCAGCTGTTACTCTGACAACATTGTGGCATCTGATTGGCGAGTGATTGTGCAGTGCGAGAGAAAGCGGGCGTAAAGTTGGCCCTGATTAGCCACAGCTACATCCAGCACCACCGCTGCCATCCAGATCCGCCGCAGCCTGTCCGTCTGAGGGGTTAAAGCAGAACACTGTGTCTAGTAGAGTTTTTATCCACTTGAACTTTTCATTTCTGACCCCTAACGGAGAGCAGAAATTACTCACTCGCCAGCGCTCTGACAGCAGAAACACATCAACACAATGCCTGGCAATAAACTGGATCCTTTTCCATTAAACATAGTCAGCAGCAATGGAGTCCTGCATAGATATTGATGGTCCACAAAGGATGAGCCTTAGTGATTTAATGACCTTTCCTGAAGGATCAGCCTGCTGCTGCTACACTGCGTCCTGAAAGCTGTCAGAACAAGTTACCTTCATATAACATACTGTGCCTGAAAAACTAATAATAATTAGCCAAATAAATAAGTAAGTAGTAATAATAAATACATAAATATAAATATATTTTTTATTTGACATTCGCTGAATGTTTAAGAAATGGTATGAGGTAATATTTTCACTGAGTTGTTTTTATTTCGGCTTCCACAGCTCTACGGCTTCCACAGTTAATGAATGTCACATGAAATGTGTGGTGTGAGCCCCCCACCACAGCAGAATGAACGCGGTTTGGGTCTGATAAGTTAAATACCACAGTTTCTATCACTCAGTGTGACACTGCTCTGGTAATTGCTCCATTAATCACAATCATGTTGTTAATATGATTAGAAAAAATAAGTTAAATTATATCTCTGGTTACACAAAACATCTTGAAATTGTTTAATGTATTGGATAAAATAGAGATTATACGGATTAAATAGGGGGATTTGAAAGAATTTAGTTTAATAAGCAGATTCTGAAATAAATCCCGTCCTCCGTCAGTCTCTCTCAGACTGAACTGCAATAACTACGAAACCCTTTACTTTCCACGCTTTATCACTGGGACAAACAATTAATTTATACTGTTCAATAATGACTTTCCCATCAGCCTCAGATGCAGTTTCTGCTTAGTGATAATTAGCGAACTGCACCAAGGCTGTTGCAATAACATGAAATGTATCTCAGTCCACCAGCCCATCCAATCCAGACAGCCTTCATGAAGAAACTCTTCAAAGAAGCAGTTGTCCACTAGACCCAGTTTGAGTACGTCTCCAGAGACACTAATGCTAGCTGACCACGCTGCCCATGGGGCTCTTGGTTTAACTGTCCACCAACACATACAAAGAGTCCATAACTTCAGATGCACCAGTCGTTCAGCCCCTTAGGGCTCAACTATTTCTTGACATTGCCTACAATTCCCAAGAGTTCAACTGTCATAAACAAGAGTGCGGCAGGGAGTTACTTAGCTGCAGAGAACTACAAAATGATGCACGAAGGAATATGGAAAGGCACTAAAAGCTACAAGAAACAGATCTGCCACGTTGCTGTGTAAATCTCCCCCTCCCCTCCCATCTCTCTCTCACTGTCTCCCTCTCCCCGGAGCATCACATGAGCTGCAGTAGCAGAAACCTCCTGAATTATTGAAGCAGATAAGACATGTCTCAAAGCCGTACACACTCACACACACAAACAGTAACTGTATCCCTACCCTCATGGGGAAAATGAGATAATGACCAATTCAATCTGACACTGTTTTAGAGACCATAAACATCAGAGAGGAGAGAAAAAAGAAAAAAGGCGGGGGTTTGGAGAGAATCTGACACTTATGGAAAGGAGGTGAGAAAAAAGGAAAACACGCTGCCCTTGATTTATTTCACACTGTGACACGGGGCTGGAAGGGCCACTTTCAAATGTGACCAGAGCAAGATGGCCCCCGTGTAAATAAAATCGGCAGTGCTACATAATTGATTACGCTGCCTCTGAAACCAAATACATAACCAAACATCTCATTCCAAAGAATGATGTGTGATTCGAATGCTGTTCGGATGATCATCTGCATCAACCATCATGACGGGAAAAGCAATGACTATGCCCATCATCTCAGTAACAACTATTACAGGGAACAAGCATATGCAGACACACACAATCAATCAAAGCATGACACTGTTTTATAAATTGCAAAAAATGAGCCTCTTACATCACAGTGAAAAAAAGTGAAAATGATCGTGCAGAATTTGGAAGGAGATTGATACGGATAAAAAACATCATTAATATGGTAAAATAAATAATTAAATAAAAATCGACCTCCCCATTTATCAAATTCTTAATATTAAACCCCAGCCTATGATGACATGACAACAAACAATTGCCTGTGTTGTATGTTTCAGACAATTAACTTATTATTAGCTGTATTAACAAAAAGATTGGGTTAACAACAAGACAGATGAAAGATAATTAGACAGATAGCATTTATTGTACCCTGATCTAGGAAGACATGTTTACTCCTGGCAGAGACATGGATGCTTCACTTTGGTTAAGCGTTAAATATTTTGACAGGTATTTAACAGGTTGCTATAAAAATTTTCATTTCTGTAAAAACCTGCAACACTAATGACGTTCAGTCCCAGCTGTACTTTGTGTTTAGTTTTAATTAGCAAATACTAGAATGCTAAAACACCAAACAATTTTCAAAGAATGATAATCAAATAAGAGACATCAAACCAAAGGAGGTTAAAAGACGCCAGAGATAAACAACAGCAAAATGAAAATGCATCAGTCAATCCAAGTACTACTTCAATACTTATCGCTTTTTGTGATCAAAACACTCAAAAATTTGAGACTTCTTTATTATTGTATAGGCATCTTGGTTTTAAATGTCTGTTTTGTTCTACGCCCAGTTAAAAGATAAAAGCGATGATAAATGAAATGAAAGAGCTGCGGAAGGCATGAGACCCCAACCAACGACAAGACCTTTCAGCAACCACACTCCAAACACAATAGCATGCCTACATGCCAACAGGGACTTCCTTTTTGGCGCGGCAACAAGCGCGGCAAATAAAGAGGCTATGGCTCATCTCCAATAATGGACTCAACACTGGCATATGGAGAAATGTGGAGACAGCCAAACCCAGAGGAAGAAACCCACTGAAAACAGCACACCTCAGTCTCTGCTAGTTCATGTTGTAAGAGTTCTGAGACATACAGAATTGATGATGAAACTAAGCTATGCATTTTCATACATGACACTATACCATGTTGTTTGTAAGAAAACACACATTAGACACACATCTGTCATTATTATAATGTAGCTTTTCTAATAACGATGGCAAAGATTCATGGTAACAAAACATGGTACAAATATAAGGGGGGAAAATTGACGCCATGTGGGTTCTTACCCCATGCAGGGCAATGACATATTAACATTGAGTATTAATTTATTCTGGTGTTGAAACCATTCTTACATGATCAAGTAAATGACACACAGAAAGTTGGTCTGCAACAATTTGGGTGGATCTAGAATTTAATTGTTTACAAGAAACTTTACTCACTGAACATTTTAAATAAGAGGATGGGCAGCTTTTTGCAGTTTAACAACCCCGAATTATATATTTTAAAAAGAAACTGCAATTCAGAAAAAAAAGAAATGTGTACTTGTTTACTTGATCTTTTTTCTTTATAACATTTAAAAAAATAATAATCAGTAAGTGCATCCCCACTGCATGCTAAAAATAATATGCATTGATATTAATCAAATAGAGAACATCCCCGCACATGAATCACAAATAATGTAGGTGTACACTTTTTTGTGTTCTGTGCTAATTACTGACATCCAGCATATTCTGGAATGATCCAGGCACATTTACTGTCAACATAAACTCTCAGTTTGATAGTAGTTTGTTTGGAATGTGCAGTTTATGTTGCAATCCCTCTGAATATAATATAGAGGGACCAGTTTGTGTTTAAAAATCATAATTATGCCTTCTCCAGACAAACATACTGCGTGCATTGTGACTATTATTTTCTGTGGTCCAAGGATGGTTTCAGAAGACATCTCTTGAAAGGATCAGCAGCTTCGCAGGAGACCTTCATATCAGCACTAACAGAAATACAATCCCCACAGAGAGCAAATGGACAAGGGAGCCTGAAGGGGCCGCCATGACGAAGGTGACTGATGCCCCCACCCCCCACATGCACATATTGAATTGAGGATGGATTCCACATTTCACCATCCTTCCTTCTCCATCTGCCCATCTGTTTTGCTCACAGTATTGATGGGCTTCACATTAAAGCTCCTCCTCTTCCTTTCTTCTCTCACCAGTTCTTTTTTCCATTTCCTGTTTCTTATCATCAGCCAAAATTAGACTGGCAACTCTTTAGCCCTCCTGCTTTGTATCTCTCTTTGTTTTACTCTCTCACTCAGACAAACACACACACACACAAACAAACCTCATTCATAACCTATTTATCCTGGTCGTAGGAGACGGTGACCTTTGTCTACCACTGAATTGAACTTCAATGTGTCTGTGTGTGTGCTTGCATGTGTGTCTTCCTGCCTTTTCACACTTCTATTGATTATATCAAGGCTCCAGTCTGGATTACCAGGCCCCATAAATTTACTGATTGATTACCCCGAGAGCCTCAGGGTGAATTGGATGCTGTGTGTGTGCATGTGTGTGTGTGAGTGTGTGTGTGTGTGTGTGTGTGCATTCATACAGATGCAGAGACATCAGTTAGGGAGAGAGAATTTCCACTAGTCAGTTAAAGAAGTACTACATGACAGAAAAATGCAGTCGCTGCTGGAACTATGAAATTCTTGTCCCTTTCTCACCCACACACAACCACAATCCTTCCGTGGTGAGATTAGAATCAGCATTTTTCTCATTTGAAATCAATAGCTCGGTGTGGGAAATATGCACGCAGAAGGAGAGTTGGGAAAAGAAAAGGGATGAAAAGGAACAGAAAGCGTGAGAGAAAAGGTTTATTTTGAAGGGCACTTTTTCATCCGGAGTTAGCTGAGTATAAAACCAGAGATGGAACAGTCAGGAAAGAGTGGAGATGATAAAAGATATGAAGAGAAGGTAGAGAGGCAGCTTAAAAGGAGAAAGAGAAATGGAGGACGGAGCATGGGAAAGATAAGACAGAATGACGGGTCTTCACTTAATTGACAGAAACCTTCTTTGTGGGCTGCGGAATATTCACTTACACGGCTTTTTGTGTGTGTGTGTGTGAGGACAGGTGAAACTGACAGTAGGTTTTGTCTCATCTGAGCTCTTAACCGCACCCAATGCCTCCCCACTGACCTAACAACCAGATGCTTCCAATGCTGAGAAACATATCATCATTTGAACAGTCTTCCACACACGCCTGCAAATATTCACACTTGAAGGAGACACTGGGGGTGTGTGACTGGCAGCCCCAGAGAGACTGTCGACTCAGAAAGGAAAATATTGCTGATAAAAGTTGACAACATTTAATTCTCACCCAAGACACAGAGCGGAGACAGACCGCACACTCTAACACACATAGTTAAAATGCTGCCACGCACACATGCACAGCGGTTTGTACCTTCCTGACAAATTTCAAGCTGCCACCGTGTCCCCCAGCTAATGAATAGACAGTCTGGAGACGACATGCATTTACACCAAATACATGAGGAAATATGCGGCAGACACCCAGTGTCCCTCACAAATAAGATTTAATGTATTTCTGTAAATGTGACAGCATGCAAGCAGGATTTCAGTAGGAAAAGAGAGAAAGTAAGGGATGGAGGACAGGGACGAGAAAAGCCTCTTTTTGGAGAAACAAACAACAGGCTTAGAGGAGTGAAAACAACTTTTCCACCTCTTGAGGATAAAAGTGGGACTGCCTGAATGGCAATGACAGCATTTCTGTCATTATTTACACACAGAGAATCTGACAAGAGGCACAGGAGAAGAGAGGAGAAGGGTTTGTAAAAACACTTTTTTGATACGTTTCTTTGGGGAATACAACAGGTATTGCTACAATATCCCTTATCTTCGCAAAAGTGTCTCTTAAAAGTTAAATACTAAACATAATCAATCTGAAGTCAATTCTGAAGCAGGGTATTTGAATACCAGAAGTTTCTTAATGCAGATTTTACCAGGCTACTAGGCTGCCTGTCAAAATAGCAACGCTTAGGTTTGAACCAGGAAATATCTGACAAACACTGTGGATCTGTACAGTCGTCCCTTCACAGTCTCTATAGACACTGCCGCCATCGATTAAAAATATTATAGACACTAATTTGAACCGTATGTTCACTTCAATAAAAACAAAACGATAATTTCTTTGCATAATGTAATTGCACCAATAATAGGCTCACTCAGGCCAAAGCAAAGGAACTGGCCACAGCTCAGCAACCCACAGTTCATCATATGTCCTAACTGAGAGCTTTCACCACTATATTAAAAGGAATTGTACAAGTAGATTTACAAACCCTTGTTATCCAAATACATCTCCACTTCTATGAATCTGCCTTTGAAATGAGTGTAAGATTAAAGTTAACTCACTTAGGATGATAAAGGTCAGGTAATTATCCATGTAATTTCTAAGCAAAAAACTAGGATTATTTACTAAAAAAAACACTGTAAGAACACTGTAGAAATGTAATTATCTCAAGTTTAGATTTCAGGACATATCGACTGCATGTCTGTCTGCAAAGATAAAGAAAAATCTGAGAAAACCTCTTAGTCACATCATTAACTCTCCATGCGTGCTGCTGCTTCCAGGGCTGTTTTGGTTATTAATGTTTTCTCTTGTTACCTCTGCTGCTAGTTCTAACACTGTTCCAGGAACCCTCGTATTCACTTGTGTCCGGGCCAGAATACAACACGAGGTGGCTGTAGGCTTACAACAAAGCTGACCCTGCCTGAAACACTTGAACTCGATGCTGAATACAAATGTGAGTGTATTCACTGCAGCTATACTTTGCATAATAGTTCATAAAAACTAAAGTGGTGAATATGACCTAAGCGAAATGTTCTTTCTGTCGGCATAAATAAAAGTGAAAAGATTAAGAAACGGTTAAACTGGTTGTAAACATCTAGGTATGGTTTAAAGAAAGTGCCAAACTCTCCATCTATTGGTTGCCCAGTGGATTCAAAGGCACTGCTCGGAAAATAATGTTTTGGACCAATTGCAGACCTTCACACATTTCTACAGCATGTGTCTATCTGCATTATGCTCATCTTCAACATGTCACAGCCCACCTATTAGGAATATGACTAAGCAAAACAGCACATCAAATCCCATTTTCCTCATCTTTCCAAGATAAACCACCTGAACTTTGACTATTGCACCAGCTCCCCCGCCAACAAACGGACGCTCATACATAATGCAGGAGGGAGCAAGTGGCTCATCAACAGGGATGCAGAGTGAAACATGGCAGGCAGAAGGGAACAACAGAGAGGAGGAGTCATGGGTGAGAGCAGAGGGAGAGGGAGAGGGGGGAGGAGATAGAGACGGGCTATGGTTGAGGAGGCACAGGGTCACTTACTGCTCCAAAGTAGAAAATGAGAGGAGAGAAGCCTGGCGTGGAGGGGGAGGTGGGCTTGATCCAGTAATAGATTCACAAAGCGCTGATGTACACAGCTATTGTGATTCATGGATGATGGATAATGAAATCATCCAATCAACATAGTTTAAAATAAATTGAGATGAACGTCACCCAGAAATGTATTTTATAATGGAGCTCTTTTGACACCTAAAGAGTCCAATGGATTAAGGTTTCTGATAGATCTGATGTTTCATATAAAATCAAAGTTTCCATGATTTGGGCCATTGCCGAGTTAAGAAGAAATCTGATGGCAGGGTGTTTTACATCATGATAAAAAATGACCATTCTCGCTAGACTTTGCTCATCACTGGTGTGACAATCAGCTGTTTCTAAATGACTGCACTGTTTATGCCATATTCTGATTGCTTGGTTTTTACATATGGGTCAGCACTGAAACTGTGGGATTTCGATCCATGTTTTCATAATGTTGATGAAGTCTGTTGTTGGTCACTAAAGCTCATGTATGTCTCACATGGTGAAATTTAAGAGCACTGTTTGCGACCAACAACCAATGACTTTGCTAAAGTTTCATAACTACTGTCTATTTTCATTTGAGACAACCAAAAATTGCTATGGGCTTCTGAATTTTTCATGATCAAATATTTCAAGATCAATGTTCAAAATTCAATGTGTGCAACAATGGCTGCTTTGTAGTTTGAAACTGATTGATACTGAACTACGTTTTCCTAATCCGACAACTTGCTGATATTGAAACTGTCTGTGTCGGAGAAGAGAAATGAATAAGAAAGAATGCAGGAGAAAGGAGACACAGTGGGACAGAAGACAGCCAATGCTGCAGGAGATAAATTACGACCAGCAGGTTTCCCTATTTGATAGGGCAGACAATACACACACAGAAACACAGAAACACACATAAATACAGCAGCAGCTCCCGCATTTGTTGGTAGCAGGGCTTGAAATATTAAACATAAATGTCACAGCCTTTCCCCCTATCCATTGCTCCTCCTCCTCCCCCCTCCTCTCCTCTTCTTCCCCTGCCTCCTCTCTGCTCCTGTCCTCCACCCTCCACTGACAGTTTCCTGTTAATGAGTTTCATTTGCACAAGGGACCAGAGAGAAATAAAGTGTGGGCAGCACACACACCCACACTCACACACACACTGCAGGTAGGAGAGCCCTGGCTGATCTATACAGACATGACTTATCCCAGCCTCACAAAACAGCTCCAGCACTGCATGGGGAAAGACCAGCTCTAATAAGGCCAAAGCTAGACCCCTATCTGCAGAAGTCCCTGGAGAACATGTGGGGAGGCAGCACAGGGCATCATGAAATTACCAGCATGGCACTGAACACAATACGAGTGTTACAGTTCACTACTGTCACCATCAGCCTGAGAACCGCTGGTTAGCCGAGACACGTTAGTTCTGCAATGTTATTTCTCCAGTTGTAGCTCGAGAAGGGCCTGGATTAAAATTTGGGCTCAGCCACAAGTCTGCCCTAATTCTTCAAAGAACAAATGGCATGTGTAAATGATTCTGGGTGTTAAGATTTGGTCTGAGCTTGTAAAGTATTTAGGAGCACTTGAGAGGATTCCTAACCCATTTAGCAGTTACCAGCAGATGGCTGTGTTCTGCACACAGAGGTGGGGGTCATGCACTCTTCAACAAATAAAATGTTTAGGAAATGGAGAAGATGGAGTCATTAAGTTTATGCCATGATGAATGCAAACACAAAAAATCCCTTCACTGTCTCCTTAATTAGCTTTACGTTGTAATGTGAAAAATCTAACTCAAAGACACATGACAATAGTAGAAATGCTTTGTTTTCTACACATTCAAACTAAAATTGTAGATGTGTCTCATGTATTTAATTTGTTCTCTTTGATAACTTGCAGCCTTCCACTAGGAAATGCAGTTCTCTGGGTTTGATCATTGTGGTCGGACAGCAGCTGCTTTAGTTCTGACTTTACAATAATTAGACCTAATGGTGCCACAGCAGCTAACGCTTCCAAATCACACTTACACGGCGAGAGGACTTCCAGCCTCTTTCTATTAAAGATTCTGGGTCATTCTTCAGTCAAAGCTTAGGACAACTCTCTGTTTTAAACACAGCAGCCCAGATTTCTTGTAATCTCAGACAACACAGTCAACTTCTGAAGCTCGTCTGATATCCCCTGGGGAACAAGGCTGCGTGATTCTCTGTACGGATTGAAAACGGAGTACATCTGGTTTACACACAGCAGGTGGCCTGTCTCCAGCGTAGACTGGACTTTAAAAGTAATGCATGTCCATGTTCAAAGAAACAAAACAAACAACTTCATCTTTTGTGGTATGAAAGGACCAATCAATGCGCACAATAAGCCACCGAATAACTCTCTTCAGATTCTGACTGAAATATACAGTCAGTTGGAAATGATAAAAGTCTGTTATTACGCTTGTGAAATGAAATGAAGTAATATGAATAATAATACTTCAAATCGTTCAGTCAGTCAAATATGAAAAGGTTTAAGATTTTTCCATCATGTGCAGAGCAACGTTGGCAGTCGGTGAGTCTGATTCTCTTTGGAACAGGGCTTGAACCTGCTGAGTTTCTACAAGGTGGATTATGCCTGCTGGCAATTGCTGGAGTACTCATAGGGTGTATCAAGGGCGTAGTGAGCCCCCCCCCACCCCCTCCCTTTCTCACACACACACACACTCACACACACACACACACACACAGACACAGAAGCTAATTATAATGCCCCTGTGGACTAGATGTTGTGTCTCTCGGTGCAACTCACGTCTCTGAATCTGTTCCAGGATCTGTCCTTGTTGTACTGAGCCACGGTGCTCAGCCATTTGTCGTTAGTGTTCCCGGAGACCAGCGTTTCTGCGCTCAGCAAAAGAGCCACGACCGGCAGCAGAAAGAAGAACATCTTCTGAAAGACAGAGAGGAGAGAAAGCACAGAGCTCTGAGGCGACGGAGGGGCAGAGACAGGACGGAGGAGGGAGGATGCTGCAAAGTGTCGGAAGAACAGCGCGAAGTCAGATGCAGCACTTTACAGAACACACAAGTGTCGTGCTGTGACGCAGAACTGCTCGGAGCGTCCCAGCAGAACCCGAAACAAGCAGAGAACCGAGCCCCGGTTCGGGTTCTCAGTGTGCGGACGCTGCTCATTTCACCGAACTGCTGATCCTCATCCTAATCGGATTACAAACAGTGGAGAGTTGTGACGGCGGCAGATGGGGCTCCGAGGAGCCATTAGCTCCCGAGCTGCCCCTCCGCCAATTTAAACAGCAATTAGCGGCGTCGACACTATTGTGGCCCCGCCGGATCCTCGTCCTGGCTTCCGTCCGCTTCCTCCTCCTCCTCCTCCTCCTCCATCCAGCGGCATCAGCAGCCCGAAAGTCGCCAAACGGTTCGACCGTCGACTTTGATTTGAGAAATTCGGGTTTCTTTCTGACACAGAGGACAATGACAGAGCTTTGAACCCACCTGGGAGAGTTCGCTCAGTTCCAGTTCCCGGGGGTAAATAAGTCCACGGCCCCGGGCACTCCAGCACCACCCGACTGCTTGTAGGACTGACGGTGAGAGGGAGCAGCGAGGACGAGCGGAGCCGGAGCTTTCTCCTCCTCCTCCTCCTCCTCCTCCTGCCGGTTCCTCCTGCTCTCTCTCTCTCTCTCAGACCTCCTCTCTCTCTCTCCCTCTCTCTCTCTCTCAGTCTCTCTCTCTCTCTCTCTCTCTCTCTCTCTCTCTCTCTAACCGTGTCATTGATTTCCGGCGCGGGGATTTTCGCGTGTTCACACCAGGAGCCGCTCACAAATGGGCCACAGGAAACTGGGCCGATCATTTTAGCCGGACATGTGTAGAAGTTTTAATACGAGTGTGTGTCTGCTGAGGTTCGGCTGCTCTTCTCTCCCTTTCACATCATATGTGTCGGGATGCGTGAGTGATGCACTGGGAGCTTCTCCTTCCCTTTAGTTTGGTTCAAGTCTGTTTTATTGACCTGTTTTGACACAGAGGAAGTCGGGAGTTTGGTGCAACTCCTTATCTGCCTCAGACACACATAAAAGTTTCTCTCTTTTAATTATCTGGCCCATTTTTTACTTTGCACTATAGAGAGCAGTATAGTTCAATGAAAATGTGATTTTCAAATGACAAATTATTATCTTACGTTTTTTTACATTGTTGAAATAAACAATTCATCTTTTTGTGCTATTTTACTGAGTCTGGATTCTTTTGCTGAACTTTCTTTTCCATTAAAAAAAACTATAGGTTATGGGCCTTCTCCCACTTTTCTATTTATTTCCTGTTTTCAGTCCACAGTCGGCTCTCATTAAATATTAAAGCGAACAAACATAAAGACAAGTTCTACACACAGGTCTACAATTGTGCATTTGGTTGTGAGAAAATGTGAGGTCAGTGTTTTGCTGTCATTGTCGTTTTAAAATGAACTAATAAACCATTTCACCATTTACCAAAATACACAAATCAGGACTGGTTTGAGCAGTGGGCCTGAGGAACTCTCCATGGTGCTGAAAGTCATGAAACAGCTGCATCTACTGTACTGTTGGTTGAGGATGTTTAAATCCTTTATTGCACACCCTTATTTTCATGTTATTTAATGGATTATATCACGTTAATGATGCAGACTGACTACAACTGTGCTGAAGGATTCGAATGGCCGATTTGTGAGATTCCGCCACTCGCCTCAAGTAACAATACTACCTTCCAAGCAAAGCCCATACTTCAGTAGCTATTTGTCAGTTGGATGAAACTCCACTCTACATTGCTTGAGGCGGCACAAAGTGGTTATTAATAGTAAGTTAACGATGAAGTAAGCTGCATTGCAAGCAGCAACTCAGTATGATTCTTTTCTTCACTTGAGATTGTAAAACAACAGGAGGTAACATGGACAGAATATGTAATTATTATTTATTAGTCATATGTCATTTAAAGTAGCAGCTGGTTCAGAGTTAATATGTCCAATGCATTAAGTGAGTGCTGTTTATGCAGAGCAAATATTAAGATGTCGATGTTTAGACAGTTTGCTGATGTTAAGGTTAAGTTAGTTTCTTTTTTATGTCAGCACAAGGTATTTATGGTTTGTTGGCTGTGACCAGTAAAGATATTTTTCTTATAGGGAAGAAATAATTAAAATGTATAACACCATCACATTAATATGAACGTTAAAGAATAGAGGTGAAGGTTTTTCACTGTGCCATTTGAAGAACCATATGAGTGGTGGAATCCAATAAGCAGCTTATGAGCTGGAAGATTATGACTTGATATCAACATTTAAAAGCTCTCATAATACATTAACATCCAGTTTATATATATATAGGTCCTTGTCAAATGGTTACCATGACATTTACAGTAAATCTGGCTGGGACACTCTCCAGCCATGAAGATGAGTTCAAGCGTTTGTCCTTCAACTACTGCCAAATGGCTTATTTACATTAACATATTTATCTTAAACTCTTCCACAGAGAATCTACAATATGCATAACATCAGTTAATATACATGCTCCCTGCATTTCTCCAAGGAGCACAGAAGATATCCTTAGATTGTTTTTAAGACGAAAATATGAATATGCTGTTTACAACTGAATAGTTTGAAATACATTTAAACTGTAGATTTTAGAAACGCTTTCAGCCAGACGATAGCAGCATTAACAGCATCCGTGTTCACATTCTGTCTTGTGCACTTTGTGGATAGGCTTTAAAAGGTTCGCCACTAGCGGACCCAGAAAACCAGACAGAGACATGGATCCTGACAGTTATAAATGGTAAATATGTAGATAGGGGTTGTTGTAACATGTTCTCATTCCACAGCGTCAGATACGCTCCCAAATGCGTCAAGTATTGTCGATTTTTATGTTCTTTGGCTTCTCACATGGATGTTACAGGAACCCTTTGGCGTCACCATTGAATGCTCTCGGAGTGCCAACATTAGTTGACGCCACGAAAATGATTGTGCCTCCCTGTCAGACCTCTCGATATGACATGTTCTGTTAAAGTCATGGAAACACGGATTAGACAAAAAAAAAAAAAAAAAAACAAAGTCAAGGTAAAAGACCACTGAATACTACATACTGTGAAAATGTTACACACATAATTTAATAAACAAAATGAAATGATCATCGTTTAAGTCCACAGCATCTCGTTGAAGCAGGTGTCCTGTGGGAAAGTCCAGGTCAATATATTTTTTGAATTGTTGTGGTAACTCAAAGCTGCTGCTGAGATTGTTTGGCCCACCAGTTTAGTGCAGGACTGCGTATTTGCAAAGCTACTTTAATTTCAGACAATGTGCACAAACAACAAATTAAGAATAGACAATAGTCCACATGTTGTACAAATGTGTAATTAAAAGCAAGTTTAACCTTTGCCTTTTTCAGATTTCACATAATCCTGTACAACATATGATATGGATCCCTTGTAATTACACAGTTATTGATTAGTCAGATAATCACCATTTGGATCCTTGGATGAAGGATGCAGTCCAGGTCCACTTACGATAGTTGGGTCAAACATTGTAAACAATGTAAAAATTAAAATATACGATGAATACAAAAAGAGCTGGGTCTCAGCAAAAGTCACACAATCTCTACATAACAAGAGCAGATGGTGTTAGGAAAAGAAGGAGGGGGGTGGGGGGTGCTGAGAAAAGAACGATGAAACAAAATCAAAGTTGTGTGGATTAACGTCTGTGTGTATGTGTAGGTGTGTCGAAGACAAGTGACAAAGCGAGTATAAAGGGAAGTGTGCCGGAGATGTTTCAAAGTGAGCGGTGGGGTGAGATGGATTGCTTCTTTAATGAACTTTCTGTCTGTAACTTAACTTTTGCTTGTGAACTTCGGTTCCACTTGAGTGAGTGCAGTCTACCTAAGAACAGACCATAAACCATCAGCCTTTGAGATGATATCTGCCTGGGCTGCCCCACTGTGCAAGGTGAAAAAAGTTGCAAAATGCAGCATTTCTATCAGACAACTATACACATTTCTGTTTGGTGCTCCTGAGGGCATTTGTAATCCAATCACACATCTGACGTTCCACACGGGATGAAGAGAGAAGTCTCGCAGAGCATGAAACCCACCAGCAAACGGGATAAAAAGTATAAATACCTCAGCATCCGCTCCAGATATGTATCCTAATCAGTTCCTCATCAAGTACCTCAGTGACAGTAAAATGAATGTTATTAAATGTCCAAACCAAATAAAGACAAATTTGGCATCCAAATATTAACGTGATGATGTTCATCATGTAAACTCAATAAATTACTGCATTTATTTGTCAGTTTTAAGAACAGGCCCCAATCGGCTTTGAGGTTTTCCTCTGGCACCACTGCAATTAAATGTCATCTTTTTTAAAAGCAAAATGATGGGCGTCTTTTTGTGCCTCAGTATGTGTGAGCAGAGCAGGTTTGTCAAGGTTTACAAAAGTGATCCCAGCATCATTTTGTTTGTGTTTGCTTCAAACTTAAAAGGAGGGGTCTACATTTCTATTTAAAAGGTTTTTCACTGGGAACGTGATCTGGCGTTGAATTTCACCACTAATAACTAACAGCTACTCTTTTAAGTTGCCCTCCCCCCAGAGTAACTTTTTATTGAGCACACAAACTGAGTAATCCAGGGGTAAATAAAGTGATAGGATTTGTAATCATTAACTGGTGAGCTTGTCCCATCAAAATGCATAAGCCTTGGCAGTCTGTTGATGCTTTTAAAACACATGAATAGGGTTTAATAGTGCAGAAACTGTGCAATGCTTTGAAAGTCAGAACTCTTCATATAAAAAGAGAAAAACAAAGCTCACTGACTTTTGTCTGTCTTTTGCTTTGGATGAAAGGACAATGGTCCGTTAAACTGGTAACCTCTGACCTCTAACACTTGATATTGTTTAAAAAAAAAAGATAAAATATATTATATATGATATATGTAAAATATATCATATATAATTTAATTAGGTTCAGAGGTGCTGGGAGTTGTAGGCCTTCGTTTGTTTGTTCCTTTGGATGGGGCAGATAAGTTAAGCTCACCGGTTGCTGGAGGTAGATTCACACTGACTTTCGCAGTAAAAAAACAACCATGGCTTAAAATTGTTGGTACCATCAGCACCTCACACCCTTTTGAGACAATTGCTCTAATCAAACACTTGAAAAGAGGATTCTAAACTTGTCAAGTGGTAGTTTAAACTCTTCTTGAGCCAAATTATTGGTTTGGGATGTAGTGTTGGACAATCCATAACCTGTGTCCATTTTCCAACACTTTTTATGTAGGATTGAGGATTGTTTCAGGGAGGTGTAAAGGTGCCTAAACTTTTAGCCATGTCAATACGTATCTTTCTCAATTTGTCAAACTATTCCTTTCAAAAACACAAATAAGAGTTGTGAGGCTGCTTGTACGGCTTAATGGAGCATTTTCCCTTGTTCTCCTGGCATTAGACAAAGAGTTTTGTCTAATGTTTTTGTCTAGGAGAACACAGATTCCTTAAAGAACAACCTTTAAAGCCACTTTTGAAAAAAAAATGTAGGCAGCAACATTCTGGTATGTTTAAAACATTGCAAACCTTTGAGGAAATATAGAAGTGAGTGCACTTAAAATGATACTCAGGCATTGATGGTATAACATAAGAAACATAACAGTAATGCAGAACGTGAAAAAAATCTGCGGCTCAGTATATTGAACACTGAGTCAAGGCCATAAAAGTTGGAAGTGACTAGGCTTAACTTATAAATTGCAACGCTAAAGATAGGTGGAATTTGTAGATTCTTATTATTTTTTAAATATTTCAGGGGCTTTAATAGCTAGAACTCTGCTGTTTTTTATATCCAGCGTCTGAATATTTCAAAGTGTTTCAAAGATATTCCAGAGGATCAGTGGAGACAGAAGAGGAGAAACCAGCTAGGACACAAAGAGGTTATCTTCTTACAGCAGCCCAATGTTTGAGAGGAAATCACAATAAGAGAGATGCACTGCAATGTTCCAAAAGCACCAAAACCTGCTGGGCCTCCCTCCAGGGTAGCAGTGAAGAGGCAACATAAAAGGTCACAAAGGTTTCTTGACTCTGGCAGTCAGAAAGCCTCTCTCAGAAAAGAGCTTTTCAACAGAGACCAGGACAGGAAAGACAGTACCCCGGTGGGGGCATCTGACACCGTGTCAGAGCTATTATCTGCAAAGAAGAGAATCAGCCTCTATGAACAACTTCAAGAGCTAGTTTCTCACATTAGGAATCTCATTTCTGCAAATTATGCTACTTGACTTGCCTTCATTAGATAGGTCATATTTGTATGCCCTGGGTGTCCACACTATTAAAACCAACATGGTTCGAATGGGATAAATACATTAAGAAAAACAAAACAAAAATGGGATCATTTGGTGCTAGATTTCATTCCAGGTTGGAACGAATGCTCATCTTCAGTGAACTAAAGTATGTTTTCACGATTTGGGTCAGAAAAAGACTGTGTAATACGTACATAAGACCAATTATTTGAATCACAACAAAAGACTTTATTTTGATTTGCTGTGTTTGACCTCTTTCCAGTCATGAACACGTTATGACACAATTACAACTCTTGGTTTTATTGTAATAGAGTAGTGTGATTTAGTAGTGTCATTTTTGGCTTTCAGGGCTGATCCAGTGTAAAGGTGTGAACTCCTTCCCAACTTGATAACACACAAGACTGAAAGGAATTTCTGTAACTCACCACAGTGGGCTCAAGCCTTCCTCAGTGTGGGAGAAAATAAATTACCCTTATCAAGGTTTTCTCAAAGGAAAGTTACAGCCATGAAAGCTAATTATGCTCTGGGTCCAAAGAGAACAAGTATAAAATCCTGATCCAGCATTTTATTATCTCTGTCCTTTGATGACAGATACAGTGTATGTGCATAAAATGTCACTGTGTCGGTTTGTGGCTATGATCATATTATGCGTATGTGTGATGGCATGTTCAGCATTTACTGTATGGAAATGCTACAGGCAATGTGCTGGAGCATTTTTGTGGATTCTGTGAAAGCTTCTCTGCACATTAGACCTGCAGAAAGACAGTTTAATGTGTGTAAATTATTTTTCAAAAATAGTGCTCCAGCGTTTTACAAACTTGTCTCATATTGGTGGATTCTCTCATTCTAAATCAGTATCTTTCACTGCTGAACAAATCACTCAATCCTTTTAACATCTGACACTGACAGGGGCTGACTGCCAATTAAGATGACTTTTCTCCCTGTCTGTCTATCAATCTTTCTCTCTGTGTCTTCTCTTCATTTTCTTTTTTGCCGGTTAAACAGTCCCCGAAGAGCACTCCTATACACAGACAGTCAATTTTAAAGACAAATTCTTGGCATGCCAGATCGAAAATGTATTAATATTCCACATAGAGATGTTTAACATTCAACTGGCAGTGTCTTAAAGTTCAAGTGTAGCCTGGCACACTGATCTTTTTTGCAAGTTTTGGCAGGGACAAAAAACGAATACCTATATATATATAATATATACATATAGCAGTATGGTGGTGGAGTGGTTAGCGCTGCTGCCTCATGTTCTCCTGATGCTTCCATAAGTTTCCTTTCACAGTCCAAAGACATTTATGCTCAGTAAATGTTAGTTTGCATCTATTGCACTTAGATGTGAATGTCTCTCTGTCGGCCCTGAAATACTGGAAACCAGTCCAGGGTAGACCCAACCTCTTGTCTGATGACAAGTGGGATGAGCTCCAGTCCCCCCAGACCCTATACCCATGTATATATATCTATATATATACATATATATGCTAGGGGTGCATCTAACAATTATTTTTTTGTGGATAAATCTATCAATACTTTTTTCAATTAATCGATTAATCTATATATTGTTATATGCTCCAATAAGCTCCTTTGTATCCTTAATTAATATTACAAATAATTTACCACTACAAAATTTGAAATTCATCAATAATTTATAGTTCAATTTTTATTCAGTAATTTTTTTCCAATTTTATCTTCAAACAAACAAATATGACAGTATGCGCTGCAGGGGAATGTTCCCCAAACAAGAAAAAGGCCAGTCTTAATTAGTAATCTGTATTTCACAGACTAATATAAATATAATTAATGCAAGAGCTTGTTCCATTTAATTCAAAGGAACGTGGTACTTCAACAAGCAAAATAAATAAAACAATTTATTTTCAATTCATTGCAACTTTATTTATATAACGCCAATTTACCACCAAGTCATATCAAGGCACTTTACATAGTAAAGTCAAGAGTATACAGACATTGAAAGAAACCCAACAAATCCCCCTTGAGCAAAGCACAGGCAGTGGAGAGGAAAAACTCCCTTTAACGGAAGAAACCTCCAGCAGAACCAGGCTCAGGGTGGGCGGGCATCTGCCTTGAACTGTTTGGGTGAGTGGAAAGTCGAGAGAGAAAAGGAAAGAGCAACAAAGTAACAGAAAAACATCAGTCGTCAGTGGATTCCACGCTCTCACTACACACAGCCATCTTACTTTCACATTTATGATTTGACACACATTACGTAAATCGGCGTATTTATGTAATCTCTACAATGTGTTTGTTCTACCACTACAATGTCTTTGTTACTGAGGTCACAGCCGGTGCTGAAGTTGTTCTGGAGAACATTAAACAGGAACAAACTGCTGGTACACTTATGTTACATTAAAGAAAGAAAAAAACACAATGGGCACTGAAATAAAATTAACTTAAATGTAACTAATGAAAATTTGGACATTCCTTTGAATTGTGGTTCAAGAGAAGCATTTTAAAAACTAATGTAACTGGCCTGGACAAAAATGACTGTACCCCTAAAAAAGATGAAATAATTTGATCATAGGGACATGTTAAAATAAAGTGTGTCCTGTAATTAGCATCACAGCCTTTTAATTAGTCAGTATGTGTATGAGACGGTGAAAAGTCAATTTGCTGTTTGGTACCATGGGGTTTATCAAACTGAACATGGACCAAAGAAAGCAAAGGACAGAGTTGTCTTAGAACATTCTAGAAAGACTAGACTACAAAACAATCTCCAAGCAGCTTGATGTTCCTGTGACTACAGTATCACATATGAGTCAGAAGTTTGTCCATGGAACTGTAGCCAACCTCCGTGGACGTGGCCGCAAGAGGAATATTGATGACAAATTGAATAGACGGATAATACAAATGGTAACCAAAGAGCCTAGAACAACTTCCAACGAGATTTGAGGTGATCTTGAAGGTCAAGGTACATCAGTGACAGATCGCATCATCTGTTTGAGTCAAAGTGGAGTTAACGGAAGGAGGACTTCACTTCTAAAAGCAAATTATAAAAGAGCAAGACTATTTTTTTGCCAAACTTTTGAACAGATGAGACAAAACTGAAACTTTTTGGTAAGTCACATCAGCTCTAGGATCACAGACACAAAAATGAAGCACACAAAGAAAAAAACACTGTACCTACTGTAAAACATGGAGGAGGATCAGTTTTGTTCTGGGGCTGCTTTGCGGCATCTGACACAGAGTCTCTGTGCGCTTAATTACAGTGATTGCCTCAAAAGCTTTGCAACAAAATATTAAGTTAAGGATATAATAATTTTTATCCAGACCACTTTGATTAGTTTTTTTAAAGATTCTGTTTAACCACAATTCAAAAGCAATGTCAGATTTTTATTATTGCTGATTTTATTTTTACAGTTTTACCAAAAATTGTTTCCACATCTGCATTAGAAGGTGGTTCTACAGTAGATGTAACTTTCAGTTAGCAGAGACTAATTGAACATGAATGTGAGTCTTGTTGTGGTGTCTTTATTTTGCAGGGGTAGTCAAGCTATCAGCTGTACAAGATTATCCCCCCTTGGAGTCTCGTAGGAGAAATGTACAGCTGATTCTCTTTGTTGACAATACAGTCTCACTTTTCCTCCACAGCTCCTCACACATTTCAAATCTTCTCTCATTTCTCGTTCCGTCTTTGTCTGTTTACTCTCAGTTCTTTCAGCCGTCTGATCATGCAGCCTGTCAACCCCTGTTATGTTTTATTTATTTTATGCTTATTTAATTGTTTTTAGCCAGTTTATTTTTTCCAGCTCTCACAAACCCAAAACTATCTACAAGCTACTTTACTTCCTCCACAGCCTTTAAAATGCTGAAATACAGCTCTACTTCATTCTTTGCAGTTTTCATTCCTTGAATTTATATTACTCTTACTGCCTCAATCACTTCCACCATCTTGCTGTAGATTTTGCATCATGACTCCCGTCTCAGGGCACCCTCCTTATTTGTTTCTCTGATTGTGACTGAAATGGTTTATGACAGACACGTGTCCCTCTGCCAGAAGCCTTTTTGTTGCGCAATGGGTTAGAAAGCTGAAGGCTGAAAACGGAATAATTGAACACACACAGCCTGGTAAATGTGTGTCTTTAAACTCCCCAGCAGCGTCAGACAGGATGTACACAAACAGTATCAAAGCCTTTCAGAGGACAGTGTAGAAGTTAAATATCTTACTCAGTTTGAACAAATCGTGAACTATGCTGCTACTGTCTGTATAAAAATAATCCCTGGAATCAAAAAAACCCAAGTTATATTTTGGTTATTGTGAAATTAGCAAACAGCTACAGCTCTGAAAAATTTGAAACAAGACATTGAATGTCCTCGTGTAAATAGGAGGCATTTCACGTGACACATGAGGTCACCTTAAAAAATAGTAAACAAACCCCAACGATACAAATGTGTATAGAGACAAATGCCACTGTGAAACTATATCCGCCATATTGGGAAACCTGTAAGCAACGGTATCTGCTATTTAGCTACTTGGCAATAGAAAGGGGTGGCGCTTCAACATGATTGGCTATTTTATTAAAAATGAATGATGGGCTTAACCACTAATACCTAAATAACCATTAATATATAATGTCTCTTAATATAGTGCCCTCGTGTATGACTCCATTATTTATGATTTCAAGTATAAACACATGGCAAAATTATCACCTGTCTGACAGTTGCAACTTAAGACTCAGAAATTCTAACTTTGTAAAATCAAAAATCATGGCAGAGCTGCTGTGTAGCATTGCATTAGACTGTTCAGGTGAACCTAATAAATGGCCAATAAGTGCCTGTAACCTATTGAAAAAGTGTAAAAAAAAGCACACCAACAAATACGGAATAAACTGACCAGTACTTGTTATGCTCTTTAAACAACCTTTAATTTAGAATCGCCTTTAGTAGTAGTATTTGGCACTGACTTAAATCTTTTATATTCCCATATCACACACTGAGCAAAAAATATCTAAACATGCACAAACACACACAGAGTGTGAAATTTAATCCCCACCTTCAGTTACAGCAGCCACCTGTGAAGACGACTTTCTCTTGCCCTCATCTCTTTCAACACAGAAACAAATGAATTACCGGTGAAGGGAGAGGAGAGAAAGGCAGGGAAGAAGAGGAAAACAAACTCAATGCAAGCAGAGGTGTCAGGTTGGCAGCTTATCAACATCTAGTAACTTCAAAACAACCAAACAAAGGTGAAAATATGACAGAATACATATGGAAATAAAACAAATATGACAAGTGAACCTGGCGTACTATAAGTAAACAGTGTGGTAGTAATAATTCTGAACATGAATTCAAGCTCTAAACCTTTGCAATAGTTGTTGTAAAGTCATCAATTTTTGACAGAATGACTTTTACAATTGATACTTTTAGTACATTTACTTAATATTTGGTTTGGTATTGGTACATTTACTATGATACAGTACTTGACATTTTTGCATTTTTATAACAAATGGTTTATAAGATATCTTAATGTGAAGGTGTCCCGTCAAAGCCTCTTGTGACCCAGCCATGTTGAATGTGTTGGTTCCATCACTGATACGAGGTTTAGAACTGGTATTATATCCACTTTTCTACAGGTCAAACTGATAACATCAACAAATTACTACAAACCCCAGTAGTTATTAGCTAAAATGAAACGGGGGCATATTACACTTTAGAGTAGGATGTTATCAGAGAACACAATGGTGGATTCATAGATCAAACGGCTCTAAAACTGTCTATAACTAAATCTGAGCTACAGTTTGTGGGCTTGTAACTGGAAGGTCAGCATTTCCAATCACCGTTCAATGGCTCTTTAAAGAGGCCATTGCAATCTGCAGCGGAGGTGTTTCTGTAACTCAAATAAAATAATGTTTATGTCCATTAAGTCAGTGGCCATATGAGTGGGCAATAAAAATCAAGTAGCATGAAGGACAAAAAGGTAAGCTTCTGTCAGAGACGCTGCTGCTGCACTCGGTGGTGTTTGGGTCGAAGAGGGTCAGGCTAAAACTGTGGCTAAAAGTGCTGCAAAGGTCCTACAGATTCAAATTCACTAAGCAGGTGAATACAATGGTGAGTGAATAACATGCATATACAGTGTTGGACGTTTATTTTCGTCCTCCTGTCCAGAGTTTGGACAGCAAAGTCTGATCCTCCTTTAACTCTGGATGTTACACGGTAAGTCTGAAAGTGGATCCACTGGGTGATACTGAGCAAGTCAGCATAAATATATTTAGACTGAGGTCGAAATGTGATGCTCTTCACAGTCCATTCTTATCTTTGACATGCTACACTGAGCACAAAGCTGCAACGATAATTCTCAAGTCCTGATACGACTTTTGTTAAATGTGCGTGTGTTTTGTATTTTCCCACATGAAACAGCTCAGGATAAACTATGAAGCTGTGCCATAAGTCCCATATCAAATATTGAATCATGTTTAACTGAGATCAATTTAGAATTGACATGAAAAGACTACAATAATTTTAACACTCTCTCAGATATCGCTGGAGTGACTGCAGAGAAAATATTGCTGACAGAGGCAATGTACGTGTATTGTAAACACTCGGTTGTTTTATTCAGGTTGATCTTGGCATGTAGCATTGTTATTGGAATAAAAATGAAGTAGGTCGCACAAGAAAATTGTAGTGTTGGACGGATTACTTTACGCATTTTCGTGACCCAGAGCAGAAATGATTTTCTACCCTCCTGTTTGGGCCAAAATAGACGTCCAGTAATCTGTTGATTGTGTCCTTTCTGGTACGTGCTTAAAGTAAACAGGACAGAAGAAGCACACCTCATACTGAAGCCTGACCCTAACCCCTAATCTCCATCATACCTAACTGAAGGATGAATTACTAAATGATCTACCACCAAAGATCCTCAAAAACTATGACAAAAAGACACAACACCACTGTAAATGCCAAAAATCACCAAACAGAAATAGATTCTTCAGAAAGATCCTTAAAAATCCCTAAAAAATACAAAAAAACACCCTAAAGACTCTGATAATCACCACAAAGAACGTCCACACTACACCACAGCAATAAGGCAAAGCACAAATACATCCATAATAAAATGTTGTTTGATGCTCTAGGACAGTTTTTGGGTTCCCCTGTCCTGCTTGTTTTTCCAACCATCCCGGCCCAGGGACTCTTGAGGTTTACTGCAGAAGGTGCAAGGACCTTCAAGTTTTCACAGAGGAGCTCAGCGTCTAATAATTTGTAATTTGTCCACAAACCTGCTCACCAAACTGCGACGCAAGACCTATTTCCTTCCTGTAATGTCACCTGACGTTAGGCTGCATGGCGTCAAAGCGGGAGAGATAACTTCCTTTACTTCATGTTACTACGCAAAGGAAAGTTCAGAAGAGAGAAAAGAAAGCAAATATTTAATTAATCATCAGCAAAAGAAGGTGGAAACGAGGGTAAAAGTCAGGTAAATAGACAGATAGAAGAAAATAAGAGATAATGATAGGTAACATTTCTTTCCCACCCAAAGCTGGAAAATGGGAAAAGCGTCTCAGGGACGAATGTCATGAAGACCTTCAAAATGTCTGTATGTCGCTTAAAATCATTTTTGCAGCTAGCAAGCTACAGAAATGTGCACATTCCTTAAACAGTTTTGCGATATTGCAGTTTGTTAGTGTAGATATTAATGCTACCAGCTGTGAACTGGTTTTGACTTTCATTTTTAACAAACTTGCGTTCTGTGTGACATTGATTTCTAAACCATAAGACACTTAATATGGACATTAAGTAACTGGAAAGAGACTCAGGCATGATGTGTGACATGGTCCTATTACAATGTCTTTAACAGTATATTGATTAAATTATTAGTTTACTAAGACTAAAGGACATTTTTCTCCCTACTTGATATTTTGACACATTTCTCCCAATAATAATTATAATGATATTACAATGATAATTACTTAAAATAAAGTATAAACCGTAGGTAAACCATTGTCACTGCAAAAATTAAAGCACATACAAAAACCACATTTTGATTTGCGTTGTGTAAATCTGGTTTAATTGCCAGTGCCTCATATTTGCTGTTCTGCTGTGTTATTCCAGAGCCCTTTATTGCCACGGCGAAGGGCACCGCTCCATCCTTAATATGCTGTCATTATTATTGGTGTGCTTTTCACTCTCTCTTTTTTTTTGTCTGATTTCGTCCCTCCCAAGGAGCTGTCTCCTTGAGGTATACGTGTGTTTTGGCAAGGACACTTCAGCAGCTGTCATGTGTGATGAAATGTAAATTGCATGGGTTTAAAATGTCCATTATGAAGAAGACACTAGAGAGAATGGAGGAAAATTTTAACAAAAAATAATCAGAAAAAAAAACATAATGAAACTTGGGGAATACACACTTCTACATCCCTCAAAATGGTTCAAAATGTTTAAACCTAATTAGAAAATAGAAAAATTAATTTTATATCTAAATAAACTGCATGTTGAAACGGAGAATACACACACTTTTAAATGTTTTATAGGTGTAGTAGCTTTATGTATATCATACATTTTTTACTTCCACTGAAATCATATTATGTATATTATTTGTTAGATGATATTAACTTTATTTTTACAAATGTACACAATTTTTTCTTGGCAGTAAACAGCTAAGACAAACGAGTTGTAATAGTCAAGTATTTGTTAATATTAATTATTAACTTGCTTATTTATTCTTTTGTTTTACATTTTTATTATTTAATGAATCTAATGAGTCTTTTGCATCATTTATAGTTTAAAGATTTTAATCTTTAATATGTTTCATTTTTATACATTTTACAATAGTCTATTATCAATATCGCAATCTTATTTTACTTGTTGTTGTATCAATTCCAGCCACAGTTGTAAATGTAATAATGGTACAGTATAGTATATGATTTTATTGTGTAGCTCATAATTCTTTACTTTGCATTATTTACAGGGTAGTTAGCTTCTTTGGACATTGTGCTGGTCAATCAGATAAAGGCAAGAATGACAAAGCAAATACGAAAAGGGCAACGGTGCCAGGAAGCTGGACTGGGCTATGATGCTTATAAAAATTAATGGCAGCACATAAACTGTCAAGAGAGTGAAGAGAAGTCAAAAGATTAGATGGGTGATGCTTGACTGATAAACAACCCCCACACAGTCAGAAAGAAAGAACTGTAGTTGTCAGCAAGCGTGAGCCAGAAATACTCAATCTGTAGAAAGCATCAACCCTGCCCTGAAAGATCCAGCATCCCTATGAATTATAAAAAGTTTATTTGCTGTACATATGCAGTCAAAGCAGACACAGTATGAGTGGTACAGATGGAAGAGACAGCTCTAAAGTTAAACCTCAGAACGAGCATAATGGATGTTTCGGCTGATTTAAACTTTCTTCCTGCCAATAGTAACAATACAAGAAGGGGTGATTGAACAAGCTGTAAAATTGGGAGGTTGAATGAAAGAAAATCAAGAAATGTTCTTGAGACACGCAGGGATACAAACAGCTCTGCTAAGGAAGGTGATGTTGTAGATACAATGATACTAAAGAAAAAGAGGTGGTGTGTCAAGATCCAGAAATCACATCAAGCCAACGCCGGAAAACTGTTAAAGCTGACACTCCAGTCCAAGATCTGCAAACAGAGCTTGTTTTTCTTCACACACCCTCGTCCACTCCTTTCACTCTAACAGCCAAGATCTCAGCAGACTAAATAATTAAATAATAAGTACAGTTTTCTAATGAACAAAGATGGTAAGGAATCAATTAGGCAGCAGTGAAGTTAGTCAAACACTTCTGTTTGCTCATTGAGTCTTAACCTAATAAAGAAGACAACTGGATAAAGAAAGAGATGCTGCTAATTGTCACATACTTTACTTTTCCACGAATGTGCCTGATGAACGTCAAAGATGCTTCAGAGATCCTGGGATAGACCCACAATCTTATAACCCACAATTACTAGTTTAATAACATTAATATGTTTCAAGTGGTTCAGCCCAAAGAAATCACATATTAGGTACATTAAATTATTATGGTCGGGTTAATGACAGCTATACATTCAGTGATGAAAATGTCATCACTTTTATCCATTCAACAATTAATCGCTGTATCGCTGCCAGTGTTGACTGTTTTTGCAAACTGGTAAAATAAACATGACAAAGTGGCTTTATATTGACGTGTCGTTATGAAATTATCATATTTCAGTCCCTCTAGAATTTAAAGGATGTGTCTGTGAAAACTGTGACCTAAAATGCCTGTTTTTGTTGATAGCATTTACTAAATATATTGTAATGTTTGATCATTTTTATATAGTTTTTTGAGTTGCAAGCTTGTGCGGAATTCACGGGGCATTGTTTGAATTAATTGTTGAAATCACAAAATTGCAAGTTCCTCGAAGAACTGATTTTTGTATTGAATCTGGGACTAATTATCTTCGTACGTAGATACACATCAAGACATAATGATTGTGAAGTGGCAAACATATTTTTTTAGAAAACCTGTCAAATTTACAAAAACACTATTGTCACAAACATGAGAATATTTAGCATCCCTAGAGTGCATACAACATATATAAAACCATATCTATATTTATGCATCATAACATAAAAAAAAGAACTAATACGAATATAGATAAAACAACATGAATACTTCATAATCCCCTTGGGGAAATGTGGTTCATCATCTCTGCATCACTCATCATCTCAGAGGGAGGCAGAGGAGCGAGGAGCATTAATATGAGAAAACATTCTCTTTCTGTCATTCTGTCAAAAACACACAGAGATTCTGTTTAAATATCATACATGCGAGGGGTGGTATACAAACAATCAGTTACGCATCTACTAAACAAGATAATCCTCCATTTCAATGTGTTTGGTTGCAAAGTGTGCTTTTGATTGCAAATCTTAGATTAAGGTTTCTCTGCAGGTTTTTCCGTTCCTTTGTAGTCAACACAGAATTGGATTTCTGCTCACTCCCCATTTTACCTCCCACACAAGTCTAACGTCAAGCACACACACATGAATTCAAATTAAACTGGGACAAACGCGAGCACATATCAGAGATACCATACAAGTGGGCTGTGGATGCACACACGCAGACACACACATAAATGAACCGTCAATATTGTTACTCATCATCTGGGGTGAGAAAACCAGTCACTATATATTTTGTGTATGCATTGTTTGAGATTAGATAAAGAATAAGACAAACACACTCATACAATTTATTACTGCTCCCTGTAGCTGTCTGCGAGCGAGACCGAGGACGAGAAGGAGGGGACGATATACAAACATACACACTGAAGATGACATGACAAAGCAGACAGCAACATTTTGAGGTATTACTCTGTGTGTGTGTGTGTTTGTGTGTGTGTGTGTGTGTGTGTAGGTCTAAATATACACCCAGTATCCATTAATGCCCCTGTGCAAGTGTTGACTGCCATGCAGCTGAAGATGTAGCCAATAACAGTGTTGGTCTCTGCTGCGTGAGTTCATCTCCTCTGGCTATAGCCGTCTCTTGTCCAATGGGATGGCATGTGGTTACAGTGTACGGTCTGTAGGTGGCGCTCAGCTTGCACTCAGACATACAGCACCTGGTGCATGCGCACATCATCCCTACCACAACCTGTCGTACCAACATTACTTTAATTATACACCAACAAGATACTGGAGTAGAAGATATATACAGGATTATTTGAGAAGCCTGAGCACAGTGAACATTTCCCGAACATAAAGTTCCGAGGAGCCTAAATATTTTGCATTCATTCTGACTTTATTAAACAATCCCACAAATAATTACTATTCCGACATGTTTTATACAGAAGACTCAAAACGATGTGAACTTAACTGTGTAATGTATTTTGGTAATGGACGAAATATTCAAATGAATGACAGGAAAAGTTTTCCGATCCACAAAAAAACTGTGAATGACAAAGGTGAAATTAAGCTGAGATAGATAAGATAAACCTTATTTGTCCCACAGCAGGGAAATTTTTATGTTACAGCAGCAGAGAATGTGCAGTGTATGTCAAAAAAGAATATCAAAATACAATATGTACAAAGTTGCACAATGGGTCATTTGTTTTTCATGGTTTTAAAAAAGTGAATATTAGTGACTAATAGTGATAGTGGTTCACTTGGAGCAGCTCTGGTTGTAAAGTCTGACAGCAGCGGGGAGAAAAGACTTTTGATATCGCTCCTTCAGACATTTAGGATGTAAGAGTCTGTCACTGTAGGAGCTGCTCAGACATGACACTGTGTCGTACGTACAGGGTTGGGAGTCGTTCTCCAGAACCGATGATAGCTTGGCGAAGAGAGCCCACCTTATAGAAATCTCCAATGGTTTACCAAAACGGTACAACAGATGAATAACGTGACTGGGTGCTTACAGAAACAGCAGGACAGAGAATAAAATGTATTTGATCTTGAAGACGTATTTAGGAAAAACAGCAGCTACGTTCATTGGTTCATTTATTCATTCAAGACATGTTGCAGTGGATTAAATCCAGATATCAAATGTCGCTTTAAAATGACTTTGCAGTTTTGTTGCTTATGAACCTTTTCAGGAAACAGGGTGACCAAAGTAATCTCATTACAATCCATGTTAGAGAGACAGAAACACAGTATACAGGAAATCTTATGTCCAACATCATCTTATGTCTTATGTACATAATCAACACAAACCCAGGGACAGCAGCTGTGTAATAGATCAGACTAATAACTTACTGACTTCACCAATAACTTGTTAATGCGTCCACAGACAGTATGATTGTGGACTAGGGACAAGGACGATAATTGGCGATGCCTGGTTGCTGAAAAGACACGATCCAGGCTAGATTTAATGAGTCCTTTTCGGAATTAAACGCACTGCCTTCATGATGGAACGCCACCATTTTCAATGGCTACATCTGTGTACAGTAAATCACTGACTCTGAAAAATCATCCAGCAGAATTGTCATGTAACTATGTAATTAACTCAGTAAATAGAGATTCCAAATGTTACTGCTAAAACATTTTGAAAGTTTTGTCTGTGAGTTCCTGTGTTTGTGTTTGTTACTAAAGTAACTGATCATCCTTATCAGACATTACAGATATTCATATTTAACAGTTGTACAGTGTCATCTGTGTCTTTATTAGTTATTTTGAAAGTTGGCCAGTTCACATATAAATACTGTTTCCACCAACTGCGACATATTTTTATTCTTTGACAGTATGGACACACACCTGACAACTGATTAAACTGTGGGCAACACACTTTATGACAGGTTGAAAACAACTAGATGTTCTGGAGATTTAAAAGATTTGAGTGTTTAGGACAAACAACGGCACCATTTGGGCCAGACTTTAATGAACGGTTTTCACGACGTGTCAAGAGACACCTGCCTCCCTATGTGACATTGTTCTTTCGAGAAACAGTTTCACTGATCACTGATATCAGAGGGCAGGGACGTTTTTGAGCAGTAAAGTTAGAGGAAGTGTTGGTGCAGTCACTTCAGCCCAGGGTTCCGGTGAGTTGGTGGTCTCTAGTGCTAATCTAAAGCTCGGCTTATGTTTTGATGAGCAGAAGTTACATATATAACACAGCAGGCTTCAGCAACACATTGAAATGGAGGAATTGCAGTAAAACAGATTCATGGGACAGAACTTATAACTCTTGAATTGGAAAAATACATGCCGAAATTGTTTGAGGATGGCATCGTGCTGCTGACGTGGGTTGAAATGTTGGTCTAGCACCACAGATATGATATGGCTGCCAGTTTGCACATGGGTTCAAAGTTCTGGGACGACAATTTTTAAACTTTCTTATCACTGCCTGAGTGGGGGGCTGACAGGAGGATCTGGCCGGATTCAGATCAGACCCCGCGGTTGCAGTGTGTTTTCAGTGGTAAGGCCCAAGAATCTTATTATTCACTTTTTGTGAATGAAAATAAACATTATTTATATTGTATATATAAACTACAGGGAGATGTTGTCTCAAGCTGCAACTCAAACCACTGAAACTGTGAGACATGATTGAACTAGTTCAAATCCATTTTTGGACATGATGCTGCTGCACAGCGCTTATGTCAAGACAAATCTATATGTCTAAACAGTATTAAAAAACTGTATTAAAATTACACGCAACTTAGATATTTTGGAAGGTGAAATAGCCATACTTTTAGAAATTGTATGCATTGTCAGCCAGTTGTTTTTTGTGGTATTTTCATATATGATACTGCCTTATAACAGTATTTTGTCACAAAACAAATTTATGATGATTTGTTACTGTCCAAAAGCTGTTGGTCTTTGTTTCAGGTTTGTTTTTATCAGTGTTCAGCTTGTTACTAAAAAACAAGCTGAACACTGTTAATACAAAATCTACACTGTTAATAGTGATGTGCAGTTCTAAAAACTATGAATATGAATCTTTGTTGTTGTGATAACAAAAGTAACAGATTTATTTTTGTTGAAAGTTACTGTAATATTATTGCTGAAAATTTATTTTTAATCGTATTGGTCAAGAACTCCTTACTACCTAACACTGCACATAGTTAAAAAAATGTTTTTGACCGTGCATCAGTGGCTCAAAATGTGCCATCTCATTTATGATTTCCCTATGAAGGAAAGAATATTAAGTTTCACTTGCCATGCTACGAATTTCTCTTTTCACTTTTGACATGAATCTATTTTATTTAATCCACATTTACATATTAGTTTTACATTTTAGTAAGGGAGAGGGAAATGTGTACTAGAAAATTATGTATATTTGTAGAATTTTCAGTGCATTTGTCTACAAAAGGAAATAAACGAGTGTACAGAAAGTAATACTACAATTGTTCTCACAAAATGGTAAACTCAGTATCAGGACCGAGTAGTTTAAACTCACACCAAGCTTTAAATACTTCAAAAGGTACAGTAATTTAATAGTGTTCCTCTCCTCTTGGACAAGTGTGAACCAAGATATTCTTTGAGAAAAAAATCCAATTACAAAATCTTCCAATAGAAATAATGAAAATTCAAATGGGTTATGTAAATTCTGCCTGTTAAGTGGCTGGGGACAAGTGTGCTTGTGTGAGATTGTGTGCGTGCGCAAAAGCGCACACAAACACACACACACACACATTTTGCTTCTCCAGCACTTTCATTTTCCATATTCTAATCTGAATCCATCAATTTCGTCTTTGTCACCTCTGCTATAGTGCTGCTAATGTTGCTTAATGAAATTTGTTGACAAAGGATCAGCCCTCTGTCCCGTTCTCAACATACTGAATGATCTGTCTGGAGAGGGAGGAGGTGAGAGAGAGAGCTGAGGAGATAGATGACCTCCCCCAGTCACCGTCAGCACACAGACACAACTTTAGAATCTCTCTCTGGGTTAATGTGGTTCCTATACACTGCTCACTGACTTCATGCAGCATGGAAATAGAAGAGTAAAATAAGGAGAGGAAGAGAGTATGAGGGAAGTTTTGGGAAAATAATAGCACTAGGGGATAGTCAATAAAAACAGAGCTGTGGTGGAAGTGTAAGAAGAAGCGGAGAGGTAAAATGGTGGTCTGAAGAAAAGAGAAAGACGAGTGAACAGGAAAGATAGAGAGCCTAATGAGGGCCGGAGTCAGAATGAAATATGAAGGCAGAACATGAGAGATATCAGCCAGGAGCGGGGGAGAGGAGAATGAGAGTAAGGCATAAACTTTGAGAGAAAACACCCAGAGAGACTGGGGGAAATGGTTTGGAAAAACAGCTATGACATGAAATAATAAAAAAATGTTCAAGAAAAAGGCAGGAGGAGTGGAGAGGAAAAGAATGATGGCTAAAAAGGAGGAGGAATTAGTCTGGGCCAGTGAGACTCATTAGTGTAGTGGTCTCTGGTTATAATTTGCACCACTGGAAGACTCTCTGACCCTGCTGGTCCTATTTATGCTGTATTTATTCTTTAGCTGCTTCTTCTGACGATCCCACGGGAACAGTGTAACGCCACAGTGACCTTCTTTCTTCTCCTTTCCTTCTTTAAAACATTACTGTCCTTGACACTTAAACTAAATCTGCTCCTCCTTTCTCTTCTCAGAATGGATGAGGTCATGTTGAGGTGTGTGTGTGTGTGAGTGTGTGTGTGTGTGTGTGGGGGAGAGAGAGAGAGATGGTATAAGCAGAGACATTTTAGATGTCATCCTTTAATTGTGGTGTGAATGGGAGCTAAATGTCATCTACGGGACTGTGTTATATCATATCATCAAATTGTAAATCATGTCACTAATTTCTCCCAACTATGAAAAAGTTGTCATAGTGTGATACTGACAACATAGTTGCAGGATTAAACATTTGCATATGTGTTGGTAGGTCGGAGAGCTTGGAAAAGTTTGCAGAAGCTAATTGTAAAAAAATAAAAAGAGCTAAAAAAAGAGCTTCAATAATTCAAATGAGAATCGAACAATTATGTTTTGCAAGTTGTGTCAGAAACCTGAGCCAAAAAAGAGTGGAAACATCAAATTGGTAGCACCACGTTCAACACAGAGACCCCAATCACAAGGAGGAGAGAAGTAACAGTAGCAAACTCCTAGTTTTTAGGAGTTTAAGTGTTGACAGAATGTGCTGGCTTTTCTCAATCCTTTCCACATATCGATGGTTAATTCATTTCATTAAGTTCATAAAAACCCCAAGGGATTACTATCTGCCCGCGTGCCTAATTAATAAGCTTATTGTAGACCGTACGGTTTGCTTGTATGCATACACACTGCCCTTTCAGTGTTAAATGCCATCATGCTGTGGAGCTGTCAAAACAAGCTGCCACATTTCCCAAGAAACGTCCCCCTCCTTCCACTGTCAAACTAATTTCTGAGCAGCTCAGAGAAACTGCCGCACAGTACAGAAAGGATGTTACTCCTTATGTGTGTGAGTTCCATTCCAGTCAACTTTGTTTATACAGTGTCAGTTTAGAAAAAATCTCATCTCGAGGCGTTACATGTTAAGGTTAAGACCACAAAGAATCATAGTGAACACCCAACAAATCCCAAGGGAACAAGCTCTAGGCAATGGTGGAGAGCGAAAACCTCTAACAGAAACAGATAAAGTTTGGATGATCATAATCCTTCACTGTTTGGGTGAGTGGAAAGAAGAGAGTGACGGGTAACAGGAAGTAAGAAGAGTAACGGGAGCGGCAGCTTTCCCCCGAACGCCACTTTAGGAGGGGTTAGATGATGGTATTCCTCACTGTACTGAACTGCACACAAAGACACATTAGATCCTCTAAATTCACAGGTCATTTAAATTTACTTAAATTTTCAGTAGACCTTTTTCTTTTTCTTAATTTTTTTATCTATTGCAGTTTTGCCTTACTTCCTTAAGTTGTGAATATGTTGAATTATTTATCTATCTGTCTATCATCTATGGGTTGGTAGGGCCAACAAAGCTCTAAA